>VWPU01002707.1:92500-423140 GCA_013398955.1 Callaeas wilsoni | reverse complement strand
TTTTTTTTTGTTTTGAAGGGTTTGCTGTAAGCACAATAATACCTGGATCATGCATGGATTCTCCAGTTGGTGTTGGGTTTTGTTTGAACTGTGGCACAGTGTAGAGCCTTCATAGAGTCAAGGACTTGCTCACATGAACTAATTGAAGAAATGCTGCTGATTCAGTCAGTGTTGCGCTTCTTTTCTCATGATGTGGATACTTAATCCTGTAATCAAGTGAAGATGACCACAGGCTCTAAGCCGAGGATAAAACAGGGGCTGTAACTGCAGCCCTGCTGCTTCCCTGGCTCAGAACAGTGGTGCTGCTTTCCTAAGGGCATCTGAGTAATTGTCAACATGAGCAGATCTTTCTTCTGTAAAGACTGAGGGATGATTCACTGAAAGTCTCAGATTTTAGGTGTTAGAGTGAAGCCCCCTGAGTGAGCTATAAGGTAAGTGTTGGAGTTCCCAGGACTGGGGATGATCAGAGATACTGTTTTTTTGGCAGGTTGTTCCAACAGAACGGGGCACTTTGCAGTTACTTTAATGGATCTGATTTTATTTAACCAATCACTTCCTCAGCCCTACTGCAGAGAAAGAGTCTGCATACTAAACACCGTAACAGGTCCACTTTATTTTTTTTCTTTCCCTAGGCAAAAGTGATCCTTTCTGTGTCTTGGAGCTGGGGAACGATGTGCTCCAAACACACACCGTTTACAAGAACCTCAATCCAGAGTGGAACAAAGTTTTTACTTTGTAAGTGGATTGCTTTGGAAACCATGCAGCAACTCCAGTTAGAAGCTTAGCTAGGAAAGCTATTGACTTTGGGAAAATACAAAGGTCAAGTTTAAGATATGTCATTTTTTCATAGTCAGAGAGGATGTTGGAGAAATCTCAAATATAACTTAATTAAAGCCTTTTGCCTTTTACTAGTTCTTGCATGGAGTTTATTAATAGAAGTCATTAAAAGAAAAATTACTGTGATATTTATAGGAAGAATCATGACTAGACATAATGGAGTCATAACTTGATCCAAGAGATAATGTAACAGAAAGTTGAGACCAGATACTCACGCCTACGTTTTCCGTAACTTAAAATAAAATATGTTTCATTGAACCTTGGTAGAATCTTTGTTTAATTTGAAGTAAGCAGAGAATTAGGGCTCACGTTGGTTTTGATATATCTTCTGAATTTAAACTAGTCAAACATGTTTCATATTAAATGCTTAAATTTTTATGGAAATCAAGGTATTCTTTTATTTGTCACTTTATTAATAATGAAAGTTATAATTTAGGTACTGCTTTTAGGCAGCCCAATTTTTAAATCTTGTTTTATGCTGACAAAGATTTTTGTGAATAAGTGAGTGAGATAAACGTCTCCCGAGACTGCAGCAGTCTGTGCAAGGAAGGCAACTGCAAGGGCTGGCAATGAAGCATTTGTGACATTTGCATCAGTCCACTGGAAAACCGGTTTGAAAATTATAACTTCTTGCTAAAGCAACATTCATAAATACTAGGATGAATGAGAACACAAGAAAAACTGTCTGATTTCTTTTATAGAAATACCTTGCTGCATTTCTGTTTAATTCAGGGGTACAGCTAAATGCTTCTCTCTTGGAGTCCTTTTTCATACTTTGTTCTCAAGAAGCTTCCACTCATCACTGTTTTTTCTGAGACTGTGCCAGCAGATGAGTCTTGTCGGATGTTCAGCCAGCAAAATAAATCCAATAACAATCCAAATTTATTTTATTTAAAAAGAAAGTTTGTGTCTGTACTTCCTGTGAGTCTCAGAAATGTCAGCTATGGACTCTCTCTAACTTTCTTACTAATGTTGCCTGGCTAATCTAAGCACCAAATCTGCAGAGCCAGTCAGGCACTCACATCTCTCTTTAGATTTTTGTCCATTTAAAAAAAAAAATTGAAATAAGCCCCTTAAAAGCTATTGATGATTTAGATTTATTTTGGAGCAGGATTGTTTTAGGTGGAAGAGTACATTTCAGCTGGAGCTTTCAGTATCACCAGAAAGCCCTCCCCATTATATCCAGGTTTTCTGCAACACGCTTACCTGTGTGTGTGTGTCACTGAGCAGTTTTGATGCAATGAAACTTGGGTTTGAATTCAGCTCTTGACCTCTCCCAGTCACCAGCTTTTCTTCTTTCAGGTTGGAGAGCTGTGTTACATTGATAGCATCACCAATACAAAAAAACCCAAAAAGTCACTGTCTGGTAGCTTCTTCACCTTGTTACGCAACTGAAACATGAGGGGAAAGCTTAGGGAATACCCATCACTTGATTTATTTTGGGGGGAAATTTAATTAAATGCTAGTTATATACCCCAAGGTAATACAAACTTAATTAGTGAAACAGTATTCTTTGTGGAGGAGACTGTGTGCATGGGTATTGAATATTATTTTTTATGTGTCTGCATTTTTTATTCCAGCCCTATTAAAGATATTCACGATGTTCTGGAAGTCACAGTGTTTGACGAAGATGGAGATAAACCCCCTGACTTCCTTGGAAAAGTTGTCATCCCTTTGCTGTCTGTAAGTTACCTTTACCACATGTATCATGGTTGGCTGGGAACAAGTTGCATTTTTTTCCCCCTGTAGCACAAAACCCCACAGATTTAAACAGGTTTTGTGATGTATACATGCCTTAGTTGGCAGTGTTTATAGTTCTCCTTAGTTTAACGAGCATTGTCAACCCATCTTAGTACAAATTTGGTTGATTGGAAAGCAAATTGCAGAAATGTCTGTACTTCATCAGTGCCAGGTAGGTCCAAAAACATAATGGAATTGTTGTGTATGTTTCCACATCATCTTCTGAAGGTGACATTTTAAGCATGTCTTTGTTCCGTCTTGCTTCTTTTTACTCCGAGAAAGTAATTGCACATCGCAGTAGGATTGACTAGAGATAGCTGTTGTTATTGGCACAGCTGAATAAAATTACCTAAAAGGGGTGTTTTCCACTCCATAGTGCTTTTAAAGACTGGTGGCTTTTGTTCTGTAAACAAATATGTGAGGAGTGAGCGCTACCATGGGAGTATAAAATCAAAACTGGAAACAAAGCGAGCTCAGGGGAAAGTGGTTGCTCTGGAGATTAAGGAGAGTTGAAGCTTTTTCAGAAGCAGCCAAAAAAGGCCAAGCTAAAGAGAGTGGAACATGAAAGGATCATTAAAAGACTTTAATAGAGAAATGGGGGAAAAGCAGCTTTGTGTTCGGTAAGACTGATTTAATTTTGAAACGAGTGGTAGTAACAGTGAGCAAACCAGATCAAGAGGACGTAAACAGCTCCATGTGGATGTGCAGTGTCACAGAAAGTTCTGGTAGTTTTTACAGTAACATGTAGGAAGAACTTTCCAGGCTGTGACTTATTAAATCAATTAGTAGATGAGGCTTGAAACATCATGGGACTCTTGTGTCATATTAGTCGAGTTGTGTAAACACGCTCAGCTGTGAGCATGGGGGTTTCTGTGAGTTGTGAGGCAGTGATGCTTTGCAGGAGGTTCCCTGTGCCGAGGGGAGCCTGTGACAGATATTTGTGCAGTCGAGCCCTGTGCAAGCATGTGGGGTGATGATTTGTTGTACAAACAGTGTGATTCTTGGGGTTGTCCCGTGCAGGAGTTGGACTCAAAGATCCTTGTGAGTCCCTTTCAAGTCAGGATGTTCTGTGATGGCATTTAAGCTTCCCATATATAACCTGATTGCAGCCACACGGGCTGTGGCGAGATGCCTTCGGTAATGCTCGGTGTGATGCTGTGGGTAATAGCACTCTCAAGCAGGCAGATGGTGGATCCTGATTGAAACTGCAGAGTACAAAATCGCAGTCTTGTTTTGAAACATTTCTGTGAAAGCATATTCACCTCTGCAGAAAGGCTGGCACACATCTTCCAGGCTTAAGGCAAGAGTTTGTCTTTGAGTTTCAGAGGTCGGCTGCTGCAGGAAAGGCAGTGATGGATTTATGGGGCTCTATCCCAGCAGAGACTGGAGAAATGGAGGATTTCTAGACGGAAAGCAAAGGTCCCACCTGATCAAGACAGGCCATGTAAGCCTCACAGCATCAGCACAGTTTAGGTAAGGGGCCAGTCAAGATCAGAGAGGGAGGCTGAAACATTTGGTATTTCCAAATAAATAATGAACTGCCCAGAAAATTCTAACTGACTTAGAGGATATGATCCCAAACTAAGGAATGCTTTATAGTGGTAAAGAAGTAGGTCTGTGTGCTCCAGTTTTGTTGTGATTTTGTCTAAAATACGTGTGTTTCTTGTATAAGTGAATTAAAAGCAATGTGGCTTCTGAATCTCTTCACAAAAGTGTGTTTGCTTTCATCCACCCTGTGCTCTTTACAGTTCACACTGGAGTCTAAAACAGGGGAACTCCAGCAATTTGGGGATATAAAGAACCTAAGATACAGGATCTGAGGAGTAAATACTGAGCTCTCGGTGGCCCACATGCTGTTGTGAGCTTTGCAGTGCTCTTCCCTCCGTGGCTCAGACTAAGTGATCTTTTTGGGGATATTTTAGATTGTTCATCTATTTTTGTAGCTTGAGTTGTCAATATCTCCTGCTTTAGAACAATATTAGAGTCAGTTGGGCATGGAGGATTATTTGATGTTTACAGGGAGGAAAAAACCTCTTAACATCTTTTATTCCATTTTTGATCACTTTGTTAATTTTCCCCCAAGTCCTCGTATCTCTGATGTTACTGGAAGAGAGTGGCTGGAGCAGCTGCTCTCCTGCAGACCCAGTGCTTGCCAAATGGCCTGCATGATCGGCAGCAGGCTGTGTGGGCTCACAGTGAGAAGATGTTAGATTTGGATTTTCTGTTGATTTTATAGGCATTTGTCAAGTATCCCTTAGGAAGCATGTAACAAGGCAGAGGAGGGGAGTGCATGTGTGTGGTAACGTCCAAACTATTCAGTGTAGGTTTTTTTGTGTCCAAGGTTTGAGACCAAAAAAAAGTAAAATAAAAATTGTTTATGCTTTCCCTTGCCAACTGATCTTCTTCCTTCCCATCCAAACTTCTCTGCATCCTATTTCAGTCAAATCTAGAATAAATATACTCATCTCTGCTTCTGATTAAAAACATTTTGCACCTATTAACTTGGTCTGCTCAGACAGAAAAAATAATTTTCTAAGCTCTTTTTCTTGAAATGGGAATTTCAGTGTATGTTGTCATTTTGACTGTAACTTTGAATGTCTCCTTTGAACCATTTAGATAAATATACTAAAAGAGAACAAAAGTTAAAGACTCAAGGAAGCCTCACAATCATTTAGATTTAATTACTGTATGTAATCAGGCCTAATATTTGCCTGGCATTGAATTGTCTTTTGAAAATAGATGTGCTTTTGCCATTCTTTTTTCCTGTTAAAAATGCACAAGTTTGACTTGTGAGCTGTCAGCACGTGAAGTAAGTTTACTTCAGGAATTGTTCATGGATGAGTAGATTCTTTTCTTAATGAAAAATTGCCTTGAATAAAGTGTATGTTGGAGGGATATGAAATGTTTAATTAATATGACAACGAATTTTGGGTTAAATGTGTTCAGTAGTCCCACACTGGCATTTTGCAAACGTGACTACACCCTCATCATCACATTAACACAGGAATAATCTTATGGCACAAAAATTCGGGGATGGTGAAATTGTGTTCTTTCCGTTCATCCTTGACTGTGATCTAGGATTATTGCAGGAGCCAAATCAGAAAAATAAAAAGCTGGGCAGCATGAGAAGAGTTTTAAGGTGCCAAACAATGAATAAAGCTGCAAACTTCACGTTCTGGTAGATGTGATAAAGCAGAATTGGATAAATGCACATTTTGGTAGCAATAAGCTGAATTTGGGGACAGAGGGAGAGAAGTTTGTGGTTCAGCTTTAATTTTTCCATGTTGATCAACCTGCTGTACTTTTTTTCTCCTGTTCTTTTTGCCAAATTACTGTCCTCCTCTAAAGCATGTGTGAGACCTCATCTCCAACACCGCTCTGGTCAGCCACATTCACAGGAGCACAACTTACACTAGAAAAGACACAGATTAGTGCTACCAGGGTATCCAGCAAAATGGATCCTTCTCTTGCCAGAGGTGACCCTTAGAGTGTGGCTTGGCCAACCCTTGGGCTGGGAGGGAGATCTTGGAGCATGGGGAGTGGAAGGGAAGCCCACGTGCACTGAACAGAGCAGGCTTTTGTGCCAGAAACTGGAGAAGAACCTGGGGAACGGAGAAGTAGGGCAAAAACTTTATTACTTCAAGAAAGAAGTTTGATCGGTTTTAGAAGTTTTGTAGGTTCTGGGGGACTTGAACTAATTATCAAAGAAGTCCTTTCTATCTCTGTGTTCCTTTGTGTCCCAGATCTTAGTAAAGGCAACCGTGTGTCTCTTTGTGAGGGTCTGTCTTTCTTCTTCTGCTTCAAGAGACTCCTATCTCCTAGAAGGCTGCAAGTTATTAGAGACATGGGAGCATATAGTGTGCTTCAATGAATTTGAAAGCAGAGTATATCAAATATCCTCATGTAGAAAGGCCTTTGAGTGAAGAGTTGTAGCGCAGAATGGAATGTTTTTTATCTGCTGGATTATCGGCGCAGAGCAGTCCTCAGCTGCACCCTTTTTTCCCAGCCAACAGGAAGAGGTCTGCGAAATATTTTCAAGTGCCAGGCAAGGTCAGTAGCCAATGATACACTGAAAACAAGGAGTGTACCTTTGGCAAGCTTAATTGTCTAAAGGACGGCCTGGATTCAGAGAGCAGACACCTGATGATTGCACTTACTTAGCACTTGACCGTAAGTGCACAGTCCTTTCCAGGAGAAAGTTTTAGAGTTTGAGAAAAGTGAAATTGCTGTGTTTATGCAATGGAGGCAGCTGTGAAGTGTGCTGTCTGTTCTGACTTTTATCCTGATCGTGAACTAGGATTTTTGGAATGGGGAAAAATCCCCTACATCTCTTCCAGGGAAAACAACATCTTGTTTCTGACGTTAGATTCTCCCCCAGCCACTCACTGCTCGCTGAAAAGGTATCAACAGGGATGTTGGCTCAAGTATCACCTAGGATCCTTGTGCTCCCAGGGTTTTCGGCTCCTCCTCAGACTGGCTCAAAGCCCTCGTATGAAAGCCCTGCCTGCTTTCTTTAAGTCCATCAGCTCCATATCTCTTTGGTCTTTGGATAGCAATCCTCTGCCAAAACCCCAAATCTCCGTTCCACTTTGGATCCCACAGAAGGTTATTCAAAGTGAAGTGTTTGGGGTAAAGAGTTTTGGGGTGAAGGAACAGACATTTTGTACAAAATTGGTTCAGTGCATATGGCAAGACTGGGGAGGAACAAAAACCTCTTTATTCATGTACAGGTGGATCAAATATGTGGCTTGCTTTCATCTTTTCCTGGGGAAATACGTCCTTTGATAAGGGGAGGTGTGTGTCTATTACAAGACAGCTTTATGTTATGCAGGGCAAATGGGATGACATTGTGCATCAGCAATGAGCTCAAGCAGGAATATCAGAGGTCCCAAATGCTTTAGATGAATTACCCTTGGAGAGTAGCCATTACCCTCTCCACACGTCACGGGTGTTGATGTACAGAGGTTTAACCCAGCGTTCTTCTGTCAGGTCATCAATATATGACATTGAATCTGCATCAAAGCTGGATACAGAGTGAAGTTTTCTTAAAATCAATGTGGAAAAAAAAAGCCACTAAACCATATTTCTTTGAGACAAGAGCAATGAAAAAACACGCTTTGCTGCGTAAGGGTCCTGTCTTCTCCGTGTTTTGTGTCATATCAATCTTGGCTTTTGCTATTTCATTAAAATTCCCAAGCGGTCAGAAGGTTGTTGCTTAATAGATTTAGCATTGGCTGGCTACATCAATACTGTCTTTAGTCACATTTGTTTTACCGGGGACATCTGTGCAAAGAGTTTAGCAAATATATTCATTCATTTGAGAGGAACCTGGTGCACTTTGGACCTTGACTGGATGGTGGTCTCGTGTACCTCAACATTTCCTTCACTTAGAGGCACCTTCAGGGAGTGTTTTGCCTCAAGTGCCTCTGTAGGTTGAAATATTTATTGCAAAAACGAATTTCAGCTTTTCTTCCAACTCATAATTTCCTTTTCGTAGTCCTGTATGGAGAAGGGATGTGACATAGAATATACAGTTCTTTCTGTGAAAATATGGATATGGTTTTGTCTTTGTGTTGACTCAGAAGAGGGAAGTGCCCCAAATATCAGAAATTCCCATGGGATGAAAATCCAGACTATTTTTCTGATGGTAACCTTGCAAAATGCAGTGTGTGGGTGTGGTAGGCACTGCTGTCCTCATGTTAATCCAGGGTTATGGGCAGTCTTGCCTGGTGGTTGAGCCCCAGTAAGCTATTAAGAAGCATTCAGAGAATGCAGGCATTAGTATTCAGTGAGGATATAAAGCATCATCAATAAAGGAATAATATTGATTATGTCTCTTTAAGGTGCTTACCTGCAGATATTTTCACATTTTATTTGAATATTCCTTTCCCTTCCTTTTCCCAGAAGTAGATGTTAATGTTCTTAGGAAGCATAAACTGTTTTAGACACAGCTATCAGAACTACTCATTGAGCCAAATCCATGTGACATCATCAGGTTTGCAGCAAAAGGTGTTTGGGTTTCTTCTTTGGAAGAAGCCTGATCCTTCTGACACTGAAGTTCATCCTTCGACCCCAGCCCCAGCTGCTGTTTCCCACAACTGGAGAGAGCATTTAAGCAGTCTTTGGGAATAGCAGAGACTGGGAGAAGGTACCCAGAGAGGAGAAAGAAATAGATGCAAAATGAAATTAATATGACTTTCTGTCTCTCAAGGCTGGGGGAGAAGCTGAACTCCGGCCCAAGAACGGGATGCAATGAAAATGAGGAGTATTTAAGGCTCTTTTCCATGTTTTCTTGTGGGCACAGTTGAGACATGCCACCAATGTAATCTCCATGCAGTCGTGGTTCTTAGAATTACCCTGTACCTTTTGTTGAACCACACTGCCTTAACACGGTGCCAGACTTGTAAGAGAGTCTTTTGTTTGACTTCTTTTTCAGTTTTTTTTCCTTTTTATCCAAATGGAAATGCAGTGGAGACAGGCCATTTCGTAGCTTGTAGGTCTTGTCTTGTGCTTTTTTCCCTCTGAACAAAGTCTAAAGCTAAAATATCTGTATGAATGTTTAGTCTTAGGCTGAGTTATAACTGCACATCTTATTCCAGACAGTTTGAACACTTAGAATTAAATATGCCAAATAAATCTGACTCTAAAACATTATTTGCACTGCATTATTTCCTGCCCTGTTCAATTTAAGAATAGCAGCAACAATAATAATGACACCATTCAAGAAGTTTCCCAAGAAACCCTTATTTACAAATACAGAGGTGGAAATTATTTGTTGCTGATTTAAAACTTACTGTTTGAAAACACCTGTGGACACACCCAAAATATTTGATTCAGCTCCAGCTCTTAAAATGAAGAATCTTTTCCCCAAAGCACTTTTTTGAGTGCAGAACACCACAGTATCAGGCTCAAACACTCAGAAACATTTCTTTTCCTGTTTCTATCAATTTAGCTCTGTGTCACAGTTCTTTTCCTTGTGGGTTATGCTCTTGAAAGATGTAAGAAAGAAATATATCCCAAGGAACAGAGAGGCCTTCCCACTAGCTGTTGCTTCTGGTGTAACTGGCTGAAATATGCGTACCTGAAATACATGGAAATTCAGCTCCAAAATTAATAACCATGGAGAATCCAGAATTAGGATACTGTGATATATATCGGACATCTGCATCTCTGCAGACACACTGGGGATAAAGTAGATTCTATCCTGTCACAGCAGAATCCATGAATCAAAGCCCAGGCTAAACCTGTTCCTGGGGCATCCTCTTGCACCAACGACCTCAAACCAAATCCTTCTGTCTCAGTGTCTCTGCTATCAATAAAACCATTTATCCTTCAATTTGTAAAATTTAACAAAATCTATAATTTCCAAACAAAATTTTGTTTTCATTCAGTTAATTTAATTTTTTTTTGCCTTTTTTTTTTGGAAGGGGAGAAGAGCAAACTGGTGAGAGAGCAGAAACCTTTATGATGGGTTGACAGTGCTGTATGTGGCAGTTGGCCCGAGGACCTCCTGATGCCAGTCCATTTGGCTCTGGAGAAGGGTCTAATCACTTTGGCAGCTCTTCTGCTTTGAGGCTGCAAGTCTGCAAAATGGTTTTTACCTGCCCCTTTCCTGGGAGCTGCAGCATCCTTTGCTGCCTGCTCCAACACTCTGTGCACTCTCTTGTGGTGAAAGCAGAGATCCTTTGTGATCAGTTTAGTGCAGTGCCTGTTATTGTTTTTATTTATTGGTATTAAATGAGTTTCACATAGGTATGTATAACTGGTAAAGCTTTGGATGAGGAAATAGGAAATAGCTGGAGTTCCTGGTTGTAGATCACTGAGAATGCACCATTGGCCCTTGTGAGAACCCTTTTCCCTTTCAGCCCTTAGGCAGAAATCCCACCTACCCTTCGAGGAGCTGTTTTGGTACAGAAAGGGTGGAGCAACATTGGGAAAGAAAGTGACCTTTCCCTTGTCTTGTGAAATCACTTCATTCCTATGATACCTTTTTTTCCTTAGTCATTTCTGCCGTGGTTTATATGAGTGCCTCTTCTAAATACCGGAGCAGCAATAGCCATTTTAAATATGGTTGCAATTTCATGCCCCCAAATTTCCTCCGTTATCTTTAATCTTTGATCATTACAGTCCCTCAATGTAGCTTTTTGGTAAGCTGCAGTTTTTTATGTTACTGCTGTTTAGAATTAACTGGTCTGTTTCCTAAAAAGCCAAATGTTTAATCAATACACATCCTACTGTGTATAATAAATACATTTCTGCCATCATTTTTGAAGAGAGAATGCTTTTGCTTTGAGCCAAATAGTTTACAAAATGGCAAGGAAGGTATTTTGTTGTTGGGCTGGTTGTTTTTCTTTTTAATAGATGCTTAATGAGATAGGGCCAACCGGTGGATCAGAGCAGAGAAGTGGTATTGAAATTCAGGGGTGGGGTGGGGGGAGAAGTCTTTTACATGAATTAGTTAATTTTGAACATTTGTTACATTAGCATTCGCTCCACTTCAGCCGATTCATTTCTTTGGATTGCATTTGTTTGCTGGGTAATAATTTGATAACATTGCAATAAACTAAGCATTAAGAAGTGGTTTCGTGTACTGGAGTGTGCATTAGGTAGGTAAAGTTGTTGTTTGTGGCTCTTTTCCTAAACTTTGGAAGAAAAATCCCATTTTAAACTTGTAATAACAGGGGCTGATTACTTCCCATCAACTCACTGGCTTGCAGGGCAGAATTTTCAGACTGGTTATTGTGTACACTGCTCTACTATAAAGTACAAGGTCTGAAAATTAAAGTTGGACCATAAGAGATTTAATCTGCAATTTTATAGGTCTCTAATCCAACGGTTGTTTTGTATTGCAGGCTCCAAGTATATTATCAGGGTTTGGGGGAAGTTTTAATTTTATTCTTTTGTGCTTGAGTTACATTTATTTATTTGTTTGCAGTGTCTTTAAATTCTATTGAGGATTACAGCCAGGAAAATATTGATGCTTTTTCTCCTCTCCCCACCCCAAACTTTAGATTAGAAATGGTAAACAAAGTTGTTACACACTGAAGAATAAAGACTTGGAATGTGCTTCAAAAGGAGTAATTTACTTGGAGCTGGATGTCCTATTTAATCCTGTAAGTTGAAGTATTTTCTTTTTGGTTATCACTGGTATAAGAAAAGTGCAAATCTTCAAGGACGAGGGTGGGGGTGATGCTTTTAAAGGCAGGAGCCAAGCCAGGAGAGTCCTGTCCCCATTGCATCTGGTGGTGGAGGCATGTTTGATGTTGTGAGAGAAGAAGATTTGGGCTATCAGAGCTGTGGCCCGTCCAGATGGATGGGACAGAGGAGGGGCATTTCTGGAGGGACAAATAACCACAAGCACCTTAGGAAGGAGATGCTGATTGCTGCAGCGAGACTTCAACTGCAACAGCCAAAAAAGGGCTTCTCCTTCATCTTACTATACATTACTTTTAACACCTACTTCTTCCCCAGAAAGCTGACCCAGGATGTTCTCTTCCCAGGGTGTTGACAGGAAAATTAATGAGGCATGGACACAGTGCTTAGTTTTTAGGTGGCTGAGTCAGTCTCAATCGTTTCTGCCCTACAGCCTTTTACTGAGTTTAACTCCCATTTATTAAGGCCATCGTGGGCTGTGCCACAGCTCTGCTCCTGCTAAAGCGAGTCCAGCCTCACGCAATTTAACTTGTCTGCATTTTCCTTAGCACGGAATCGTAGAATGGTTTGGTTTCCAAGGGACTCTAAAGCTCATCTCATTCCAACCGCCCTGCCATGGGCAGGGCCCCTTGTCCTGCACCAGGTTGGTCTGAGTCCTGTCCACCTGAGTGTTTCCAGGGATGGGGTGTCCACCCTCTCTGGCCAACCTGTGCCATCCTCACTGCAGAAAATATGTATAAAAAGCAACTCCTATGTCACACAGAGTCTGAAAAGAGGGAGACATGATGAAATTCCTAATCTTCCTGAGCAGCGCTGGTGATAGGAAAATGAAATAACTCATTTAAAACTACATGGTGTTATTTTTATTTTTTTTTTTTTCTAGATAAAAGCAAGTATTAGAACATTCAAGCCCCGAGAAAAGCGCTTTACTGAGGAGAACCGCAAATTTTCTAAAAAGGTGAAAATTGTGTCTGGGCTAAGCTTTTGCATCTGTTTCGGAAAAATTTGAATTGCTGTAGCACGGTTGCAAGAACAAGACCTATTTATGCATAAAATGCTGAACACATGTAAATTCAGTGTATTTCTGTATATATTAAAAGGTTTGTTTGTGTTAACACGAAATTGCTTTCTGATCTGGCTTGCATCAGTAGTTCTGCTTTGTGCTTCAGAGTGGGGAAAATGATAGCTGTGGATTTTGCACAGTTCGCAGCACTTAAAGCTCAATGAGAGCCTTACTCCCTTCTTTGTGAAGGAAGAAACCAGGGCTAAATTCCTTATGCAAAAAGTCCATAGGATTTTAGAATAATGGCCATTATACTTTCTAAAATTGAGAGCCCCTAGGTCTAAAATAAGTCTAAAAATCCCTGTTTATTTCTAAGGGCTAATCCAAAACATGTAGAAAAGAGGACCAGATTACATTCTCTCTGTCCCTTTTCCTCAGACATTGATGTATTTTAAGAATTGAATGAGGATAAAGGTAGGTTTGTGTAACTGTTTTATTTAGTTTTGGCATCAGTTTGTGCCTTTTTTTATTTTTTTTTTTTGAGAGATGAGGAAAATCTGGAAGGTTTGGGTGTAATCAGAAAGCAGACAGGAGCTGGCGAATGTATCTGAAATAGAGGCTTTATTTGTAATATGTGCCCTGGCATGCATTTGTAGCTTAAATTATCCCTGATTTTGAAGCAATAGTAGGATATTAATGTGTTTGATTAAACTCCTCTTCTCCTCCCCTCCTCCCACTCAATATTTATCAGATCTTATCAAGAAATGTTGATCGCGTGAAAAAAATCACCATGGCAATATGGAATACAATACAATTCCTTTGGAGCTGCTTTCTCTGGGAGTCCACGGTAAAGAGCCTGATAGCGTTTGTGGTAAGTGGATTTCTTCTTTTATTGCATGAGGCTAAGTGCTGTAAGATCGGGAGTGTTCCCGTGCCTTCCTCCCCAGCAGCACAAAGCCCTTTCTGGTTTGCTGTTGTTGCTGTTTGGTGGCTGTGTGGCTGCCCCAGCTTGGGCCACGCTGGGCCTGGTGGGGATGGAAATGAGACCTTCAGGAACAGCCTTTCCTCGCTTGGAGCAGAGGTGTTCAGCACCTGCACCGAGCTCTGAGGGTGCCCACGTCGGTGGTGGGTGGTGCCACCATGCATGGGCTGTAACTGTGGGGCGACTTGGGAATTTTTAATTGTTTTTAATTTGAAACATGGCAGCTGGGTGTAGGAAAGGGAGGAGGTGGTGGCCAAGAGGGTAATGTAGGGCGATGCTTTTGATCTGGGCGATGCAGTGAGCTGATGGGTCTTGTCCCTTCCATCCTCCATTGCAATCACTTCACTGCAGGTTATCAGTTCCTGCTCTGCCTGTGTTGGCATTGCCTGTTGCAAATTTATTCTTCTGACTGTAATAATATATTGTTTAAAAGAAGGGAAAAAAAACGAGAAAAGAAGGCTGGTCAGTGAGTTCTACTGCACTCTGCAAACAAAAAGCCAAGTCCTCCACCTGCCTGTCCCGCTTTTCATCTCTCTTCTTTTTCCTCTTGGTAGTAAACACCCCATTTGCAGTTTTCTCATAATCCACTCAAGCACAAAAAGATTTTGCCTGCTCTTTATTCTGCGGTGTGACATTTTCTTCATGCTTGAAATGTTTGGCATGCCATTAAAGGTTGCAAAAATCGTTTTGTGGTGGTCCAGAATGCAGAAAGAAAGTTTTTGAGTTGAGTGTTTATTGAGCAATACAACATCCACATCTCCAAGATTTTCTCCTGAGTTTACTGTCTGTGAATTGTAAGATGCTTAAAGGCTTTTTTAAGGGAAACACTTCAGTGTATTTGCCACACTGGTAAAGTATCTACTGGTAAAGTAGACCAGTCCTGACTGAAAGAAGCTTCAGAGCAAGGACAGAGGAGCTGTCTTCACCCTGTAGGTCAGAGGGATGGCTCACACGGATGAGTGGGTAGGATGAAGAAGGTCTTTTCTCTCTAATTTTTTGTCTCCTGTTTCTTGAAGTTCATTTAGAACATATTCTGTTATATATATTATACACAGTTAATGGCTGGAGAGCTGGTGGAGAGCAGAGTAGTTGGCACCTCACTGAAGTACGTGTGGCTGTGCAGAAGAGTTCTGTGATTGTGTCCAAGGGAATCAGATGGGCATTCATGCTGGGGCTGGAAAGAGAGGGTAAAATCCCAGTCCATGGCCTACTGTCACTGTACAGCAGGAAATCTAAGCACATATTTAAAAGGATTGCTCTTTTTTCACCAAAGTGCTTGTGAAGTTACAGCTGTCAAGTTCAGTTTTCCAAGCCTAGGAAAAGTTTGGAAGGGTGAAGAGGCAGGAAAATAAGAAGGTGGGAAAATGGGTCTACAGAAAAATGTATTTATTCCCGGTGAAAAGGAGTATGAGCAGGTTACAAGTTACAGGCTGATAACATCTTTACTGGATGCCATGCTACTCCTGGTTTCCTGAAAGAAAATGGGTAATGGGAAAGGAATAAAAATACTCAACTCCAAGAATAATTACCACAGGCTTCTACTACAACCCAAAATTTAAGTCTATCTGATTTTTCTCCCATGGAAATAATTAAGCTCTGGCACTGAAAATGAAATGCTAATTATATATCTCTCTCTCTCACTATTTCCAGCGTGAGTGTTCATAGTATTGAAAATACACACAGAGCATGGTAGGTGCAGCATCCCTCCCTGCCCCAGTCTGTGTGGAAAATCCATTCCTCATGTGCTGCTTAAAGGATGAGGTGCGGAGGATGCACAAACTTCTCCAGGCATTTTCCAAGTGGGTTCATGAAACCCTCGCTGGTAGCTTCGATGCCAGCCAGGCCCTCAAACCAGAAAATGCCTTTTATTAAAATCATTTTTCCTTACAGGTGATGTCCCTTGGGCAATAACCATTTTGATCAGGTATTTCCCTTGGTTCCCTCTACAGGTAACCCATGCCCCTTCCTCCAAGGGGGATAAAGTGAGGCAGGAGGAGGAAGACAAGCAGACAGGATAATCGTGGGAGCCTTGTTTTCCTAAGCAATCAGACAAAACCCACTGCCAGGCAGATAAAATATTTGTGAGGTTGTCAGAGGACAGCAGTAGCCAAGGACATGGAATCTTTCACCTTCCTGTTTTAGTCTTCCCTCCCCATTAGTGTGACAGCTCGTCTGTGTGACATCAGCTGCTTTTAGGGGTGTAAGAGAAAAAGAGGGACAGGTAAAAAGGGGGGAAACAGAGGACAGCACAGGCAGGACACAAGTGAATGAGAAAAATGCTCTCACCCTGTTTCCTCATTTATAAGATTCATCATCCCAGGCTAAAATTCTTTTTAGGATGTAGTGGTGAATGAGACAGTCCAAGAACATGTGAGTAGATGAATTTTTTTGTGCTATAAAAATGTAATCACATTTTTCATCAGCGTTCTGTGCTTTTAATCTGATGATTTTTCATCTGAGTTAATTGTATAGGCACAGAGGACGCTGGGCTCTGCTGAAGCACATGTAAAAACAGAACTTTTTTAAGCTTAGAGGTTTAGGTAAGAGAGTTGAAAGGGAGGTGAGATGAAAAGCAGAATTTCACTTTTGGTGATGTTTGCCCTGTGCATAAAGGGTTTGGTGGAAATGGTGTTACACAACTAGAGAAAACATCCTGGGTCAGAGCAAAGGGTCACACATAGGATTTCTGGGTTCTTCATTGTGTGCCTCTCATCGCTGGTCTGGTGTGAAAAATGGACACACGTGGTTGTGTGTGCCTGGGAATATCAGGAGTATTCTCCCATGTGAGAAATGTTGTCTGTAGAGTCAACAGTGTTCATATACCAAGAGATACCTTTAAGCACTTTGTGTATTCTTCTCCATTGGTTCAGGGTTTGGGGAGATTTATAGATTTTTAAGACCAAAAAGACATTCAAACATTCTGTTTAGTGTTGGTATAGTTATCTCTGTATTCAGCCCAGTATGTTGTGTTTTCATTGAAACATACCTCTCAAAAAGGTCTTTATTTTGAAGATACCTAGACATAAAGTCCAGTATATCCCTGTATGGTCCTTCTCATGTGCCTGACACACTTTACATCCTACCCTGGACAATTTTCTACCAGTTTCCAGTCTCAGTGTTGTAATTTTAACTTGGTCCTCTTCACTCCTTCCTGGTCACACTTTTCTCCGTTGAGACATCACTTCCACACAGCGTTACTGGTGTCCAAAAAGCCGGAGCTGTGTGGTGTAATGTGCCTGGGGGAATGTCTGCTCACAGCTCAGCTCATACTTCTGATTATAACCTGTTTGTTTTTCCCACTCATGCATACAAAAACTTGTTTTCTTACCTTCCCGTTGCACACTTAAAGCAAATTTTTGAACCTTCCTTCTGTATGCAAACGCTCCCTGCCTGCCCTGCTCCCCCTTTGCTGGTTGTGGAAGTGAAGTCGGTAATAACCAAATCATTCTTACTGGGTTGTATGTATTTTTAAAATATTTAAAAGTTAATTTTAGTCACAATGATTTTCATGAGGAATTATGCATCATTGCACATTGTGATTTTATACAACATAATTACACCTTCTATTGACAGTTTTCTCTGCATTAATGGTAATTATGCCATTTAATGAAATTATGGTAATTACATTAAAAAAATATAATCTGGTGCGAATTAAAAGGATATATTGACTGGAATTTTTACTATCATATATATATATTTTTAAAGTTTATATGATAGCTGCAAGAGACATTGACAGAATCAGGCAAACGATGGGAAACCAGCCACCAGAGCACCTCTGGTGTGACTGGCAGTGCTGCTGCTGAATTCCTTCAGGGTCCCTGCACACTCACCCATGCCAGAATACTTCATTTTCAGTGGCAGCATTTCCCACTCCATCAGGTCCAGGCTTCCTGCTGATCCAGGCTGCTGCCAGGGTGGGTACAGGTGGGAGCGATTTTTCCAGCTCAGCCCCTGCTGGCAGCCGGGGCCACCAGACAAGGAATGCAGCAGGCACAGGCAGGATTTGTTTTGCAGTGACTTTGCACTGTGTCTACTCATTATTTGATGATGGCTTAGTACTGGGAGGAAGGGGAGGAATATGTGGTGATGCAGCATCGTGTGTTGGGAATGTGGGGCTTCTGGTCAAACTCACTGCAGATGTTTAATGGGGGGCATTTTTAATGGGAAAATGACAGGCATGGGATCATTTTGCAGCACTCTGGGCTTCCCAAAAAGCTGGCTGATGTGAGAGTAAGGAAGCTCTGGGGGTTGTGGATGCAGCAGCATGACCCAAATGTAAGCTTTTGTGCTCCTTGCTGCAGAGCTGAGATTTTGCCACTCTTCTCCCATGAGATCTCCAAAGCTCTTTAACCCCAGAGAGATCTTGAGGATGCCTGGTTTTTGGCACTGGCCCCTTGTGCTGTGGGAACTTGGAAGTCTGAGGAGCCCCAGGGCTGGCTGGGTGAGGCTGCAGGTATGTGCCTGCTCTGCCAGTTTGCTGCAGGTCTGACCTGGGGTAGCAGCAGAGAGAGATGGACAGAGCCCGCAGCCTGTGAACTCCTGGGCATCTCTGCTCAGTGTGTGATGGAACACTCTGCCACCTGAGCTCGTGATACAGGAGCTGGATCTGAGCCCAGCCTAACTCATCTCAGAGAGAAGATACCAATCATCTTATTAGACATGAACAATTTTTGATCCCTGTTGAGCTGGGCTATATTTATAGTGATGAACTACGGGCAAAAGGCCATTTGCTTGTTGACGGTGTCCTCTAAAATTGCTAATTGCCTATCAGTAAGAGGGAAATGTTCTTTATCCCCTCAGGAAAGGTATTTGTTAACTCAAAATCTGAGCCTTCTGGAGTTTACTTGGGGTAAATCTCTCATTCTGTCTGTGGACAAGTGTCTCCTGCATGTTATGGTTTGGCTTTCCTGAGCAAAGCACAAAATGTTCCAGCCCCGTTTGTGCTGAGCATAATTCAGCCCTGGACATGACAACAATATACGGGTAAAACATCCAATTTAACTCCTGCATTGTTTTGCAACACAGTGATTTATTTTATTTTATTTTTCCCTTGATGGGAGGGGAGTTATAGATCAATAAGAGGAAATTCTTGGGATGAAAGTTTCACAGGGAACGTGAGAAATCTATGGAGAAGGGAGACCAGTAGCAACTATGGAATAAGATAGAGACTGAGTCAGCAAACCTCTCTTGGACCTCTGGCCAACCAAGCAGAGAAGAGAGGTTTAATTTAACTGAGTATTTACCAGTAGGTGGTAGTAACTCATTCCTCTGTAGGGTGGGGAAGGAAGATGTGCTCTCACATGAGCTCCTGTAAAATATTTCTTATTTTCCCTGTGGATTGTCTGCTAATTTTGAACAAGCAGTTCCCTGATACAAAGCACAAACCACCCTGCCATGACTACATGTGTAACTGATGAGAAGGGTATAGTCTTTTTTCTCCCCCCTTTTTTTTTCATCCTCACAGCTGAACACGAAATAGAAATCATTGTTCCCAAACTATTCGGGAACAGCATTAAAGTAATGGTAGATTAAAATGTCTCCACATTAAAAAGCTAAATAAAATGAATAGATGTAATCCTAAAGAGAGAAGAATGAGTATTCTTCAAACACTGAATAGGGAACTTGGAAGAAGAAAAAACTTTTAAAAAAAAAGGAAAAAAGTATTAATGCAAAAGAGATGGTCTTTACATCGCTTTACTGTAGAGCTCTTGCTAAGGGCTGTTCTCAGCCCATTTGCAGCTTGTGTTTTGCTGCAGTTTTAAAGAAGCAGTCGGCAAAGGAAGGAAGGCAGTTTCTATTTAAATAGGGGAGCTGTAAAATAACACTCCGGTGGAGAAATTCGTTCGTGTTAAGGCTAGAGCTGGTGCTGGAGGAGCAGCAAGAGACAGGTTTCAGCAATTTGACCTAGTAAGTAATTCTAAAGAGCCCCCAACACTTCCTCCCCTCTTTCCCTCTGCAAATCCCTGGCAAAGGCACATCTTTTAAAATCCTTGTCTGGAACTGCAGTGAAAGGGCTGGAGTGGAGCGGTGTGTTTTTATTTCGAGCCGTTATATCCCAGTAAAAGTATTTTCCTAATGACGGAGGAAACGTTTCCGTCCTGCTTCCTCCTGGCTGCTCGTGGCAGTGCCTGTGCAAACGCACCAGTTCTGACTGCAGAGCTGCCAGGAGCACGTTACCTGACACGAGGGGCTGCTCTGATGAGAAACAGCCTTCTCCAGACAATTAAAGGACATGGTTTCGCCCTTTTCCCAGCAGTTTTTGTATTTCCACTATTAATTCTTCTGTGGTTGAGGGGAAGATAATTTAAGCTTGAGATCCCAGACTTTGCTTTGCTGCAGCAGTTAAAATTCCTGGAATAGCAACAGTGATATTGAGGATGCTGAGAGACACACAGCAAAGTAAACACATGTTATTTCCAGCTCTTTCAAAAATGCAAGAACAAACAAGGACAAAGTTAATAGGGAAATAACCACTTAGAGCCTTGACAACACGATAAACAAGATCTAAAAAGCAAAGTTCGAAGCTTTGGAGTCAGGGTGAGATGGAGCTGAGCAGAGACCAGTACAAATACCCCTTTTAGCTTTGAAAAAGATGGATGGCCTTATGTTTCCAGCTCAGGAGTTTTGGGGATTTGCTTCTTACCAGTGAAATGTTCCAAAATAAAAATAAAAGCAAAACTATGTTTTGCATCTGAGGAGTCATTTCCTCTGGGTGTGCTTAACAAGGCATTTACCCTATATAGCAATTCCCTTGATTTTGGGGTTGGGGATCTTCTTCTTAAACCATGCTATGCTGATATTTTTGAGGCTTTCTGTGTCATGTAATCAAAACTTGAATGCATCACATCAGAATGATTCCCTCAGCCCTGGTAATGAGAGAGAGCTAAATCATTGCCTCTCACTCTTTAATTGCATTTTGTTGGGTTATAATTGATGGTAAAGCCTTTTAATACCTTGGCTGTGTGTGTTAAACTCTGTTGTCCAAGTATTTGGGTAAAAGCAGAGTCCTGATGCAGGATAAGCCTCTGTGCAGCTGCTCAGCAGGAATGTGTGTGCAGGCATCCAGTGGAGAGTTAAGGCGAGGAGAAAGAAATTCAGCTTTGTTACACTGTGTGGATTTATCCCTAGAAGGTGTTGGTGCTAAGATAGCTAAATAGATACGTGTATCTGTCAATCTCCTGCCCCGGATTGGAAGTGTAGTTTTCATCTCTTTGGCTATTTAATGACAGTCCACAAAGCCAAAATCAAATGTGGAAACATTTTATCTAATAAAGGGGAAAAAAAAGGAAAAGGCACATAAAAAAGGGCTCTTTCTAGCTAAAATCTGAACGAACTGCATCCGCAAATCCTTCTGCCTGCCTTTGTGCTCAAGTTGCAACCTGTTGGAGAACTCTGCTCAGTGCTTGCATTTCCAGCTAATTTGATATCACCTTTTATTTATTTATTTATATATATATATTTTTTTTTTCCTTTTTTTCCCCCTGGTGGTCGAAGCTTTGTCATTTGTTTCGAAGCTGTCATTTTTATTAGTCTCCCTGGCTGATCTTTTTGGGCCCTCGTCAGGTGGTGTGTGTTCTCCATTGTCTGCCTGCTCTTGGCAAGCTGCAGGTCCTTTTATTGCCATATGACGTGGGCGTGCTTGCAGCAGTAGCCTGTAATTATACCCACCACAGGTGACAGTTACAAGAGCGCTTTGGTAATAATTTTAACTGCCTGATCTGATGTTTATGAAGAGCAAACCCTCTTTGTGGTCTGGCTGGAGTTTGCTAGATTGTGTTGTACTTTCGCTGTTTGATTTATGAAGCCCTTTTTTAAATTTTTTTTTTTTAAATTTTTCCTTAATGTATAACGTCTTGTGTCTTTCGAAGTCCTGAAGTTTTGCAAAAGGTTATTGTTGATCTTATGCTATTTTATACTTTTGCTGTTTATTTTTGTGTGCATTGTATTTATTTTGCCTTGTTCAGCGCAGTAAAATAATACTCTTGCCTGTTGCTGGGTTTATTTGTATATTTAACGTCACTGAACTCCTGTATCTAATGCCTTGCTGGCAGATATTCTGTGTTCTCCCAGCTGTGAGAGTAATCACACATTAGCATTTCATTATTTATTTCTTTTTGCCTTTGACTATTATTTAACTGTTTCAGAAAAGGTGAAATTCTCTCTCTAGGAAGGCAGCACTGGTTCCTTTACTCCCAACAAAATTGCAAAACTTGGATTATTTCAAAGGCGAATTTAGCTCATGATTTTTATGGTTATCTTGCAAACCTCCATTCTGACTTTAGGAATTTGCCACAAAACATTTGGACAAGGCTGACATGCCCATTGCCTGAAAGCTGGCTTTTCTCCTGTGCTGTATTTCTTTTTGCAGTCTTAAATTCTTTAGAGGAAATTCAGATTAAAACTCTTGGGCATCTTCTGGATTTTTGATTCTTATCACAAGATTCTGACTTGTATTTCTTCTGAATTGAATGGTAGGTTGAAAACCAAGAGAAATTTATTTGTAGTCATTTGCTGTCTTATCTGATCCTAAAGAGATGATTTTCCATGTCAGGATCCAGTCATTTTCATTTTCCCAATTTGCCTGTTGCTTTTTCTGAAAGTTCACTTTATTCATAGACGAGAAATTGCATAAACAAAGATGAAATTAGTATTCTGAGTTGAATGAATGTTGCATCTGCGTGAGACTCATTAAACAGGAGTGTGAGACAGAAGCTACTTACCCACCACTATTGGAAATACCAGAATTTGAGAAGCTTATTTGTAAAATTCCCAAAGTTGGCATGGATTTAGACTCTGCAAGCCGTATGGAAAAAAACATACGGCTCAGCCCAAACAAACAAACAAAAAAGACAGGAAACTCGTGGCATGCAGAATGAAAAAGGTATCTATTAGGAAGGGAAAATGCCATTAAAATTAAAAATTCTTATACTTAGTGTGCTCTTTTGTCCCACCACAGCCACAGGTGTATTGATTTTCTTTCAGTCAGCATCTGCTTGGGTTTGTCTCATTATTCACATTACTTTGACCTGACACCTCTTAGGAAGTACTTCAAAGCACTCAGTTTTACAGGAAAATTGTAGACATTGACTATTATCTCCTATGTCACTGGTGGAACACCCCTATCAGTATTTTTTCTTTTCTTTTAATTTTAAAAAGCTGTTGTTTTTTTTTTCTTTTTTAAACACAAATGTGAGCTTAGAGCAGCACTGCATTCCCCTGAAGCGTAGAGGAAGTTTTTATTCTTCCAAAATGAGGGAATAAGTAGAGACGTGTCCGTAGGTGGTTTAAATCACTGCAACCCCGTTAGCTTCAGCAAACCTGTGTTATTTAACATCAGTTAAAAATCTACGTCCTCGTTTTGGGCAAAAATCCTGTGTGAACAGAATTATCAGGATTTCTGAGAGGAGGAAAAGCCTGTAGATGGCGATGGACCCTCAGGAATGAGCCTGCTCTGGCATTGAGGCTTTTGTCAGATTTTTCTGGCAGGTTTCCTTTCTCTTGCTTGAACTATTTTATTTTTAATTTAATTCACCCTTTCTCTCAGTGCTAATGTAACACTAGTTGCAGAAATCGTGACAACTGGAAGAAATTTCCTATTTGAAGGTAATGCAACATTTTGGTTTTATGATGGAGACAGATACACCTTCAGGGATTTCTCTTAAGGCGTTCTGCTTGTCGGGCTTCTTTTTCTTTTTTATTTTAAATAAGAAAGAGTTGGATCCTTTACAAGTTCTGAAATAAAAAGAGATTAGTAGAGAATCTGCAGAGCAAACACACTTTTTTAAAAGCCTGTTCTCATTTAGCTTTACTTTTCTTTACTAGCAACTAAGATGTGCTTTAACTTAGAGGTAATTTCTTAAGTAACCAGAAAGTTCTTGGGTTGTTCGAGGATAGCAGTAATAGTAAAAATACCTTAAATCAGGGTATGTCCCTTCCATTATTATTTTTTTTAATTATTATTTTCAGTTGGAAATAAACCTGGAGCAATGTGATGACTGCAAAATCCCAGAAATCTGATTGCAAAAAAATCTTTACTATTAATTATGAATAAATGTGACTGTTTCCACAGTAAAGATTTGCACTGCTACCAGTAAAATCAATAGAATTTTGATCTCTTCCCCCACAGCTTCATGAAAATTAAATCTGATGTTCTTAATTGTGACATCCACACTGTTGTCAAGCTTAGGTGGTTTCTTTTGGTGTTTTTCTGTGTGGTTTTTTTTTATGTTTTAAAGGTAGTGCTGTGATTTTGAGACGTGTTAATAAGTATGTAAACCATGCAGTGTTTAGTACCAGTCTAATATGCTGATTTATTTTACCTTTAGCATTACCCATGTAAAGTCAGCATGTTTACTGGGAGGTGAGTGCCAAAGGTGAGCAAAAGTCTTCAGTAAAACAGCCTTTAAGTACTTTGCTAGCTCAGGTTCAGAACTTTCTACTTTTGTTTTGGGAGAAGTCGCTGTCTTCTGTACTTTCCTTCAGCTTTCATCTTTTAATGGAAGAGAAGAGCAGCACATCCCTGTATCAAAGCCAATTGTCAGCTTTCATTAGATGCATTCTATTGTTTGTTCAGATTAGAAATAACTGCATTACACTTTGACTTTGAAGGCTTGCTTGTTTTTAAATATACTGTGTATATGTGACCTTTTTGTCATTTGTGATGCACTTGGCTCGGCAAATTTGAGATACCCATTTCAACAGCAGCCAAACGTTTTTGTAATGCAGGTACTTCCACGAAAAGGCACCTTTTTGTAGGTCCAGAAGAGTAAAACAAAATTCTGCTGCTAATGAGAAGCATTAATAGGCTCATCTGAATATTTTTAGCCAGCACTGTACCTCAAATGCGTTGCATGGGGGGGAGAACCCCCAGTGCTCAGGGAGACTGCAGCACCCATTTTTTAGCAGTGGGTGGGAATCCAGTCAGCTGCTTTTATCCTCCCATTGTGTCTTGGCCATAGGAGATGTGGCCTCTGTCAGAACATGATGGCAAGAAAGTCTAATTCCATTAAAAAATTGCACTAAGCAAATTTTCTTAAAATGTTTAGAATATTAAATGGGAAATGCATAATTGATACAGCGATATTAGCTTTTTTTTTTCTGACTGAACATGCCCATCAGGAATGAGATGATGACTTGTTCTAGCAGTTAAGAAAACTTCCCCAGATACTTCCATGTACACATTTGGGAAAATTATTTGCAATGATATATTTCAATTTCCTTAATAAACTAGACCTGTCTTCCTAATTCCCTTTCCCTGAAGTCCCTCTGCAGGGGTTAAGAAATGAACTATTTTGAAATTATTATCAGATAACTGTTTCTATGAATAAAAAACTAATCTAAGCCTTTTTTTTTTTGTAAAAAAAAAAGGATTTATATTCCAAAGCTGGGAAATAAACAGTGGCAGTAGAAAGGAAATATGAGATTAATAAAAATGAAGACGTTTTGCAGAGCTACTCTGGGTGGTTTTAATCTTGTTTTGTGTCTTTTTTTTTTTTTTTTTTTTCTTCCCTTCTTCTGGGAAGTAGTACTTCTGCAGCAGCATGCGTTGCAACGCAAGCAATTCCTGCTTTCTTTTTTGGAAGCTGTGTGAATGCAGGCAGAGGCAGTGGTCCTCCAGTGCCCAGCGAGTCCTGTCTCACACACTGGTACCTGTGCTAAGGCACGCCGAGTGACGATGAGATCAAATGCTCTGCTTGAAAAGCCTTAGGGAGGCATTCCGTGTCTGAGGTCTGATCTATTGTCTGCGAGGTCGGAGAGTGTTAATGCACTCTGCGAAGATTAGACTCCCTCTCTAATTGCTCCAACACTTCCTTAAAGGATTTAAACAGTCAGCAAAGGTGATGCTCCTTGTCAATTTTTGTCTTCTGACAGCTGTTGAAGTTTATCTGTCTTTCCATGGAGACCACTAGATCATGCAAACCAAGCAGTGGCAGAAGCACAGACCCCGAATTAGGACCGAGAGCAATGAATGCTGCTCTTACCAACTATTGCAGCTTTTAAATACCGAAAGTCCTGCGGCCAGGGCTGCTCCTGCGTGCCATGCCACTTACTTTTGGTGATCAGAGTTCCTGAAGTCCCGTGCAAAGTTGAACTGCTGAATTTGATGAAAAGTCACCCTTTTAATTCAGAAGCTGTGGTCTCCATCCCTTATTGCTGGGCTGGTGCTTCCCCAGCACATCTCTGTGGGACCAAGTCGGGCACACACAGCTTGTTTATCCCAGGGCAGTGCCACACCTCAGCTACTGTGAGGCACTCTGCTATTTACTCCCAAAATTTCCTCTCCTTCACTAAGTCTGATTAAGATTTGAGTTCTTTTGGTTCGTAAAGCCTGAAACATGTTTATAAAAATTTACTCAGAAAGCTAGTAAAGCTCAAGGCAGGAAAGTTTTTCTGCTTCTGAACCAGAATGTCCATGCTGACAAAAAACCCTGTCACAGGTTTTTTGAAGTGAAATAGAAATTTGCCCAGTGGATCAGAACCACTTAAAAGAACTGGTTTATTATTTTGCAGTCTAGGTAATTGAAATCCTTTACGTTTGCAAAGGATGCTGCTTTTGCTTGGAAAGTACTTTAAGGGCAAGGGATGGTAAAAAGGTAAATGTTACTGAGAAAGGAGAAGCACGGCTCCACCCCAGGAGAACTTGGGAGATTTAATATTTCTGCAACAAAGCTGTGGTGTCCTCATGTTCAGTAGGGTAACATCACTGTAACGAGAGTGGAGTCTGACCCATCTTTCTCAAAATGCCTGTTCCTGTTTCACAGACAGATGTGAGTGTGTCCTGTTTCACTGCAGCTCACACGACATGACAGGTCCTGCTGACCAGAGAGCCATCCTGTAGTTATTTTTTCTGGTGGATCAGAAGCTTTTCAATTTGATAATGTCTGTGTTTTTGCTAGTCTTGCAGCATTTAAACGTGTTGGTGTATCGAATCCATTTCACACATAAATGTATAAATATGACCTATATAAATATACATTTATCCAATGCCTCTTTTTTAGGCTCTGAGCAGATGACTAATACAGCTGTTCAAAGGAGAAAAGGATTTTTTTCTTTCTTGTTTTTTTTTTTTTTTAAAGCCCTCTTGGCTCTGAATCGGAAATTGAGGAGCAGAATTCATCAAGTGTATTCTGATCATTCTCACATGGGTAGTTCCTCCTTCCCTTCCTGCATAGCATGTTCCTTTGCACTGTTGCTATATTACATGAAATGTTTCATCTGTATATAAAAATTAAAAATTCAAACAAAAATCTGGCCCACATGAAGAACAGGCCCTTTGGGCATATGGTTCATTATGCATATTCGTTTAATTACTAAAACACTTGGGATGTCTCTACTGCCCTTGCTTTCAACTTGTAAAGTTGGATCTGTTCTGCAGCACAGAATATGTTGAACAGGCATGTGTCATAAAGGACTTCAGTTTTCTCCTACTTCAAACTCTATATAATGTTCTTGGCTGAATCGTTAGAATTTACTGATTATTAGTTCAATCCACTGCATCAAAACAGCATTTCGGGATCTCTTCTCTCTTAACACCTTCTCTAACCCCAAGAAAGCAAGTTTTACAGTGGTTCAGAGTTGTGTTTAGTGTTGAAGTAATGTGAGACTCAGGATTTAGATTTCAGGCACATTCCCACAAAGCACCTAAATCTGCATGTTGAAGCTGTATAACTTTTATTAGCTGGGAAGGGATTGCTGTGATAGTGTGACTTTAATTGATTTTCAGGGCAAACAGGTGGTGATGGTTTAGGCATCCCCCAGTCTCCTGCCATTCCTAATTTGGAGTTGCACATGTAATAGCTTTATTAAAATAAACAATCTTCTGGCTCTAGTTTTACCTGAACAGCTGCCTGAAATTGCGGGAGTCTTGCAATTTTTAAAATTTCTTTTTTTTTTTTTTTTTTTTTTTTTAAAGATTATTCTGTGTTTTGGAAAGCAAGATGCTACAGGTCTGCTAGTGGAAAATCTCTATTACATAGTCATGCTGTCAATATATAGGGGGTGTTTTTGTGTGTCACTGCTGTTAGCTTACAATGGTAACATATCCAGGGTGTAATTACAGTGAGCCTCAGTCAGCTTCATGCATTTGTTCTGTAATGCAGCAATTTTGTCACAGTGCGGATTATGAACCTGCTGAAATTGTTTAAGTGTTGTATAATCACACTGTTCCTGGTGTCCTGGGTGTGTGTCAGGTGTGGGGAGGGCTGGGTTCAGTTATGAGCTGCATCTCTCCTCTTCGCTGTGGGAAATCTGTCCCAGGCAGATGAAGAGACTTTCTGGGCTCTGCCATGGGGCTGTGGTGGGGAATCCCAGGTGCAACTTAAGGACGGAGAATAAATAATGGGGAATTCTTTGCCTGAAAGGATGTC
This sequence comes from Callaeas wilsoni, assembly GCA_013398955.1. Lineage (NCBI taxonomy): Eukaryota > Metazoa > Chordata > Aves > Passeriformes > Callaeidae > Callaeas > Callaeas wilsoni. Next base: position 395,059 of record VWPU01002707.1, on the reverse strand, counting down.
ATTTTACTGTTTTTTATGTGCTTTAGAGGTGTTTTTAGATTTCTGGGTTTGTGATCTTCGTTTACTGGTTTGTTGGTTTGGGTTTTTTTAAAATTATTTTTTTGTTCCTTTGCTCTGTTTCAGTCTGGAAATGTTTTTGTTTTTTTTTTTAGGACTGGAGGTTTTGGAAAAGAGGGTACCAGGCAGTTTTGCACCAATAGTGTTACAATCATCTATTTCTCATTTAACCGGGTTTACTGCCAGGTTCTACAAACCTGTTTTTTGATTTTTTCTTTCTCCTCCTGTGCCATAGCTGGAGATGCCAGGGAAATAACCTTATGTGTGATTCTCACTGAACACTGAACTAAGTCTAATTTAACATGTTTGCTTTATTAGAGAGCCCTTTTTCCTTTTCTCATTCAGCTCTAATTTACATTATGAATGTGAAGGAGGAGTCATTAAAGTAGTTTAAACATATCATTGAGGACTCCCATTTGTTTTCCAATTGGAACCCAGTTGAGAGCCCAAATTTAAGAGCACTTCCACCAACGCTCCTTCCACTGCTGAACAATTACGTCACCATCTGTCCCTTGCTGCTAATGTTTCTCAAAACGTTAACAAATACATCTCCAAATAAGTGGACATTTATCAGCTCAGCTGATGATAATTTTTTTCATGACCCTTTTAAGGTGTTCGCCTTATCCGGAATAAATAAAAATTTGCCTACATTTTTGCCTTTTTTTAGATAGCACAGATATTTTTTTCTGATGCATTTTGGAAGAATTATTTACTATAAAATCAGGCTTTTAACTTGCATAATGCCTGTCTTCCCTGCAAATAGATTACAACTTCGTGTATGAGAATAATTCCAAAGCTATGACCCCACTGATAAACAAAACATTACCATTAAAAATGACCATTTAATTTATCTACAATATGAAACAACAGATTTTTTTTTTTTTGCATGTCACCCTCTCTTTGTTTTGAGATCTTCTCCAGTTACCTTGGGCTGTGATAGTTACCCCTTTAGAAGTAGAATGCAGATTTACTCCCCTGGCCCATACCCAGAGGATTACCCCAAAACATAGAAAACTGTTGTAATATTTTTTCCTCTTTTTTTTTTTTCCCCCTGATTTTAAGCTTTATTGCTTGAGGGTCTTAACTGTATTTTACTTGGCACAGGAAATGTAAAATACGTTAGATAAAAGCATGAGGGAAAAATTAGACCAGTCAGCATGTTGGCAAACAGCTATTTCTTCAGTGTCTGCCGCCTAAAAGGATTTGAAATCTTTTACTCTAAAACTGTTGTACGTACATAAATATAGAACCCAAAACTCGTGTTGTAGCTGATTTTGTTTTAACCTCTTTTAGGGATTAGGGATAAAGTAGCAGCCACGAGAAAATTGGACAGAGGGACCCACTAGACTCGTGGGCTTTGCCTTTGGGGGTTAAATGCACGTGCTTTAGGGGACAAAGGTGACACCCCCAGGCATGCACCCCTTCGTGTTGGAAATTATCATCCACACTGACCGATGTGCCAGGTAATTGTCAACCAGCTGGGATACAGTTTAGAAATCTTAACTTACACATAGACTTACAGATGATAAGTTCAGTGAAATAACCTCGGACCGAGTGCCTCTTCCCTGACCGCCTCATTACAGAAATATATCCATGGATCTTGGTTCCACTTTTCTAGGCTGGTTAACCTCATTAATGTAACGAAAATAATCCGAATGAAAGAAAACCGTCGCTTTCCAATTAGTTTAGTTTTTGTTTTGTTGTTATCACTTTCTAATTCCAGGCATTGTTATGAGTAGGGGATAAATCCATTGAACGTGTTAATGACAACAGTAATTTCAGGCTCAGAGTGAGGACATTTTGTAAGTGTTTGCAGTCTTGAGTGCAGCATCCCAACCTTCCCTGATGGAGTTTCCGACGGCAGTGTCCCAAGAGGATGGTGGAGAACAGATTGCAATATTGTCAGCTCTTCTGATTTCTCTGCGACTTTTGCAGAACATGCTTCTTCTTAAAGCACCATTTCTTAAGAGTCCTGTGATTGCACATGAATCACAGCTTTCATTTAAAACACAAATGAGTCTCTACTTCCTACCAGCAGCAGAGAAAATGAGATCCCCCTGAAGAGTCTAAATCAGGCAATGACAAAAAAGGCCCTAACACATATTGACTTAAACAGTATGAGTTTTTAGCGTGTTTTTGGGACTATTTTTGTTGGTTTTGCATGTCTTTTTTTTTTTTTTTTTTGTTGGGAGTGGGGAACATTGCTTTTTTTTCTTTTGCTTTTGAATATTTGGTAAAAATTGTGACCATGCTGACGAGAGTTCCCATCCTCCACAAGCTTTATTCTGTTGCTCCTTTTCCTTGTTGCATCCTCACACGTAATGTAAATTGTCAAGCACAAGTTGGGTACCTCCCAACAAGTTGGGGTACCCTCTTCCCCCTGGAGCTCATCCTGGGCCATTCACTCAGCAAGGTGCAGTTGGGAAGAGAAGAGATGGGATGTGGATCTGGTGGCGGGACATGGCTTTGCAGCTGTGTCATTTAGTCTACGCAGACAGCTGGGTTGGGCAAACATGGCTTATTGTTTGTTACCCAGAGCGTTACCTGAGGGGAAAAAAACAGTAGGTAGGTGTACATGGCAACAAATTGTGCAAACATATCCTTTATTTGTACTTCTCAGTTCTGTGCAGTCACACATTAGGCAGACTGAGGTTTTTTGGGGCACAGTTTGATTCTTTGGTTTGCCTTTTGTGATGTTTAAGTGGAATTTTTGTGTCTTTGTTTTTAGATTCTGGTTGTGTTTACACTTGCTTCGAAGAGCTTTTTTGCCTTGTGGTACACTCTTAAAAAATTAGTAAGTTGTACACTGGTGTGTGGAGCAACGCAGAGATAATTTGTAATGTGGCATAAATATTTAAAGCCCTGTATTCCTTCAGGTCGTTTTTGATTTTGGTCGTTGCCATTCAATACAGCGCACGTTCCACGCTGCCGTCGAGATGCTCTGCGGTCTTCTGCTGGGGACACAAAAAACAAATTGAATCTAAAGTAAATAGGTTTCTTCTGCCACTGCTGGTTTATTTAAGTATAATTTCTCTTCCTGCCACGTTCTCCATTAACTGCATTGCAATGAGGGAGTGACTCTGCTCAGAGCTGACCCTCCTTGAGCTCCGGTTTCGCAGCTGTGAAGTGCAGTAAGAGCGCACTCTGACTGAGGGAACATCAGGTGGATGTGGCAAGGAGGGTATCAGTCACAATGACTCTGGAATGCATCTTTGGAGGAGGATCTTTAGTGGGAAATGCGTGCTACGTGGTTTCCCCAACCTTTTCTTGCCGTGCCTTGAGATGGGGCTGTATTAAGATAATTTCCATTCTTTTTAATGGCTTCTTTTTTTTTAATATTCTCACTGTTCCATGCAAAGCCAGCCCAAGAGCACAAGCCTCATTGCTGCACTCCCATCAGGCTGGGCCCTCACCAGGCACCCTGATTTTTGTCAGTGGGGGCTCAGCAGTGCCCATGTCTGGAAGAGATGGCTCCATGTGCACAGCCGTGTATGCACGACTGTACTGCTCTCTGTGAGTGTGTTCATTCTCTCCTCTACTCTTGTACTCTCCCTGTCTAAGGGCAGGAATAAGTATCTGTCAGAAATAATTTGTTGTTGACAGGCTTATTGCCTCCAAGGGATTCGAGTGCCCTTTTGGGGAGCCAGTATCTTATGTTATTTGCTAATATGCTATATTTTGTTTGAAGCAGAGGGACTGAAAGCTTAGAAACCCCCAAAAAACTAGAGAATTGGCCCTGAATATTTATTCTCAGGAATTTCTCCTTTTTTATAGAGTTCATTTGTGCGTACGTGGCAACTTGAAACTTGTAGCCCAGAAATAAGTTAAAAACACAGAATTCCTCTGCCCTGTAAATAATGGGGAGCACATCTTTCTGTCTCAAATTCAAAATCAGTGAATTTGGTTTGGTTTAGCTCGAAACCAGACTTGGACATTAACAGCAGTATCAGCCCAGAATTTTCTCCTGCCTTCAGGAGTTACACAGAGTGTATTTATAAATCACAAGGAAACTTTGATGAAGCTGTTAGAAGTTTAGAGTTCAGTTAAATTGTGGGTTTTGAAACTTGGAGTTTCAAATAATATTTTTCACAGCTCTGCTGATGAGGCATTTCATTAGCATTGGAGCTTACACTGGCCAACAAAATAACTTTTTACCATAGGTTCCTCGCATGCATTTAATCTCCTTTCACTTTTATTTCTTCCGTCTGATGGAATGTATCACTCTCCTCCCATCACTGTTGTTGTCCAAGAGTTATTCTGTCACACAACACAGCATCCTTCACTTCACCACAAAGGCTTAGCAGGTCAAAAAGAGCCGGTTTATTTTACACTTAGAAAAATTGTAATTGCTGTGTAGAAAAATCGCGCAGAAGATCCTATCTTACGCTAGGTTTCTAAACCTCTTAAAACTGTTCTATCCCATGACTGTGGGTTTGCTGGTGACAAATGTTTTATGGGCATATTTTAGTAGACACCCGTCTAAAATCTGGTCTTAATAGTCAGATGCTAAATTGGAACCAGAGCGACAGAAAAACCAGATTTGAAACGTGTTTCTAAGGGTTTGTTTTTACTTTCAGTTGAGACTGCCTTCTCTCATCTTTTGTACTGCTGTCAAAAGGGCCACTCTCATGGTTGTTCAAACTCCATGCTTCTTGACAGGAACAGTTGGACCCCTCTTCAATGATTTTCAGATGAAACGGCTTCCAAACCTCCAGAGCTTTAACTTGTAGTTATTAGGCCCTTTGAAATAGCAACACATTAATCAGCTGAAATCAAGTGGTCCTTTCTCCAAGGCTGTGATATTGCTGTTGTCTTTTAGGTAGAGCTCTAGTCTAAATATTAGTTTCAAGAGCTCTTTTTTTTTCTTTCCCTCCAGATAAGTCTATCCCATTCCTGTTTCTATTTTGATCATTGTTTTAGAATGCTGTGAATGAAAGTGCTCGCTTCTATAATAGGCTTTTATACTCTCAAATTGCATTAAAAGGACTACTGTAGAAAACTCGCTTCTGCTTCTTTAACTCTTAGTTTAGAAATTGGCTGCTGTGCTTTTAACTTCTCCCATGCACAGTGTGAAGCCCAGCAGAAAAAGTATCAATTATGTAATGGATTATGTCTGACAGAACTTGGTCTAACAACAACGTGAAACATCAAAAAAAGAAATGGTTTGTTGAAACTGGATCATTTGAAATAGGGCCTTGGTTTGTGTCCCTGACTTCTGTGGTATTGGGAGAGTGATCTGAACCTGTTAATGGATCCCCTTGCTAGGTTATGTATTAGGCAAAAGGCAGACTGGGGATGACAAGAAACTGAGAAGATACTCTTCCTTGCATCAGCCATTATTTACATCAGCAGCTGAAGTATTCTTGAGTTTTGGCAAATAAAAATTGATAAAATAATTTAGGGAGCATAATTCAGGACCTTCTCCCAGGCATAAAGTATCACTGAGGAGAGAGCAAAAACATGCATGATTGAGGACCTTGTCATTTGAGGAGTGGGTGTCACAGGGCTGCTGGTGCTGTGGTCAGTGTCAGGGAGCTGCCTCAAAGCTGATGAAGTAGGACATGGGCCTGCTTGAGATCTGCTTTGAAAACTGATGCTGCAGAACCACTCAAAAGGCTGTTAGAACAACAGAAATATTTCTATTCACTCTATAAACACACTCTGAACTTTTATTATGTACTGTGTGTTCACAGCAATCATTTCCCATACCTCCGAGGCTAAATAATTTCTGAATAGCTAAATCAATTTGTCTTGTGTCTGTGTCGTGTCACAGTAATGAAAGTTCCCTGTACTGTGGCGGGTGCAGCAAGGCAACTCTTGTTAAGGAGATGTGGGAGCTCTATCAAAGCTTCACGGTCTGAGTTATAACTCAGCAGCTGATTAACCAGGCAGCATTAGAAGGGAAGAGACAGCATGCCTCAGCTACCCATTGAGCCTACAGTGAGATTTTGTAATTAAGTTTGAAGTTTTATTTGAGGTCTGAAACTTAATAATACACAAAATGTACTGCAAGATCTGAAATCACCAAGGTCTTGATTTCGTAGCTTGCCTAAATGACCTGTGATTGCAAGGTTGTGTCGCACTTGCAGCCGAGCAGGGTGATGTTCACATAGGATGGTGACAGATGCACTAAAATTGGGTCAAGTCCTGCAACTGAGTGAATGAAGAGAGGTTCTTCAAGGGCTTCATTGACTCCTTGTAGGACTTTGCCTGGCTGGCTGCTGGTAGGGTCTTTTTGCTGCATCGAGAGAAGGCTTAGTTTGCTCATACCCCAGGGAGGTGGTGCAAATGCCACCCCTCTCCCATGGGCTGAAGCAAATGTTTTGAATTAATACCTGGAAATAGGAATTTCTGTGAAGGGAATTTACGTAAGAATTGGATGTATATTTATATGTCTGTCTTTATTTTATATATGTGTACCTGAGAAAGATACCTGTGGAGATATGTACAATAACAGGTCCTTGTTCTTTGGAGTGGCATTTAGGGTAGGACAGAAGCTGCTATCACCTTCACTTTGTCTTAAAAGACAAGCATGTATTCATCCAAGGGAGTTGGAATAGCTTCAGAGGAACTTCTTCAGGTTAGAAATTTTCATTTATGGGAGATGTTTCAGCTGTGAATATCACAATTTTTGAAGGTTTTATTAGCTAAAGTTATGCAAGGCTCCTGTAAGACAAATCAAGTACCAATTCTTGGCCTGGATTCATATGTTTCTGTTGCCTTGCTTACATATGAGATGTGGCTGTGTGAATCATTATCACTTCTAATTTTTAGTATGTTGAAAAACAGGATCAAAAAGGAAAAAAAAAAACCAACAAAATCAAATCGTCTTCCACATTCCTGTGCTGCAAATCAATAGCATGGGGATATATTGCCTGGATGTCAGCCCATTTTATAAATGAATATATCTCGAAGATTGCTTTACTGGCTGACAAATGCCAAGAACAGGATGACAGTCTAATTCTTTGCATAGCAACAGCTAACATGAAATCAGGTACACTCCAGAAAATGCAAGTGCTGGTTGGGCAAGGTTATGGATCCAGGCATTGTTTCTCGGTTCATGTTTGGCCCATGGTAGGTATTAACTGGCCATTTGTCTGATGTTAGACAAGGCTTTTTGTTTAAAAAGTTAAAACAGCTGCTGTTTTGTGGGGATGTAAATCTCACACTGCTGAATGCAATGGGAAGTGTTCCTTTGGTACAGTGTGGTTACACTTTCAGGGCCATAACACAAAATACATTGCCATAAATATCCCATTCTACAACTGCCAGCATTGTCTTTACATGTAGTATTTGGCAGGTGAAGGATGAGGGGAGGTAGAGATTTAGCTTCCTCATCACCCGTAGAGTTTTCCCTTTGTTGTTGTTTGAGATACTTTTACTGGATCTGACTCATTTCCATTTACCTGTATTATTCTAAAAATGTGATTGTTGTTTCTGATCAAACCAGCTTCTTTTGGGGGAAGAAAAATCAGAAAAATGTGTTTGTGCCTTGACTTTGAAGGAGATTGCTTAAAATAGCTTTAAGTTGCTACCAGCATTAGGCAGTTCTTCTGGAAACACTGTGTATGAGTAGAAAAGGAAATGGGATCACAACGTACATTTTATGGCAGTTCTGGATGTAGTTTATTAACTTTGCATTGCCAACCCCTCCGAGTTTGCAGTCTGTTCAGGTGTTGTTGGTACTTGTAAGATAGGATTGCGGTTTGGCTTGATGCAGTTTTTTTGAAAAATCCTATGTGCTTTTTAGACCCCCATCATGTTCTTTGTGTGTTTTGCTGTTCCAGTTTGGCTTCTAGTTTTGGTTTTAGTGGGTTTTGTCAGATACCAGTCCAGACACACAGACTCATACTGAATTTTAGGAAAAGAGACTGCAAAGAACCAGTAAAATCAGAATATGCTGTGCTGAAAAATGGTGAGAGTATGGAGAATGGAGACTAGGCTGACTGGATCCATTTCCAAAATAATGCATCATGTGCAACCTAAGGCCTTGCCTCCTGCAAGGTGACAGTCCTTTCTCTGTGCTGCTGTGCCAAGAGTATAGGTGGATTAATGGTGAAGGTGCATTTGCTGATCATCGCCTGTGGAGTGACAAGGGAGCTCTGTGGCTCCTGTTGCACAAGAGGAAAATGCTCTTCCCTAGCCTGGGAAAGACCCCCTGGCAACTCGGGTTTGATGAAGTGGGGCAGGTTTTCTCTCTAAGTGCATGTGTTAACTCTAGCACTAAGGACAAAAGGCTTTCAGGCTGGAGGGGTCTCAGGAAGGAGTGGATAAAGCCTTTGGGCTGACCTCATGTTCATGGCCTTCTCATTCCCCAGGTGCAGGGGAGGAGAAGCCAATGAGCAGCAGCCTAATGAACTCACACAGAACAGAGAGAGCAGATTTCTTTGCCAAAATAATAATCTGAATGAGGTTAGCAGAGATTCAAGGATGAATGCACAGAGTGATAGTGACTGACAGCCTTTGTAACGTGTCTTTCTCTTTAAACACTTGTGTGTGTTCTCCCAGGTATTTGTGGTCACCGTCTGGACCGTGGAGCTGTACATGGTGCCCCTGGCTTTGCTGGTGCTCTTTGCATACAATTTCTCCCTCGTCGCAACAGGGAAGGTCAATAACACCCAGGATGCCCAGGCAAGTAGAGTGGCAGTAACATTTCTGGCAGCGCCTGAGCGAAGCGTCACGCGTTTTAATGGCACGAAGCTGGTTGTGTAGCTAAACAGCACTTCTATTTCAAAGTTAGTGAAACAAACCTCAACCCTCTCAATTTTCATTATTCAATTAAAGCAGTAAACCATTCAGAGTAGTAGGAGAAGAAGACAAGAGTGTGTAGGAGGAGGATTTCACTTACTAAATAACTGCAAAGTTTTTTAAGTTGAATTAAGAAAGGCTTGCAAAGCAACAAGTTGCTAAAAGCCATTCCCCTCCTGCCATACACTTTGCAACACACTAATGACTCATGTTTCACAGAAGAGGAAAGTCAAAAGAATCCAAAAGAGAATGTAGTTCTTTTAAACCTTGTCCTTCTGAGGTCTTAAGAAGCATTTATTCCTCCCTCCCACCCCCAGCTCTTAAAAGACAAATGGGTTTTTTTCCCCCCAGAAATTTAGCCTTTGTTTTTTAGCTTGGGAGAAAGAAAGGTTTAAATACAGAAATAATCACCAAGTGTGACAAAGTGCTACTGTTGGGGCTATGAAATGCTGTTTGATGTTGACCACTGTCTTTAACAGTGGTAATTAGAGCTAGAAAGGAGAGTAAATTCATGAATGTCCGTAATATTCTGTTTTTAAAAGTGAACTAAATACAGTAATGAAATGGCAGTCAAAAGATAGCTTCCTTCTAACTTTGGTAAAAAGATGATTGATGTTGGTAGCCATGAAGAATACCTTTACCTGAATGAGTCCAAATGGATTTTACGCAAAGGCATAATATCCTAGAATTAAAAAAGTCAATAGCTGGTTTATTAGTTTTAGTGTGAAAAGTTGGTCCTAGTTCAGTTTTCATTCACTCTCAAGTGGAAAGATTCTCAGAAAACAGGAGAAGTTGTATTATCCAGACTAGGGGAGGCTTAATTTGAAAACATGGTAAAAGAAATGCTTTTCTTCAGTTTCAGCCAAGTCCAGAATAATGCAGAAAGATAAAGTGTCTTCAGTGACTACTTGATTTCATCAAGAAAAGCAGAACTTCCCATGTGGGAGAATCCCAGGCAAACAGATGGTTTTGTTTTTAATACAAAAGGCAGTAAAAAATAACTATAATAACTTACCCAGAAAAAAATACACAGAGAGTGCCTTCCAGCCCCTTCCCTCATCCTGCGGTGAGTTTGTTGCATGTTCAGGTGAGGAGAGTCTCACATAAGACAGAAGAATCGAGCAGAGCATCATTTAGATGGACACTGCAAAAAGGCTATTTCTAAAAATGCAGCTAATTGTGGTAATACTAAAGAAAGGTCCATCAGGAATTTGGCTCTTTTCCTGTCACACATTCTGTAAGCAATGCCACGCCATGAAATTCAGGGGTGCCTTTTGCATAAGCAAAATCACACATCTGCCAAAGTGCTTTGCAGGATTGGGATCATATGGAACAAGTAGTCAAAGTGCCTTTAATATTACCTGATTCCTTTTTTATGTGTGTCTGTGATTCTAACCATCTGTAGGTCAAAAATAGACAATCAGGTGCTAGCCCCAGTCACATCTGTCCTGCAGATGAGAAAAGGTTTTCTTCAAAATACCAATGCTTTTTACACAGTCATTTATTTATTTTTTGCTTCTTCAGGCCTTGGCTGGATATTCACTGCCTTTGGTTTTTGTGTGCCAGCACACACATTTTGTGTATACAGAGGAATGCAAGCAAGAGTCTTTGCAAAAGTGAACCTCAAATTCTCTCTGATTTCTGTGCTATAAAATATGAATAACAGTATTAACCTTGTACTCCTGATCCACTTGCCAGGAGGCTAAATTCGTGAATATTGGTAAAATGTTTTATGATTTACAGATGGGGAGCTTCTATAGAAATTTAAACCATGATCAGTGTTAATTCAGCTGCTCAGGGTATTTCAGAGAGCCAAAGAATAAATCTGCGTATCTGAACTCCCAGTACCTTTTACATCCTAGATGCAACTGCTTTTCAGGGGAAAAAAAAGAAATTAAAAAAACCCCAAAAGAGAAACACCCAACCCCCCAAGAAACCCTAAATCCAAAACATCTTTTTATTGTGATTCTTCACATTCTTTGCATGTTTGCTGTATTTAAACTTGTAGTACACAGATTCAAATGTAGCTATTAAATAACCAAGAAAAAAACTGGAGGACCCTGTTAAAGGCTCAGTTTATTAAATACCTGAACTGAAAGCCAAGCGCTCCTAATTCCAAGCCTTCGCCAAGCCTTTTGTTTTCTGTCCTACCTGTCAGCACACAAGTTAAAGGGAGGAAATAATGCTGCATAGAAATCTGACTGTGATTCTCTGTGAGATGAATTGTGTTCATACTAATGTGTTTTCTAAAGTCTAGTGTTTCAGTAATGGCCCTAAAGGGAGGGAGCAGTCATTGTGGCCGTGGGGATGGAGCGAGTTGAGTGTAGAGTCCTCAGCCTTGACATACCAGTTGGTTCATTTGCAAGACTGAGAACAAAGCTGTTTACAGATAGTAAAAGTTGGCAATGGATTTGAAAGCCTGTTGCCTTCAGATTACTGGACACAGCCACTAATGCTTTATTTAGACTTAAAACTTGTATAGGGTATTGCATGCTTTGTTCAGAACACCACAAAAAAGAATACAAAACACTGCTTCGGAAAGGAGAAAGTGGTGGGGATTTTTAATGACTTTAAATAGAAGTGGGAGAAAATTGTATAGTGAAACGTTGTGGGAGTATCATAAGCTTTTTGAACATTGCCTGTCACTAAAAAAATAAGTGTTGTGTTTTGTAATATGGACATCTGCTTCTGCAGGAGCTTATGGGCTTTTATGATGACGAGGATGAAGATGATAAGGTAAGCATCTCTCACTACTGCCTTGCCTACAATCAGAGGGAAGGTGGGAGAGCACAAACAAATCTTCCCTCCATAAATCTTCAGTTGTTATCTGCATTAACTGGGAAAACAGTTGTCAGCAGCTTGCTGCTTGGCAGGTTTGAAAGTGGGAAGGGGTTGGTTTGTGTAGCATTGCGCAGCGGCGGTGCCCGTGCGAGACCCGAACGCCAGCTGAATCTGAGCAGCCCCAGGTTGTTCCTGACCTTGTAGGGGGCACACGTTCATGAGTGTGCACCTACAGGGGTGTGTGCGGCTGGGAGAGGCGCAGAGATGCACACAAGGATGCGCAGTCCCCCTCGCTGCCGTTCCGAGTGCTGGATGGCGTTCCGTGCTAATGGCTTTCCCCAAACGGTTTGGTATTTCCACTTCAGTAGGCCAGAACTGCTGTGATTTGTGGAGGGCTGGTTAGAATTTTCTCAACATTTCTTTCAGAGCCTGGGAAAAAAAAAAAAACAAACCCATTTTAGTTCAGCGGCTGAAATGTGGAAAGAATTGGAATTGGCAATGCCTGTATTTTATTTTATTGGAACATACTTACTCATTCTTCTCACTGTGAAAAATTCATTGGATTTTTTTCCAAGTTTATCAAACCACAGTGACAAATGATAAAAGGATTAGAGGGCATGACATATGAAGAAAGATTAAGAGAACTTAATGTATACAGCTTGAAAAAACATAAGTAAGTGAAGGAGGATCTGATAATCTATAAATACTTTAAAGCTAAAAGGTGAGGAATTATTTAACGAGCAACAGCATGCAAAGGAACATTAGCTGTTAGGAAGAAAATGTTCACGAGGGGATGTGAAACTTTCAAATTGCATACTAAGTTAATAAGACTCTTCTTGAATATTCTATGTTTTAAAAGTGCTACAGTGAAATTGTTGATCATTAAGAAGTAAATCAATACCACAGCTAGCAAGTGCACCTTAACTCTTCTCAGTCACAGACCCTAGGATTGAAGCTCAGCAGACTAATTGACGGGAATAGTTATTTAAATTTAACTTGTTCTTCTGCAGTGGTTATATTTTAATGAGCAACCAGAAATCCGTCAAAGTTACAAAGCGAATTTAGGCAATCCAGCTGAATTACAGGTTTCTTGCAACACACAATAGTTGTTTAAAAGTTCTCATTTATAATTTACTCTTTGCATCATAAAATTCGTCAACTGAATGGACCAATATCTGAAATTCATCAGAAGGAGCTAAATGAAAGTTGCATCTTTTTCAAAGGAATACTGTGTGTCTGTAAAAGCCAGTAATTTCTATTTAGTGGGTACCTGGTTCTAGACACCTGTAAATATTATTTGTGTGGTGCCTAAAGGTGTAACTTGTTCACTGGAACAATCCCATTTACTTTTTTCTATTTTAATATTCCTGTTTTTCCCTTGCAAGCGCTGAGGTGGGAAAAAGACAAATAAGAATGTATTAAGTAGGTATCAAATCCTCTATTTCCTGTGATGTGCAATAGATTCATTGCTGCATTGCTAAAATATTCCAGGTTACCTTCACCCTACATTTAACTCCAGTGACTTTGGTTCTCTCTACAAGTACTACTGGGTCACTTGAGTATGGATTTAATGACTTTGGGTTTTTGCCTCTCCCCAAACAGCTTCACTGTCATTCCCTTTCTTGGTTTATTTTAACTAAGTATGCAGGTTTGATAAAACCCCTGAGAGTCAGTGTTGAGCTGTTGATGATTTGGCCCTACCATTTTGTAATGGGAGCTGCCTCTCTCTCCATTTCACACACACTCCATGGCTCTCTGGCATGGGGAGCTGGTAGCACTGGCTAAAGCCTCTCCCAGTAGACACCCCCAGCAGGCTTTCTCATGAAGAGAACGCTTTGCATCCCAAATTTTCAGTAATAATGCATAATTCATTTTAATTGTTGTGGGTCTACGGAATTCTGGCGCAGAGTTGCCAGAGGAGACAATTGCCAGCCCCTACATTTGCCCCACGTCCAGTGCTGTGCACAGTTGCCTTTATGTCTTTGCTGTGCCCTCTGTGTACCCCTGTGCAGCAGTGATGGGCCACGCTTGCGCTCCCATGACTTGCATCTTTAAGTACATTAGGTTATTCTGAGTCACTTCTCCAAGTCTGAGGGTGGCCAGCCCTCTCTGGGGAGTGTAAGAAAAATGTAATTTTATGACACTATCTCATGGCAATGTCAACATTTAAACAGACAACTCGACTTTAAAAAGAAGTCTGTGTATTTTTTTTTCCTCCCTAATACAAGAGCTCCCAAAGTTGAAATCTGCTAGTTGGGTTGTGGTGTACGAGGTCACTGTTTCTGTTTCCTGTCATCCTGCTGTATCAAAATACTCGCACACAGAGCCCTTCTGGGTTCTGCTGCCTGTTAGACATAACAGACCGTGCTTCTGGGAATTGTAACACACCCTCGAAGAGATGAACTGTTTACAAATTATAAATACACAGACACTTAGTTCAAAAACCCAAGAGCAGATTAACTCCCTCCACCTAGACTATCTGTCTTAAATGACAGGGCTTAATTGCCGACTCCCTCGTCCTTTCCCCCTCTGCCCTCCCCCCGTACCAGCATGGAGGGCTGTAAAAGATAGCAGTGCTCTGTCCCTTTGGCACGAGCTCTTCAGTGGATAAATGCCTTCTCGGATTTGTGCCATCTTGGACACGGAGTTCAGGCTGTGTCCTGTCAGCTCTGGGGTCTGTCAGGCTGAGTAAGGATTGTTTTAAAATTACATCACTGAAGCATCTTGGCTCTGCCAGTAAGAAGGTATAGACAAACCGCATGCAACTCAGTTTAAGTTGTCCGATTGTTGACCAGTTCTGCGTGTTTTATTTTATTTTTTTTCTGTTTCTGATAATGACTGTAGAGTTTCAAGAGCAGACAGTGACCCCTTGCATGATTGTGTCATAGCACCTGACTGGAAAGAACCTTTGAGTCTTCTCCATTGTCCTAATAAAAGTTTACATCTCTTCCACAACAGACCAAACTTAATTTACTACTGTTTTCAGGTCTGGTATCTGATTCAAAAGAAAATCTGAAACTAATTCAACAACAATTCCTGTGTGGGGTTTTTGTTGGTTTTTTGGGAATTTTTTTGGAGAGTTTCTATCCTATGGTGAGCCAGTGTAGCCCAGCTTGGCTAGTGCAGTGTAACAGGAAAGGATCTGTGGCTTTAAGCCAAGTTATTTGGCAACTTCCAAGAAATGTTTAGTATCTCATGTATTGGAAAAAAAAAAACCAGAAGTGGGAAAAATCACCAAAAAAAAAAAAAATTCAGTGTCTCTAATGTAGGAAATTCTCTGTCAAAAATAGGTACCAAAGATATACAAAGTTTTATGAATACAATTCAAAAAGACTCCAGCTGAACAAATTAAAGTCAAATTCATCCAGTAGCAAACAGCTGACATTTTCCATTTGAGTTAGATTCAGCATGTGGAAACCTTCCGTATGGATCTTATTTGTACGGGTGGATTACGATGAAAATTGCATTAATTTTCTCCACAGTAAAGGTCAGTAATTGAAACATGAACCAAGAGTCTATTGTGTAAGATGCTATATCCCCATACTTAGGAAAGGTCATTCAAGACAATATCATCTCATTGTTTTCTTCCCTGGAAGTATAAATAATTTCATTAGTTTTTCTCTTCAATACAACAATTGCAATATAATATTTCAACATCCCCCATTAAGATTGCTGAAGAGAAATGATAGTAAGGACTTGCAAATGCCCTGTGCTACATGGGGTATGTTCAGACTGACAAGGAACATCCATGTCCTCCACCAAATTAAAAAGACCTGGTGCAGGGGTTGCTCTGGTTTTGCTTTGCTCTTTTCCTGGGAGCCTTCTTTGTACAAGAAACTGGAAGTTAAATGGTCTCTTGTTATGTCTTTTTTGCACAGCAGCATTGCCCAGGGCTGGTCTTATTCATAGGCATCCCATAAATTGGCACAGTCCTTAATATCAGTGCAATGAGCCACCCATTAGAGGTGATGGGGGGAGAGGAGTTCAAAGGAGGGACTTGCAGAGGACTTTGTTATCCTCACAAAGAAACCTTAGCAGCCCTGTGGCACTCCAGAATTCTCCCTCTTAGAGAGAATTACCTACCTGCATGTAGGTAAGCCAGCACTGTAACTTCTCTAAATCTCTGGAGAAATACTAAGTTGCACCAGGCAGGTCACGGGACTGAGCACATGAACCTCAGGGAAATCTCGTCCCTTAAAAATTCCAACTATTTAAAATGTTGTTAAATTTTATTTTGAATTGGCCAGTTATGTGAATAGATCTCTCTTTCTCCTGTACCCCAGATTGCTAAAGATCATTACTTAGATTATAGATCATGATCCAGTAAGTCTAATAACCATGTGATTGTTCTTAAATCTTACGTGTTTCCAGGAGAAAACACTTATTTTGACAAAATTTATTTTCTTTCCCTTTCCATTTTTTAAATCAAAGATGACTGGTGACTTTTTATCTCCATTCAGGATTGATTCTTGTTGCTTCTTAAGCATGTGTTCCTCACGTGAATTGTGTTTTATTCTGTTGTGACCGCTGATACTGCTTGAAAACTTGTGGCAGTACCAGTGGACTTTGGGTTACTTTACATGTCTATGAAAACGTGAGCAAGTACAGAAAATGCTTCTTAAACCCCTTGCATTTCATGCCTGTGCATAGAGAAAGAAACTGAATTATGACCTAGGGTTTTTCGCCTAAGATTTTTCTTGGGCTTGCTTTAGGAAACTTTTGCTGGTCCCCTGTGCAGGGATGAAATCCATCTAATGTGGGCAGGGAAAGTGCAGGCATGGCTGAACAAGGCGTGCTGCAGTCATCTTCTGCCCTTCAGGCAGTGTTCCCCAGCCTTAGCTGTAGGATGAGGTGCTATTGCTTTCCAAACGTGTCCTTTTCAGACCGATGCTGCTCTCCTTCATACCAGTCTGAAGTGATTCTATTGGCTCTGGTGGAATTATTCCAGATTTCACACCTTTTTAACTGAGAGCATAAATTGACCTGTATGTGTTGCATTTCCTCTATTTGGTAATTATTTCAAGTACACTCAGATTTGCTAAATTTCCACAGGCAGGCACATTTGCAGCATGGTGTTAATAAACAAAAAGATCCTGTGATGCACAGTTTCGGGACTGCACGAGGCAGTTGCTCAGAGTTTGGCAGCCGTCCTCTCCGGGTGCCCATCCTCGTGGAAGTGCCGAGGAGCTGTCCCGGACTCGCAGCGGGCTTCGCAGCGCGGGGCAGGGCAGTGACTCCGCGAGGCAGATTGCTGGGCTCCTCTCAGCCGCCTTTGGCTCCCACCGAAGGCAGGAGCCGGTTCAAGGTTGCTGTGGTGACTGTTTGCAAAGCTCTGCCTGGAATTCATTTTAGCTACCAAGAGACTGTCTGTCACTCCACGGCTGCCACCTCCCACAAGAGCTTCATGCTGCTGCTAGACTGGAGCTGTTACTGAAGTGTTCCTTGCAGACAATAGAGGCCAGTGGTCTGCTGTTTGTACCCAATAAAACCCTTTTGGTTTCAGAAGTTCTTCATGGATGAGTATTTTGGCCCTAAGATGTTGTTTGGCACAGGTTTTGCTGGACACCGGTGAGGTCGGAGTTTTGTAGTCTAGCAGAGAGCAAGTTGCAAATTAAATCCGAGTTTGGCTAACTCTGCTTTTCTCTAAATAACTACAGCATGTTTTTTTTTTAATTTTTTTTTTTTAAAGCAGAAAAATAGTGGAGCAAAAAGGAATGCATGCCTGAGCTATTTTCCTTTCTTTTCCCTTGCCATCAATCTTGTTTGTTGCTAATACACTGAAGAATTAATAACTGGTACGTTAGATAAATCCTGGTAAAACATTGCTCTAATGTGCTTGTAGCAGCAGTAGCATAATGAGACAGCTACTGTAAGAAAGCTAATCCTGAAAGTTAGGCCAGCCCAGGGCTAGGCAGACTAATTGTTCCAATCCCTGAACATATTCAGGATTTTCATTCCTGACTGAGCTGCCTGTATCCTGTTTTCTTCCTCCTTTCGCATTAATCCATATTTATGTTTTCTCCTCCCCTTTTCCTCATCTTTGCCCCCAAGTGTTCCTCAGCTTTATATATTGAGTTTCCCTTGGCACGCCAGAAATCTGCTGATGAATACCACTTGTTTGAAAGTTGCATGGAAGATTTTTCTCTGCAAGTGTTTTCTATGAAATCCAAGTGAGCAAGTATTATGTAGGACTTACCCGTGGCTTCAAGCCTAACTTTTCGTTGTGTGCGTATGATATTTGCAGTATGCATCAGAAATACACTTCGAGACCAACAGCAAAAATTGTGCATTTGGAGCGTTGCTTGCTGGTCTGGATGTATCCAGAGGAAAACTGTTTGAAGGATAGATGTAAAAAATAGGAAACAGCTTTCTGTAAAGATGAAAGCTATTAATCATTGAAACAAATGATCAAAAGAAGTTAGGGGATCTCCACCATCCAAGCTTTGAATTCAGTAATGGATGCTTGGCTAGAGAAGAAGCACTAACGGGTGGCATTTGGCCTTTGTTCCAGAGCAGACGATTGAAGAATTTCGCCTTCAGTGTCTTCCCCCATAACTCTTAGGATTTTCCCTCGCAAGACCAGCTCTGACTGTGGGAGCTCACCCGTTGTGAATTGCTGTGTTAGTGCTGGGGACATCCCATCCTGGCCTGCCCCATATTCCCACTCTTTTAAACTCTTTGGCATTGGAAGCCCCTCAGTGTTGTGGTGGTGTGAAGGATTCTTTTGCAACTCACCCTAAATTGTCTCGGAGCAGCATAAGTTCCTTCCAGGGAAGGGAGATTCCCAGAGCCGTGGTAACTCTTTAAATGTGTTTGTATGTCCTGTTTAACTGTTACATATTTAAGAAATAAAAAAAAATCTAGGAGCATCTTCCAGTACAGCAGAGATTTGATGTCTTCATTTCTGAGTTCAAGTTGATGTATGTTAGCTGGAGACAAAAGACTTAATTTCTGAAATTGCAGGGCCTTGGTTGGTGTTGGTTTTTTTTTCCCCTCCCCTGACATGCTTAATCTTTTGTAAACCCCCTTTTGTGGTTTTGTTCAGGCAATTAATGTAGAAATGAAGGTTTCTTAAGTCAGGATACGCAAGGAAGATTTGAAGTAACACACTGATTATATAATTAATTCTCAGTTGTAAATTCATTTTGATGGAGTTAATTCTTTCCCAGAGGCTGAAGACTAGTTTTGGTCCACCCACAGTGCTGTAATCAGCTAAGAAATAAAGGAGAAAAAGGCCTTGGAGGAATGGAAGTTTCACGACTGGTTTTAGAGAAATAATGCCAGAAACAGGCAGGATATTTCATTTTTGATTCATACAAAAGCTTCTGAGCTGTGATCTTAAACTGTCAGTATCCAAATCCAGTTTTCAAGCAGTATAATATATTGAGTCCAAAAGAAATCAGAAAGGAATGATACCTGAAGAGGATGGAGAAAAATTGTCTGGGTAGTGGGAGCTTGCACAGATGGGGAAGTGTGTTTAGTGGAAGATGTATTTTGGATTATTTTTTTACATTTGCCACGAAAATGGTAGTGTTCAAATATAGCTTTCTCTATGACAGTTGCCCATTTACTAATAAATAGGGTCCAGTGACTGTCATCCTGATGGAGTCTTACTGCTTCTGACAGTGTTTTGTGAGGTGCTGGCTTCACAAAGCATAAACAACACTCCAAAACCTAAATAATTTGGAAAATCCCATTTGTTGTAATTCATTTGTCTGCTTCTCTGTTGCTTAACCAGTGACCTAATAATCCTGTCCACATGTTTAGACTGCAGGTTTCCAGAACAAAGCAACAATAGCAAAGAAACAACATTGACAAATTCCCAGGATTTTCAAACGATTATGCACACCGTGCATGCAGCAGGGACAGTTGCAGCCTATTTTTCTCTCAAAGAACTGATTTTATTTACAAGGCTTTCTCATCCCAGTTTGTCTCTGCCTTTGTATTGGTTGGCCATATTTTGCATCAGACATTGGAAGCACTGTTGTCCAGGGGTGATTTTAGCATGCGGCCAGGTGAGCATGGGCATGCAGTCGTCATAACTTAGGGAATGGCAGCTTCTGGTTGATTTTCTGGCTCTGCTTCGTGGCTGCAGCAGGAGTTGTGTTGTGTTGCGTTGGTTAAACCGCGTTACCACCACATCTCTGAGCTCCATCGAGGACGTGTAAATGAAGTCAGCATGATGCAGACTGAGCTGGCAGATATCTGCCTTGCAGCTCTGGGCAGCAAGAGTAGGCTTGCCCTGCAATATCACTTCGTTTAAGTGGTTTCTTTACCCCTCTGCCTGAGTTTGGACAGAATGAAATTCCCACTGTCTGGTTTTCCATGAGCTGCTCCCCAACTTCTGCTTCCAAGTTTGGTGGGAAAAAAGCCAACTATGGCTAAAGGACCGTTGTACCATTCCAGTGAGGAAATAGTTAAATATAATTTCAATGTGTCATTTACATTTGAGCCTAACGAGATTATAACTGGAGCTGTGTGAAAATGACTTTTTGGTGCTATTTTCACATAAACTGACTATTTATTTATTTATTTTGTTCTGGGGTTATTTCACACCCCAAGGGTTTCATTTTTGTTGGTTGTTTTATTAATGTAAAAATACTCATTTTCACACCCAAATGTGTGATTATTTAAAATGCTGCTTCTATTCATTGTGCACTGACTTGCAACCTAAAGGCAAATATTCAAATGTCTGGAGCTTGATAACTCCGTGGTGGTTTTGGCTGGCTTTTTAAACTCAGAAATTCCTGGGAAGGGAAATGGGCAGTAAGTAATTCAGAGTGGTATAAGGGCTGCATTGCCATGCCTGCCTCTCAGCACCCAAGGATGGGTCGCAGGTTGTTCCAGCGCGCTCTGTAGAGTGGTGCTCTGTCTCAGGTGCACACAGACCCTCTCCCAGCACGGCACTGCCAAAATGCTGGAGCGAGAGCCCTCACCTCTGTGGCCCTGTGTGACTTTAAGTAGCCTCTGACCCTGTCCTGCGTGGAGGAGTAATGTGGGTGACAGCACAGAGGCGGAATTGCAGCAGTGTTGGTGCCAATGTCTCTGGCCCTTGCTCATTCCTGCCCGCCCTTTCCTCCACCTTGACTGGTGTGGGCCACGGAGAACAGGGATACAAAATGCTCTTTACCATCACCTCCCCTCTCTGGTAAGAGATTGGTTAAAACACAGCTTAAAATATTTTGTTGATTTTTTTTTTTTTTTTTTTTGCTAAATTGGACTGATTTTTAAGTGTCTCAATGTGATGTAAAATCAGTGTCCAGGGCTCTGCATTTTGTAATAAGTGAATGTTTTGCTGATTTCTTGCTAGAATATCTGCAACCATGCCAATTTGCATGGCTGTATGTGTGTTAGATTGCTGGCAAAGAAATGCTGAATGCTGATAATTGTATACTGGTTTTCAAGCCTGATTTAAGTAATTTTGATTTTTAATTCATTCTGTGCTTCCTTTTTATTTCTGCACATGTGTAGTAATGTCCTGTAATGTTGTTGCCTAAAATAAGCAGTAAGAAATGAAGTTGAGATGGCCGCTGTAAAGGGAAAATGACATTTTTTCCTTTGATACTTTTTTTTTCCCCATTAAAAGAATAAGCTTCTGTATACAGAATGTTCAAAAAATATTGTATTCACTATCTTGCTGCTAATTTATATACACAAACCAGCATGGCTGTGGGGAGCCTGCAAAGTTCAGAAAAGTGATATTTAGAAGTTCTGCGCAAGAATATTTTTGTTCTTGAGGAGCAGAGAGCAGCCAGCACTCCACACCAGGGCTCAGCACCTCTTGTGCTTCGGCATCCAGTTGGGTTCTTCAGTGAAATCCTGGCTGAGATCCTGCAGTCGTGTTAGAAGATGAAGAAACCTCTGCCCATGTGTTGAGGAAAAGGAAGAAAATACAGGGATCTATACAAATAATGTTAGTTCTATGTGATAAATCTAGGGTGTTCGTTCTGTCCTTCCTTCAGTGAAATACTTGAGTTCATGGATGGATCAGCAGTGCTGGAAATCTTATTTTCACCACATGTCTGTGCATACCCTAGCAAATCATTAAAAGTTTCGGTTTTCTGGTTTCTTTTGATTAGGAGTCTGAGAAAAAGGGGCTAATTGAGAGAATCCATATGGTCCAAGAGATCATCATAGCTGTTCAAAGCATCCTGGAAGAAATAGCATCGTTTGGAGAGAGGATTAAAAAGTAAGTAATACATTTTTCTTGCTTAGCCGTGATTTGCACTGAACCAGAACCAGGAGGATCAAGGTGGAGTAAATGTCTTGCTCCAAAAACGGCTGCAAGGTGCAGCAGGCTAACCTGGCCAGTCCCACCGCTGCTTCTCTTCCAGTCTTTTATTCCAAAAGACCTTTGCAGAGCACAGAGGGGAGGAGAAGCAGTGTGCTTTATTGGTGTAGCTTTCATGTTTGCCTAAATTTCTGGTCTTGCTTGTTTGTGACGGACTGGGGAGTCGTGGGTGCCACAGATACTGCTTGAAGCTGTGGGCACAGAAGCATCAGGCGTTTCTTTTCAGCCCCATCACAGAAAGTAGGTGCTGATGGCCAGTGTTGCCTTTCCCACGCCCTCTCCATCCTGACCTGGCTGCAGGGGTTGCCAGTCACTTGTGTCCCTGGCCAACACATTGATCTTCTTCTGTCTTTGCCATTTTGAGCTGTCTGCTTCCTGCTGGTGCCACAAGGAAGCCCAAAGGGTTTTTTTCAGGGTCTCATTGCAAAGGGGGAGGCACAGAGGGTATTCCTGACCTTACAAAGGAGGGAGGTGAAGAGCCTAGAAAAAAAAATTAAAAAATCCCACACACAAACACACACAAACCTTTTATAACTCAGTCTTTATTGGAGCTTAATTGATCCATATTGTTGTCTGTTCTGAACACAAAGTGATGGTTTGTGACCGAGCCTCACTTTAATGAGGAGCTGGGTTCAAGCTAAAAATACGGCAACCGCATGTGCTGTGGTGCCACGCCGGACACCCCAGCTGGGGTGGAAGTGGCCCAGAGATGTATTCCAGTCTATGAACAGGGCACTGTTCTGCCCAGCTGCATGTCAGGAAGACTCAGAGCACTTAAACACTATTAATTCTTGTATTCATTTTGGTAACAATGGTCTTAAAGAACACGTTGGGTATTAATGTGGACGCCCGATGTAATTTCAGAAGAATTCTGTTGTAGCTCGGCAGTGATGTGCCATTAAAAAATTGCTATCAAAGTTTTTTTTGTAAGTGACAGACTGAATTGTGCTACAGTTTCCGTCTGTCACTCCAGTTACACAATCATAGGGAGTTTTCATAGTTTAACTCGATTGAGCTGTTTTGCTATTTTTTTTTACTTTAACTTAAGCTACATTGATTGATAATGATGGGTCCTCTCCCACCTATTTTTACTTAATATTTAATACGTCTATTGAAGCTTAAATGTAATTCTTGAAGCGTCCTATTAATTTTATCTGTCAAGGGAAGTTTGTCTTATTTTATAGCCTGATAAATGGTCCAGATTCATTCTCTCTTATTCCTACTCCCCATCATCGTGATATGATGAAGTTAGCAGGCAGATTGTATGAAACAGAGATACCCAGATCCATAAATCCACCTGTGGGCTAACTGGCATCCTTACAGCCCAGGTACCTCAGCGTTTGGTGCAGGGCATAGGGTTATGTCTCACAAGGGCACAGAGAGCAAAATAACTTCAAAATGTTAGCAGTAGTTGCTCACCTTAAGTCCAGCATTGACTTGCAAATGAGAGGTCTGATTGAAGTAAAATCCTGTTTTTCACTACAATGTGGCCAAAGTCTGAAATGCTGTAGTAACTGAGCTTTTCAAGAGTGCTCCTCTTGGGAAAAATCCAGTTCGGATTGTTGGAATGCAGAAGCTTGGGCTGCTGCTGGCTTACTACAGCTTATCCAAACCAGCCTCCTGTATACAGTGTAGTAAAGAACTGCTGAAAATGTAAAGAAATAGGAGAAAATGTATATATATGTAGACAGATTTATATAGAATATGATGGCCCTAATGTTTTACAGAGGAATTACTCGAACTGCTCTTTCACAGTTCAGCATCATAATTAACCCAACACAGGTTGTTTGTCGGGCTTGGCTCTGGCTGCCTGCCACGCCTGAGCCGTGCACTGACACACATCTTGTGTCATCTCCACCGTGGCCCAGTGGAGCTGGCTCCCATGGCTGGCCCCAGCACGGCCCGTCTCCAGATCAGATAATCTGCTCATGAATAATGGAGAGCTGACTGGCGAGCAGAGATGTGTAACAAGTGCGACACATAGAAGAAGAAACAAAAACAACTCACTTACATGCCTAACAACTTCACTGAGCTCCCCAGGGCTCCTCTTCTCTTTCCTTATCGTGATATCTGCCTCTCAGATATCTCCCTTAATCCATTATAGCATCCAGATGTAGGAATCTGCTTATCCACCTTCCAAAGGGTCTGCGATTTACAGCATATGTGACTGCACCGAAGAGGTCATTAAATTGTTATTGGGTAGCAGAGCACAAACAGTGTCCAAGAGCAGAAATGTTGAGGATTGTGTTTTTTCCTTACAGCACATTCAACTGGACGGTGCCTTTCCTCTCTGTCCTGGCCTGTTTGGTCCTGGCAGCAGCAACAGTTATTTTGTATTTTATACCACTGAGGTACATTGTTTTAATCTGGGGTAAGTACTCCACTGTGTCTCATTTGTATGAGATAAATACAATATATGTCTACAGAGTGAAATCAAACAAGCTTTAAACGACCTGTTACACAGACAAACAAGTGCTGTTGCTTAGAAGTGAATAAAGATGTTATGAACTTCTTAAAATTACCATTTCTCCCCCCTGGGTTATCTGATAATTTGCTTTTCTTAGGGTTCTTTATAAGTTTCCAACAGCACCACAAGAAGAGCATTAGCCTAGATAAGCTACTTTCAGTGTTATTATTCTTCTACAGGAAAGTAATTAGCTTCCTGGTGCTGGAGCCCTCCAGCTGGGAAATAGTAGGAAGTGGACAAGATGTGTTTGCAGAGCTGGACCACGTAGATTTGGACCCTGGGAGCCTTTTGGGTCTGAGTATCCTGGCAGTCAGGACAGGCTGTGCCCAGCGGGACACACTGAGTGTCTGCTTTTGTCATGGGTCAGAAAGTATTTGTATGAAGATACATCATGAACTGAAAGAGGAGCTTTTAAAAATTAAAACTTTCCTGGTGGTGTTATGAAGAAATGTGAGATCATCTTTCACAGAAGGAGATGGCATTCAAGGGCATAGGACAAAGGGGAATGGCTTTAAACGGAAAGAGGGTAGGTTTAGATTGGATATGAGGAAGAAATTCTTCACTGTGAGGGGGGTGAGGCTCTGGCACAGGGTGCCCAGAGAAGCTGTGGCTGCCCCAGCGCCCTGGAATTGTTCAAGGCCAGGTTGGACAGGGCTTGGAGCAACCTGGTCGAGTGGAAGGTGCCCACCAGGAGACCACCTGCCTTGAGATGGTCTTTAAGACGCCTTCCAACCCAAAGCATTCTATGATTCTAGCTGATGAAGACTTTCTACATCTCCAAATGACCTCCTGTGTTATTTAGGGTGCTAATTTTATCTCAGCTGTGGAGAACGTAGTGCAGGTAAATCCTCACTGACCTGCAGGAGCTCAGCCCTGATGTGGCTCTGGGTTGTACGGACTCCCGTGTCACCACTGGGGCCAAGCCATCCACTGCTGTCTCGGCTCTCCTGGATGTAGAAAAGGGAGGGAATGAGAAGGTGGCATTAAAAAAAGCCATTCTTGGGCAACAGCAACAAAGAAATAAAGGATTAAATCAAACAAAAGAAAGGGCAAAAGGAAAGGGGAGAAATTGCTGGGAGTAAAAAGTTCGGTAACAAAATATAGTTGTTCTTGTATGGAAGACATGGTGAGTACATGAAAACTATACATCCGTTCAACATCATCTAGAGTGACAGGGCCTTCAAATATGATACATGTTAAACAACTACCCTGTGGCAAGGCCTCAAAAGACCTTATGGTATTTTCTGTTTTTTAAAAATCAGGTACACAGAAAATTGTGTTGTCATTTTGCTACAAGTATATGGCTTAAAAGCTGAATCTCAGATGTGAAGCAGGTACATTTCAGGGAGAGGAGAAGGCTGGAGCAGCCATCACATTTGAAATCACTTTCAGGGAAACCGCTATGAGATTTTGGACAGGGGCATGATGGAATTGAATGCTGTTTTATGATCCTCAGAGGCAACCAACATTTGAATTTTTTGCTATTCTGTAAAATGGGTTAGCTGATGTTGTTCACCTAGAAGACCTTACGCGAGGCAAGAGAAGACCTTATGAACTCCACAATAATGTGAACGTT
Source organism: Callaeas wilsoni (assembly GCA_013398955.1). NCBI lineage: Eukaryota > Metazoa > Chordata > Aves > Passeriformes > Callaeidae > Callaeas > Callaeas wilsoni. Next base: position 369,139 of record VWPU01002707.1, on the reverse strand, counting down.
ACACTCTCATGGATCTTCTGTCCAGACGAGGGACCACCTCTGCCAGCTGGAGCTTAACTAAGTCCAGGAGATGGACTGCTGTTGCTGCAGTTAATAAGCCTAATTATTCACCCAAAGATCAAACTAAAGTAAACCTTGTGATAAGGTTTTACGGTGTCCCACAGCGTCATAATATGGCCAGTTTGGCAATGTAGCTCTGCAAAAAGGGGATAAGCCATGAGGGATGGGGAAGGGAAGCTTTCATTTTCTGAAGAAATGGAAGGAAAAAAAGCCTTTTTCCCAATTGTTTTTGGCGCCTTCCAGTTGCCTGGGCAAGGGGAGAGGGGATGTTTTTGGTCATGTAGGGTAGCAGATTTAACAGCGCTCTTGGTTTTAAATGTGTGTATTCTCCCTAGAGTATCCCCCAGAATGAATTCATGCTGCAATCTTTTTTCACCGCGTTGTTGGCAACACATGATCCCCAAAGTAGAGAAATACCTTTATCAATAATGTCCTCTATGTCCTCCAGGAGGCACTTGTGAGTGATTCCACATGACAGGGAACATGTGTATGGCTTTAAGTCTGAGGCACTGTTTTCACACTAATTTTTACTTGTGAATTCCCCTTCCCTTTTTCACCTTGCCTGAACAAATTTAGAGGGATGGAGTAGAAAAAGGTTGTATTATTTTGTTTATTTATTTATTTATTTCTTTATTTATTTTTATCCTAGGCATAAATAAATTTACTAAGAGGCTTAGAAATCCCTATGCCATCGACAATAATGAGCTACTAGATTTCCTCTCCAGGGTACCATCTGATGTTCAAAAGGTAAGTAATGAATGGCCACAGCCAGCAGAGGCAAGGAGTGACACTGAGAGCGGCTGGGTGCTCCGTTTGGGAATACAATGGCACAGACTTTTGAATAACGGAGATAAGGAATCTGGGGAAAATCCACAAAGGGAGGGGAGAGAGTGTTGGAAGAGAGGGGAGCCGAAATCCTTTGTCAGAGGGATAAAATGATTGCAGAAAAATTATCCTGAAAAGACCTACTTAAAAATGATCTGGAAAATCACTCAGCGTGGTTACTGAGCTATGGTTTTTGTCACCTTTCTGCTCCGGTATTTGTACAGAGGGAGGAGAAAAATAGTCTCTTTGATAGAGATAACCATCCAAAAGGATTTGCTGAATTCTCCTTTTTCTCAAGATAGGGGGAGGAATGGGGGGAATTATTTCTGTGACATTGTGCTTGAGCTCCAGGCCTCCTTTGGACAATGCCCCGCTCATCTTTTTCTTTAAAGAAAACCCTGAAATGTGTATAAAATACTCTACAGTTGATCAGATCAATCTTCTACCATTATGGAATTATAAGTTTTAATCTAACCAGAATCTATCCTCCCTCAGTTTCAGTCAAGTCTTGTCTCTTCTCCCATTTCTTTGAAACAACAACACTGTCTTCAGCAATCTCGCCTATCTTCCTGGAAATTATTTCAACAATAAGTCCTTTAGAATGTCAAGATCTGTTTATTTCTCTTGGAGGAGGGAAAATAGTCTTGCTGGGTAGTGAAGCCACACAATATAAAGGATTCTTTCTTTTGTTTTAACTAACTGGAACCTGAGTGCCCAGGCCCTGCTCCTGATGCCCTGGATCCCTCTGACATTGTACCTTTCTCTGTGAATAGTGGCACTTTCCCTGTGAGGTGCTGCTCACTGGAAGTAAGGGAATCAGAGTCTCGCCTAGAGTGACTTTGTGCTGTTGGAGACAGAAATTGAATTGCTCACATGCCGTGTTGAGGCATTGGGTAGAAGCAGGGTTGGAAAAAGCTTCTGGTGACATTTATCTCAAGAGGCCACCAGACTGCTTGGTGGCAGCACTAATAACTGGAAAGAAATCTCACCATGGGTTGGTGGGAGAAAAAAGGCTAAGCAGGAACAACCGTGGAGCCATTAAGCTTCGGTGTATTTTTATTTGTTGTCATTGCTCTTGTAGAGGCCGCTGGATTTGCAGTGATGGTTTGCATATGCCCTTTAAGTGTTTATGTTTAAAGATAAGCTGCTTTTCTATTTATGCTTTATTTAACATTTACGCTTACAACATTTCCTTGAGTGGTTTCTATCATATTGGGATCCTTTGAGCTCTCCACGGAAAATGATCACCATTTTTTATGGGACGAATGATAAAAGTTCCTTGGATGGGACAAACCTTGGAGTTCTCCATTAGTTCTGAAAATGGTGACAGCCACACATTTTAGGGACAAGTCATCCATGGAAGCTCCAAAGCCCCTCTGTCTGCTTTGTTTTATGTGCTGTCAGTGCATCAGCATTTCACTGGGGTGCTGCAGCGAGTTAGAAATTACTCCTGTCTGTACAGTACCCATTTACAACCACATGTGTTGGACAAAAGACAGAGGAGGAGTGAGAAAGATGGCGTGTTCAGCCAAATTTTCCCCATGATTTCAGTGGGAATACTTTTGTCTCGCACAACAGACAATTTGGAGATTACACCATCCTTGACAGTTTACCACATGTGTTTTGGCCATTCTATTGTATATGAATTTGTTTTTGAAAGGTGGAGGTAGCTTTGTCCAGGTTCTATTTGGGAGAATACTTTCCTTTTTTGAAATGATTAAGTATTTCAACATCCCAAGGTCTGTGTATGGTTTTGACAACTGTCATCTTACTGTCTACTGGGATCCACTTGAATTGAGACTCCTGAGAGAAGTTTATTAAACTTACAGGTTAATGCCAGAAAGATAAGAAAAACAACTCCCAAACCAAAACAAACCCAAAAGATCTACCCTACATGGCTGAAATCAGGTAGAACCCCATGTATCTCATTAGAAAAATCTGCTTTTAATATTTTTGTTTCATGAAATGATGCATGACTTCTCAAATCCTTCCTGCAATTAATCCCCCATGTTCCTGTGTTTAGAAAATGATTCATTACTTTTGAACCTTCCTTAGTTTCCCTTGGTTTGTCCTGGGGGAGCCATTAACACACGCCGCAGTGAGCTAGAGTTACCTAAGTGCAAACGTCATGTCTGTTTGTTTTTACAGGTGCAGCACGCTGAATTGAAACCATGCAGCAGCTCCAGCCCCATCAGGAAGAAGCGGAGCGCGCTCTAGGATGCAGCGGGATTTCGGAATGCAGCATCTCCCTCCTTGCACACGCGTGCACACGCAGCACCCCTCCCCTCCTTCTTGCTTCAGAACAACACTAGAATCACTGCCACAGACTTTCCCTTTCTTGGAAGATGTGGTTTTTGATAAACACCTGTCTTGGGTTTCTTTTCTGGGTTGTCTTTTTGGCGTGGAGTCCCAAAAAAGAGCGAGGTGAAACGTGAATTAGTTTGTGGGGTGGGGAGGAGAATAGGAGAGGATGGTGCAACTGCACCTTTTATTTTTCTTTTTTTTTTTCCCCTTTGATTGCAGAGACAAGGCTGGATGTGGCAGCACTCTCTGTGTTATGTAGGAAGAGATAATTCTGCTTAGTGTAGCAGATCAGCTGAGCTGATGTGAGGAGATGCTCTGAACCAGTTTTTAACATATCCAACAGATTTACATTAAGATATGAAAGCTATTCTTTTCTGAGTTAAATCACTGTGCCTAGAAAGGTTTAAGCTCTGAATTAACGAGTCTTTGATACCCATCTTCTGTTCAAGCAGTGTACATTTTAAAAAGTTTTTTATCATAATTAGCAGAAAGAGCTAGGAGCTCCAGCAGTATCTCAATATTTCATCCAGCACTTGTGGGTTTTTCTTACTCCTTCCCCCCCCCCTTTTTTTTTCTTCTTTTTTTTTTTCCCCCAAGCCCAGCCTGTGGTTAACTCTTTGTATACTGGAATCATCAGAAATCCATTGCTGGCAATGGATGCATGAAAACCTTATGCCATGAAAGGATTAAGAGAAAAGGCTAACTCAGTGACCTGAAAAGACACTGTTGGCTTGCCTTTAATAATTCCATCTCATCAGATATTTTCAGCATAGCTGTTGTTTTCCTGTCTAAATCCAGAGGGGTCAACACTACAGATCCGAGAGAAGAAAACCACTTTATAGCCTTAAAGAAACAAGTGCTTGTGCAGAGAGAGAGCACGTGCCCAAAGACGTGGTTGTGCAATAGGGTTGTGCAAAAGTGTGCAGGCTTTGGTCCACCACTGATGTCTTCTTGCGGTCTCTCCTGGTGGTTCACAAGGAGAGGACCCGAAAGTGAAGTCAGGTGGAAACTGAGCAGTGAAAACACAGAAGAAAGGACCCTGTTTTGTGTTCTGTGGAGAATGTGATCTCTGCCTTGCTTACCATTCTTCTAGCAATTGTGCATTTGCTTTATGTATTTCAGAAAACCAGCATTATTCAGGTTGTTTGATTGGGGAAACTAAAACACAGAATCACGTGTAAAACCTGCTTAATTTTGGTGATACTGCAGCCCTCGGTCCTTTAGGTTCTGTGGGACATTTTCGGAGTGACTTGTCACCACAAGTCATTGGTAGCATGAGAACTGGAGTTGTTGCTTGTGATTCCCAGGTGAGGATCACCACCAGCATTCCCTGGAGTAGTTCACAGTACAAAGAAATAAAGAAACCTGACAGAAAGGATTCTTTTTGCCAAGCTTTGATAGTCACCTAATAAAAGGTAAAATGGTTAAAACCTCGCTTTTGGATTGGAGATCCAGATGGAGTTGTGTGAGGTTCCATAGCACAATCTCGTGGGCCTGTTCCAGGAATTTGAAGAAGGAAAACTAGCAGCAGCCTATCTTCCACTGGGTTATTAGCCAGATTCAGTAATTTTTCATAAGTTTATTTTTCGAAGTCCCACTGTGCCTTTGAATAAGGACAGGCACATTTTCATATACTTGATTGGCTAAAGAATGTATTTTGCTCTTGCAAAGCTGTGTGTAGCTGCAAATGGAAGGATTGAGGAAAGATTATCCTGGTTTAAAAAGCCACAAAAATGCCTCTTTGTTTGCACGTGTGCTTGTGTACCCATGCATATACAGAGTTGTGTATAAAGAGTACATGTATAATGTATTTATAGGCGAGTGTGTGGGGGAAAATGGGTGAATATACAGATTTAAAAACCTTGAAAATGTTTATGAAAAATGCCAAAGATTCTAAAGCTTATCATCTCGCGTCTGTTCTTCTTCATTTTGTATCTTTCCCGGCATGTCTCTCTGGCTGAGCCAGATCTCTGCATGATTTGATTTACTTCAACTTAATGAAGCTGGTTGGAAAGAGCCTTGTAGAAATTACAAAATCTCCAGTAAATCTCCTTCTTGTACATACAATAGATGTCCACGGAACCCTTTTGTTAAACCAGTTTCTCAATCTTCTCTGTAAACAATGCCTCATTGTCTCGCTTAAAACTATCATCTGGTTTATCATACTGTAATCTTGTCATTTTGCAAGGACCAAAGTCAGGCATATTTAAGTAGGCGTGTGGGATCTGATCGTTGATTTGAGTGAAAACATTCAACTGCAGGAAAAACTGTTTATTTATTCAGAAATTCAGATTGATACTTTAGTAGTTTGGGGGTTTTTTCTTCAGATTTTTCCACGTGGAACTGATTTCTTTTCAGGAGACAGGGTGATAAATTTTTCTTCTTGTTTTTTTTTTTTTTTTTTTGGTGTAGGTATGTTGGGTTTCAGAATAATTTGTGTTAATTGTTATGCTGGAGACATACCAAATGAAGGGGTTTGGGTGGTCCAGTACCTATATATGTTGTGATGAGCTCTTTGTTTTGATAAATGCTGTTTGAAATGCAATAAACATTTGAGGTTAAGCTGATGCTTTTAATTTGTCTTGATTAGGATATATGTTTCACATTCTTTGCAAAACGCTGTACTATAATATTTAGTATCTGACTAGGTAAGCAAGGACATCTCTTGGCAGTGCAGTGTAACAATTAACTCTGGAGTTTGCTTGGAGTAAGGAGTGTAAGTGGATCTCCTGCTGCAGCAAGGTAAAGCCTTGTCCCACCTGCCTACGGCTCTCTAGTGGGATTTCCTAGGCTCTACTTAAAGGAAAGGAGGGTTATAGGTACATACTGCACAGTCCACTTATCAAACTCTATATTCAGTTTTCTCTGAATCACATCTCTATTTCAGATGTGATTCTTAAAGCAAGACTACCTCTCTGTGTCCATTTCCCCGTGCAAGTTATCAGTTTTTACCGTTTTAATCTCTTCAACGTATAGCATAAAAATTAAAAACTCGTATTTTTACTTCAAGGTAGTAGTTTCAGGGCATTTGCAGTCCTAAAGTCTCTGTGACCAGAGCCATTCAGAAGTGTCAGTCTAACTTTGGGTCTTTTGGATTGTGGAGTTGTGGAGATATGGGAATGTGAAGCATGTCCACTAACTACAGTGTGTAGATAACTGGGTTTGGAATATATGTGCAAATGCAATATTTACTTACATTTGCCCAAACATAAGGTGCTGCTGAAGATTTGGTTTTTTGGAATATTCATGAATAGGACTGCGGGCTTGGCTTCCCTATGGATCATTGTTAGTAAAAGTCAATCACTGAAACACACCTTGTGGGAAGCAAGCAAATAACTGAGTAAAGCACAGCAGGAAGTGCCACATACCTTTCCTTTTTCTCTGCTTGAAAATCTACAATTTTAACCGTTAGCCACAGCTCTGCTTCCCCCTCAGTCGACTCCTGAGCCACCCACAAAGCAGAGGAGAGCCCAGGCTTTGTCCTGCTGCCTGGGCATCCCACTGGAGAGCCCTGCCCAGCACCCGGCACCCCTCTGCATGGCAAAGGGAAGCTGCTTGTCCCCTGGAAATTCAACTGGCTGCTGCTCATTCCCTGCCCGGAGTTAAGAGTACAGCAACTCCCTGAACTGGGCTGTCCCACTAGAAAACGGAGGCTTGCCATTTAATTTCCTGTGCTCTGTATGGGGCTATGTTTTATTTTATATTTTTAATTTGGAGGGCCTGATTCTGCAGGGGTTACCACAAGTGGAACTGGAGTTATTTTCCCATCAGACCAGTAGGTTCACACCAGGAAGGAATTTGGCTTCTCTGATACCTTAATTAAAAAATTGACAAAATACATTCTAACCAAACTTTAACCTTTAGGTTTTCCATCCTTTACTTAAGCTGATAGACTGTTTTGGAAATGTTAGCTTTGGCTTTACACGCTGTGGCGTGTGTTAGTAGTGAATTCTGTTTTGATTTAAATGTTGTGTGTTGTTTTATCTGTAAAGCTCCATATATCAGGGCCCTGGTGCATCTACCCCTGCAAATCACACAGAGGCTTCATAAGAATATCTGCTCCTCTGCATCCTAAGAGTTACCAGCTCAGAAGGAAGCTGAGATACTCCAAATGATTGTTGGTTTGTTGCAGATAGAGTGTTTTAATCATTCTTGAATTTGGGTAAATTAAGTCAGGTGAAATATGATTTTGGGACAAAGTATCTACCTGAGAGTTTATCAGTGGGGAAGACCCTCAGCAGTAATTGTGTAATTCAAGGAAAATGTGAGCAAAGGATATATTTATAATTAATGTAAGTATTCACGAGCATTTAGAAATAGTGTTGGAGTGAAAAAAAAAAGCCTCTTGACATTATAGCATTTTAATCTACTTTTCTCTGTGATGCTTTGACTGAAAACAACACAGTATTTCAAGAGAATTTAGAGGGTCATTTTGTTTTGCATAAAAGGACATGCTCATCTGACAGAAATCATGAGACTGAGCACAGGGAACCAGGAGGTGGCATCCAGGTCTCAGTGTTTGCAACAGCAGCAGCACCTGGGCAGGCACGAGTTCAAATTCTCAGTGTGGCTTTAACCTGAGGGCTGGTGATTCTTGTTAAATTTTACGTGAACGAACGTTGCCAGTGGGTTCCTGCGTGTTGGATTGAACACCTGCAAATTCCCTCTTGGCTGAACATGATGGTGTGCCTCTTGCAGGGGAAGAAAGTGAGAGCTGGGAGGCTGCTGGTGTAAAAGTTGTGCTGATGTCCCAGTGCCACCATCCTTCTAAACTCTGGAGGACTTCCTTGCAGAAGGAAGGTAGGACAGACTCATGGACTGGGCACATACGTCTGGTTCTGGGTCTTACAGGGCCAGCTGTGGTCAGGTTTAGATGGTCAAGAGATTTTGCCTCTCACTCTTAATTATTGTCTGCTAGAATGGCTCAGCCAGCACATTGAAAGAGTGGCTTTCAGTCCAAGAAGGAAGCGTAAGGCCCTGGCCTTCAGTGGCTTGGGTGGTGGATGGATGGGTATGGACAGGGAACCTGTGCTAGGGAATGCTTCCCCAGGGAACCTCGGGGCTGCTTAGCTGGGGATCTCTACACTGGGTTTGTTGTGATCAGACTTTCAGCAAATGCAGGAATCATTTTTTTGCTCTTGATCTCTGCATTTTGGTAAGTTACTTTTATGGTGGAATAAAACATTAAACGTTGAACTGTCGTCTACAAACTGAAGATGATAAAACCTAAGGGCTTGGGCCTGCCACTTCCAAATGCATGATCAACCTTGATTCTCCTTCAGTCCCAAAGGATCCAAGTGCCTTCAGGACAGTGCAAAGTCTGCTCACCAGTAATGTCACAGTGCCTTCAAAGATGCTGGTGAATACTTCAATTTCACACTCAGTACTGGTAAGTGAATATAAGGGAGAGTGTCTCAGTGACACTACTCTTTATTCCTACCCTGGGTATTTTTTTTTTTAAATGAGATCACATGAAAAGAAACAAATTATTTCTATTTCTTGAGCAAACTTGCTGCTACTTCTATCCTAGCTACTGTATGTGGAACATGGGATTTAACTGGTCTTTGATCTCTATCACATAGGGCAACTGATTTTATGGGCCTGGATCTGTGCACAGCAAAACCACGTATTTTTCACTTGCTCAGTACTGCCACCTCCCAAAGTAAAGCAAATCTCTCATCCTCATTTTCAAGAGGAGATGCACAGTGGAAAGAGCATATGTTCCTACAGACAAAAAAAGCCTGTTAGATTCAGTGACTTGTATGCTAAATTTTGCTTTGATCATGGCTGTCTGCTTTCTCCCTCCATCTTCTGTCTGCCTGTGGTCGGCTCATTCCAGAGTGAGTATCTGAAACCACACAGCAGCTACAACCTTAGAAGAAGGGGTGGGAGGGGGGTGAAGTCTCCCTCCAGCTCCGGCAATAGACGACTTTACTGAAAGTCAATGCCATTCCCTTGCATTTATCACTGCCACTCTTGCTCTGCATATTTTTGGTATTCGCCATGCATTGTTAGCAGTGATTGTCATGTAATTAAATCACTGCTCATCACAAGAGCCTATTTTTATGCTGAGATAAGCATCAGAAGTCTGCTGCAGCGTCCCCCAGATCAATAAAGATGTTCCCTGTAGGATTACAAATAGTCTGGGGTTGTACAGGGCACTAGAATTAATTAGGAATGATTTCTCTTTTTCTTTTTTCTTTCAATACATTTTTAATTGTTTATCCATTTTCAATGGGCTTGTTTTTAACTTTACCGTGATGGCCCAGATGCTTCTGTTCAGACCTTTTGGGTAGGATATGATACCAATTTGGGCAATACCATTTGATGTAAGCAGTCACAATTATCATCATCTTTCCATAGCCGTGTGTGACTGTTACTTCAAAATATGTTTTTGAATGAGGTATTTGCATCTCAGGCTTTGCACTTGAGATTACAGTTAAATGGGTTTATTAAATGATTGAACATTGAGATCCAAACACTATGAGTAACCTTCAGGTGCTACCCTGAAGATTTTGGTATTTTGATCAGAAGGTCAGAGGGCAAGTGGAGAAACTCACGCTGTTTCCTGAGGAAGCATTTGCCTGTGGTCACAGAATATGTGGCAGAAAAAGCACCCTGGATTATTTTGATTAGGGCTTTCCTAGTCTCAGCTGTCCACTTTCCTTTGCATTGTTTTTACGTTTTGTTCTGTTTTTGTGGCACGCTGGTTGTACCATCCTCCCTGGGCCGTGATCCATGGGAGCTGTGGGCTATGTAGGACACTGCATGGTGAGACAGAAGCTTCTGGGGAGTTTCTATAAACAAAGTGGGAATGTCCATGAATGGATGAGGCACAGGGAAAGTGAAAGTCTTTATTTTGACTGTCCTTAAGTCAAGCAGCTGAGTGCCTTGTCCTTCTGATCCAGCACCATCAAAAATGGAAACAACTTCAGCTGTGCTGCTGGTGAGAGTGTGTTTGCCCTCTCTAAAGCACTGGGAAGAAGTAAATTCCTTTCAGGGAATAGAAGCAGTGTCAGGATTCCTGTAGGGAAATAAAACCACTTCTCTACATGAAAAAGCAATGAACAGTTGATGTTTTGCACTTTCATTGCTATACTAAAGTGTTCTTCATGAGCTGCACCTGAAGTGCACTGAAATCAAATGCCTGTGGAGCTCAAAGGTTTTGGATGTCTTCAAAACTCTATGAAAGGGATAAACAGTGGCCAAATTTGCTGATAAACTGGGTGCCCCTAATGTTGAGAGGACGGTGATGCCCTGAAAGAGGATTCCTCACAGTAACAGTGTTGCATGGAAATGATTCTCCTACTAGGATTAGGATTAGGAGACCCCATGCCCAGATCCGCTACAGGAGAGATGAAATACTTTAATTTAGACCCATTACGACCCAAGCTATGTGAGTTTACAGCATCACAAACCAGCGGAAGGTGCCTGTGCCCAGAGCATGGTGTGATGCAGCTCCTGTCAGGCAGCCAAAACCCATCTGCCCAGGGTTGGCATGGGGCAGCACAAGATCTGGCAGCCTCTGAACATCTCGGGGTTCAAAGCTTGCTGAGAGCACTCTGAATGAGGCACTTTCCATGTGATCAGTCAGGAGAGGGCTCCTGCACAGGTCACGTTCTGCAGCAGTGGCTCGTTCTGTCCTCCACTGCAGCACTGAGCACTAGCAGAAAGGGCACCATCATTCTGCTTGTGCCAGCAGAGCCTGGATGGTTTCAGCACTTGTTTCTGCCTTGCCCTGAGCAACAGAAAATTCAGTCTTACCTGTTTTCCAGTTGCCAACTCCCTCCTTCCGCAGAGGAAAGGGCCTCTGGGGGATTTTGTTTGTCCCCTGAAGCCCTGCAGCGCTGCTGCTCACCAGAGGCAGTGCCCAGGGGTGCAAGGTGTGAATGTGCTCAGAAAGCAAGGGCTCTGCAGAGTGGCATTTTGGCAATTTTTCTATAGTACATGCAGAGTGTTAGGCTTCTTTGCAGGGAATCTCTTTCCAAAATTATTTTCTGTTTTCTCACATGTTCAGTCATTTCCATCATCACAGTGTGACTTGGATTAAGGTAATTCAAAACACGACACTCCTGTAAAAGCCTCAGAAATTTTTATGAGAAATAATTCTTCCTGTTGCCAGATTGCCAGGTGAGTTTGTGCATTTTTTTAGTCTTATTATTAGAGTTCAGGTGTATGAGAGAAATTTAACATTGTCATACATTTTGGTTGACTGCAGATTTTTGGGGAACGGTTGGCATCCATGCTACACCAAAATGCTTCATGTCATGGAAAACTGGATTACTTGAGCAGAGGGGGAAGTATACTGAGATTTTCAGTGGGCAGTTGCCTTAAATTCAGTGAGCACTATCTCAGTCCTGTTGAAGTCAATGCAACTCTGCCGTTGTTCTGAAATTAGCCCTGGACAGCCTTGCTGGGTGGTGACCTCTGTGGCAGTTGCACGGTCACTTCACAGATAATTTGCAAATTGCCTATGAACCATGTGTGCAAACGTGTCTGGTATGGTGCTAATTTACTGGCAAGGTCTGGGTGCACGGATCCAGCTCTGCTCCAGGGGCTCTTCAGCCGTGCCCAGCAGCCGGTGTAGAGGTTTGATTTCTATGCAGCGTGTCAGGGATATCTGATGGATGGGCTCAGCCTCCCTTTCACATGTGTTTAGCGATCTCCAGGCCAGAATTTGCCAGATGACCACAGTGAGGAAGGCATCAGAAATATTTCCATAAATATAACCCCTCCCCACCCCCCAAATTTATCTAGTTTGTGCATGGATGTTACAAACCCCGTGTTCAGGGCTACAGGAAGTGGCTGGACATTATCTGTCCTGTGTTCCGGCTGGGTTTATTTTGGGGTGGTCAGAAAGGAAATCCTAGCGGAGAGGCGGGTGGAGCATTTTTGTTGAACTGATGTGAAGAAGAAAAATACCTGGCCATTTGAAAGGGTTTGAACTCTTAGCATAAAGCTCTGGGAGATGGATGAACGGTCAGAGGGAGGTGACGGGCGGGTCAGAGGTCCTGTGGCATAACTCATCACTGTGAGAAATCCCCGTCTCCCAGTGAAAGTCTAAGGACTGGCTGGCAGCAGCGTGACCTGTGGCAGCCAATTCATCAGAAGGATATCCCGTCTGAATATGCAGATGTGTGCACAATTATTTTACCTATCTTCACAAACAGAGTCCTTGTCCCTGCACGCTTAAATAAATCTTGGCGCTGTCCTTTCCAGGAGGCGTTTGGGGTTCAGCCTGGTTGCCTGCATCCTGCATAGTTTTGTTCAGCAGAGTCCTTGCAAACAGCCCGTCTCCTCTTCCCTTTCCGCTTCCCCTTCCTCCTCCTCCCATCCCACTGCAATCACTGCTGCCCAGACCCATCTTTCACTTGCACAAAACTGATTTCTGTTTATGGAGCAGCTGGCAGCAGCAAGGCTTGAGCACTGAGCGATGACTAAGAAACAAGCCCACTTTTCCCTTAGCTGTCAGGAGCTTTTAGAAATAACACCCTCCTCTGAGGAAGTCAGAATAGCAACAGGAAAATAAGTAAAACCTATTATAAAACAGTTGTCCAAGAACTTAGGCACGGCGCGGGGTAGAGATCAATATGCTGTGAAGGTTAAATCTATTTTCACACTGTGTTCTATTTCACAGTTTAATGGTGTTTTAATGTGTCTGTCACTGAGCCCCCTTCATGTTATGCAGGTAGAGACTTTACAAAGGAGAAATAACGTTGGCTTTACAAGCTTCACAGTAACATCTTATTTACCAGCTGAGATCTGACGCTTTCCTCTCTGGAGGTACGCCAGGGCTTGACTATTTTATTTTATTTTATTTTATTTTATTTTATTTTATTTTATTTTATTTTATTTTATTTTATTTTATTTTATTTTATTTTTTAANTTTTTTATTAATGTTTTATTTTATTTACTCCTTTTTTTTTATTTTTTAGAAGACATAATGTGGTGTTGCATTTGCAATCATTTTAGATGGCTTTTGGGGAACGCCTGTAGTGTTGGGAGCAGCAGGAGCATGTGTGTGCCTGTGTAGAAGGGGCAGAAATATCTACTGCTGTTTATACAAGCTAAATACATGGAGGATATGCAGAATTCCCAGGCTTGGCTTTGCATCCAGTTCACAGTAGTATGTTTGAGTGCTTTAGCTTGAGCTCAGCTGATGCTGGGATGTAGGATCAGGTTTGGGAAGAGCATGGAGGACAAAGTAAAGGTTCTGAGAGAGAATGGGGGAGGAGGGCTGATTTCAGCCTGTGCCAGTGAAAAGGATGGAAGGAGAGAGAGGGAGCAAAGGCTTTCCCAAAAAAAAAGAAGGAAGTGCACTATAAAATTCAGGGTATGTGCAGTGCTAAAGCACACAGACCTGTCCTCTGTGTTTGGGGTGAAGAAATTTATATTTCTAAGGCTCGACTCACACACCCTTTGTTTAGAAGAGGAAGAAGGAAAAAACCACTGTTCTGCTTTAATTATCTCTCCTGAGCTTCAGCTGGGGAAGCGAGAGGTTGGGATACCCGAGTCCGAGGGCACTGCTGGTTCTGTGCTTCTGCTGGGGAGCGGGGCAGGCAGGCGCTCAGGTGTGCTGACCTCCTCGGTGGGGATGCTTTGACAAACCTCCCGCTGCCTGCGGCGGAGCCAGCAGCTGGACACAGCCTCTGGCCATTTACACCCCCCTGCAACGAGCCAGGGCTGCACACACCTGCATTTGCTCCCTCTGACAGGGCTGGGCAAGCCACAATCGAGCAGCTCCTCTGGTTTTGCCACCAGTGGATCCGAGTGCCTGTGTTTTCCAGAGGGACCTGCTCCAGACATCCTCGCGTTGTGACTGATGCGTGGAGTTGGGGGAGGACAACCTGCTTATGCCAGTGGCTTCTCCTGTGTGATCTCTCTCCCATCTTTGCCCCCAGCAGCTCCCTGGCATCCCGGGGAGACCACTCTCCTTCGCCTCTCCCTTGCCTTCCCACCTCTCTCATCTTTTGCTCCCCCAGTTGCTCTTTACCCTCCTCTTCCTTTGTCTCGCAGCCAAGTGACTTAGCTCTGCACAGCCTCCTGGGAGGGGTAGGCTGGGAGAGGGGAATGCAGCAGAGGAGGAGATATAATATTAAATCTTCTTAGGAGTAACTTGTTAAAAACCTCACACTTCCCCTCAACTGGTCGCTTTGCCAGAGTAAAAGCCTTTGCTCTGCCCAGGTCTACCGAGGGCTGGTGCTTGTCGGAGCGTGAGTTTTTAGACTTGCAGAGCATTGACTTGGCTTAACCTGTGTATCCCACTGCAGCAGAAATGTCTGCAATGTGTGTTTTGGCTTTGGTGTGCTGCCTGCTCTGAGTTCATCTCTTCCCCCCTTCCGTTTTCCATTGTTGGAACAACAATCTTCTGCTGGATGCAGAGCTCAGCCGCCCCTGTATTGTGGGGCCAAAACAAACTCTCTGCTAGCGTGTTTTCCATCCTCCACAAGTTAAAATACCAGTGCTGAGAGCAGCTGCCCTCCTGGGTGGGGAGCCTGGTGTCCAAAAATCCAATGACTGACTTCATGGGGCAAAACTTTGTCTCAAGCAATGCTGCTGAGAAATGAATTTGTATCCTTTGGAGCCGAGGGTGGCTCACCTTTGGAGGGCTCCAGTGGTTCCCTCCCCAACCACCACAGCCACCAAAGCACAGCCTGGTGAACTAAAACATCACCAACGTTCTGTGCTGCAAACTGCAGTGCTGACCACTTGCTTTATCTGTGCTTGCCAAGTGGATGGAAACCTCTGAGGTGGTCAGGGCTGGGGACAGAAAACTTTAGGGAGACACAGTCCCAAAGGGCTGCCAAAAATAGTTTCAGTCCACTTTTCTGCTCCAGTTTTTCAAGTCCAACGTAGTTAAGGATGGTTGTCACCCAATACCCCTTTCTCAACATCCCTAACACATTCATTTCTGGCCTTGTGTGACAAAGGTAACAAAAAAATATTTTCTTGGTAACAGAACCTGTTGTTTAAATCTTGTGTCTTTGGGTTTTACTTTGTTTTGGTTTTTTTTCCACTGTCCTTTTCTGTTTAAGGGTTATTTCACCTACTCCAACCACTAGACCAAGCCCATGAACAGCTGAATTACAAGCTTGAATGTACACTTTGAAAATCCATCCAAGTGAGGTCACCGTTCTGAAAAAAGAATGAGATACCTGTTATAGTTCTAATATTTAGGGACCAAATTTATGCAAGTATGCCACCTTAATCACAGAGTTTTAGATTAAACTGGAAATTTGAGAAAGCTGCCTGGTCAAATGGCTTTGAAGTTTAATGTTCATTTCTAGAAGTAAAACTTTGATGCCTTGGGCAAGCCATGGCCAGGTGCCTTATATCAGGTGTTAGGTTTTTGGAAAAGTGACAAAAGCCACACTGAAGCAGAAATGCTTCATTAATGTAAACTCAGTTTCTTTCCTGCTTTATAGAGGAGACCTGAGGAAAAAAATGTTTGGTTTTTTGTCTTGCTGAAAATAAACTTTTACTGAGGTCATTAAAGCAATAATATAGTTTGTTTGGTACCTCAGATTTACTGTGTGTTTCCTCGGGAAATATTAAAACACTGAAATCACAAATTAGAAGTAAATAAAAGGTTAGAGACAGGAAGATATCCAAAATCATGTGAATTTTAAAGAAATTATTAACACACAAGGATATGATAGTTTAGTGTTGGCTAGTTCTTATTTATAGAAGCTAATGGAGGATTTTCTAGTGCGACAGAATTAATGTTTCTGGTAGCTGAGAGAAAAGTTTTGCATCTCCTGCTGGGAGGAATTCAACATTCCCTTGAAATTAGAGAATTTCTCCATAGGTGAGTGTTGTCTGCCTGCCTGAGTTGAGTACTTGGGTGCTTGTTGGGGCTCATTTGCAGGGTCATGTTGGGAGCAGAGGATGGTGGCAGAGGGAGACTTCAGAGATCCGAGCAGCTCCTGGAAAAGAAATGGGTCTGGATGCTCCCAGATAGAGGGACAAGAGGATTACTGAGCACCAGCCATGCACAGGTTGCTTTCATGTCCCAAGAGAGAACTGTGCAGGTTTGCTGGCACAGTCCATAGGAATTAATTGTTTTTAGAGTATAATTTAGATTTTTTCCTCTACATATTCTGTTGATTAAGCTTGGAAAGTATTTTTCAGAACTTTGCCAAATGAACATTTGAAAATGCTGAATGATGTCACACAGAGACTTTATCCTGGTGGATTTTTATCAGCAACCTGAAATGTTGTGGTCCTGGACTCTGAGGTAAAGAAGTCCTTCAGCAGTTCATAGCCAGTTCCACTTGCATTTCATGTAAGTTCCATTGGTCTCTGACTTGAGGAGAATTTTGGCTTCTTGAGTACATTTTTAAAGTCATGTTTCTGACACTGATGTTAACTTGTGGCTACTCATATTTTCCATGTGTCTAAAATTTCCTTACTTCACATAAAATTCTCTCCCTGTAAAGTTGACCCTATAAAACACCCAAGATGCATCAGCACCACTGAAGCAATTTAAATGAATCCAAATATCTGAAAAACATTGTTTAAAACCCTCACCTAGACCTAATACTTTGTGAAATTTAGTGGAGAGTATACATTTGGGATACTTATTAGGATAAAATCAGTTCATAACCTGATAATAAGTACTGTGATACAAATTTATACATTGCTCTGAAATACTGAGACCTTCTTGCCATTTCTAAATTGGAAAGTCACAAACTTAGTTATATGTTTTATTTACATCTCCAGCTACGTTTTATTGCAAGACTTTGGAAAATATTTTGTAACAGTGCAATAGTTCTGACAGTAAGTCAATGTAAGATATCATGGAAAAAAAATTCTCAACAATTATCCTTCCCACCCAAAGCTTTTCTTAGAAGCAGTATTAGAAAACTTTAATGGCATTTTACTCCCACCATAGGCAAAAAGAGTTTTTTCATTGACTTGAAGGGAAGAAATGTTTAACCCCTTAATTTTTGCATTTGCAGAGAGGAGTAGTTGAGTCGTTGGTGGATTTTGGATTGAGATGGAGTTATAATAAAGAAGCCCAGTTCTGTTTAACTGGAATTGAGCAGCTCTGCAGCTGAGGTTCTCTTTCTCTGCTTGCACCCCCCTCTAAAAATATCTGCCCAGGTGCCATCGTGATGCAATGAAAATAAAGAATCCGCTGATTATAAAGAAGTTGCTACTGTGCTGCAGGCGATGCAGAGGCTGAAACGTGATAGTCCTGGCCCTGACACGATGCCGACGGGAAGCCTGGAGCTGTCAGAAAGGTCAGGATTTCAATGATGTGTCTGTGCAATTCCAGTGCTCGCTGCATTCCCTTCTCCCACTCTGTTCTTGCCTTTCCAAACCCTCTGGAGCAAGCACATCCTCTCAACAGACCTCCCTGGACAAACAAATGTAGATGATAAATAAATGGGGAAAGTTTCAAAGTCAGAAATCTCCTTCAAAGCCTTGTGGAAGGGGATGTATTTTGGAGCAAGAAGGCCATTCTGGATCCTTGAGCTCTCTCTCAGAACTTTCCTTTCCATGCTGAAAGTCTTGTACCTTTTCTTTTTCTAAAAGATTTGCTAGTGCTCTTCTCATCCTCTGTCCACCTGCCTATTCTTCTCACCATTGTTGCATTAAATGACACATTTACAAGGTGTGATTGTCCAGGTTCAGGTCTGAAATTCAGTCCATTACACTTAAAACTCTGATCCATGACTGCAAAATTATATCAACTCAAGTGCAAATTAGATAAACTCAGGATACCAGTTCTCACCTGAATTTCAGCCTTATTTGAGAGCATCAAATCACTGTCTACACTTCTGCTGTGAGAACGCAGTGTGGGCTGCACTATCTGTGTGAGGAGTTAGAGATGTAGCAGGGTTAACTCCTCCTGGAATGGCTCTGATGGGATTGCCCAGGTCACACAAGACAGCTGTAACATGTCTAGGGATCGAGCTGTGGCCTTCTGTAACCGTGATAGCATCCTTTCGAGCAGATTACTGATTTTTTGGCCGCTCAGACACCCATAAAACATTACCAGTGGAGATGAGGATTTCTGTATAAATGTGAGTCTGTGAGAATGGGCTTGATCTTCACACCAGATTTTTTGGATGTACATCCGTATCTCCATTCAGGTTCACATGTTTAATGGTTTATTTGAAACCAGTTGCATACTCTTTAGTGAAATATTTACATTTCTTCAGTGAACACTGAACAAAGTCCCAACGATTAATAAAAACTTAACAAAAGCCAAAATTTCCTCCATATCCACATCCATAGCCAGTCATTCCAAGAAACCATTTTTTTTTTTAGACNTCCATATCCACATCCATAGCCAGTAATTCCAAGACGTTTCTACAGCCTCTTTATTAGTGCTATTTTTCCAGATTTGGTCTTCAGGTGGGACTTCACTGTGTTGTGAGCCCATCTTATAGCTCTGCCACATGATGCACAGGAGTGCAACAGCCAAGAGCTTCTGCCTGGAAGCAGCTGAACCTCACTTTGACTGGAGCAGCTTTTATCCTGCTGGTGAGTGCCTTGTGTAACAAAGTGTGTGTGACAACGTGAAACATCTTATTTTCACCCTTACTTTTGTCCGTTTTTGCTTGCTTCTGAACTTGGTAATGATTGCAAGGCAGCAGCTGGAAAAAGAGTCACATCTCTTGAGTAATATAGGGAGGACTTTAAGCATTGCTAAAATCAAAAGAAGCAATGGGTCAATCTCAAAGAAATCACCTGCAAAACATCAAACGGCCAGTAGGATTTAAAATGGCCATTTATTCCAGTAACTGGTAGCCCAGCTGTTGCATAGTCATACTTAGATGTATCATCGTGTTCAGGGGGAGAAGTTCCACTCTTAGGAGGAGTGTTAGTAAACAAGTAAGCCGAGGGATGTGAGGAAAGCTAACATCTTTTATTTGACACACTAATCTCAGCTGTGGGCAGGGAGACAAGCTTACAAGTATTGAAGCCCGTTGTCAGGTCTGAGACAACACGCTGGTTTTCTGGTTGCAGCTCTCCACTTCAGGACTGATCATGTCTGATTCTACCTCAACACATAAAACCACTACAAGGAGCTGCAGATCTCTTTTAGTGGGAGTTCCTACTGGTAACACAGTTCTTCCGTTAAATTCTTTAAGAATGAAGAGTTAGTCACAGCTGCTGGATTATGAAGAGGACACTGCCTAAAAATGAAGCTAACTTTGACTTTCAGTCTGTTTCTTAGCAAACTAGTCATGTGTTTTCCCAGCAGGATTGCTGGAGTGAAAGTGTCCACTGTGTTCTGGCCCAGTGTAATCTGCATTTCTAATCAAGGCTATTTGCAAGTCCACTTATCTGATATGTGCAAAGAACAAATAATAAAGCAATGAGAAAGCAGCAATCAGCAATGAAACCTTTGTTTTAAATTTCCTGCTTTTATCTCTCTCTCATATAAATGTGGAGTGCAGATAGCACAAAGGATGCCTTGGCAATGGCCCTCACTGCTGTAGAGGGTTTTGGGGCACTTTTGGTTGTTTTGATCTACTTTCCATCTCTAGGGAGCTCCCCATTTGGGCACGGGGTGTTTGATAGGAATGGCTCTGTGTGCTTTTAGGTCCTTCTGGTTTGGGGCAGTTCAGCACCTTGCAGGGCAGGGTCTGCAGCAGCAGCTTGGCATTCATTCACCTGAATCCTTCCCTCTCGGAGCTCTCCATGGTTGTTCAGGGGCTGAGCAGAAGCAGCACCATGTTCAAAACCAGGGCTTCCTAAATTGCCCACTTTTCAGGTTTCTAGGCTTTGTTCTCTTACCTCTCTTGGAAAAGAGAAGTGGATTTTGAAACTCCTAACACAGTTTATACTTCCAGCCTTTTTTTTTCTCCCCAGCCCTTTTTTTTTCCTCATCATTTGACACATTTTTGCAAACAGTCTCTGCTTTCACCTTAAGTCTCACATAGAAACCGAGCTTGTTTCACCTGCCTTGCCGCTCTTCCTGCGTGGTAGCTCCTCACTGGCTTTGGCTCTGATGTTTGTTGCTCATGTACCACACTCTCGAAGTCCCAGGCTGGGTGAGAGACATCCAGCCTGCCCCACTGCTTACGCTGGTTACCTCTGATTTGGGAACTGCTCCGACACAGGAGAAAGGGAAGTGGAAACCAAATCTCCAAAGGTGTGAATTATCAAGGGAAAGGTTAGTCCCACCTTCCTGGAGTATGGGTTGCTGAGAATTCCTCTGAGAGTTTAACAATAGAAGTGGTTCTGTACCAAAATTGAATTTAATTGGAAGAGATTTTCCAGTGCCTTTTGTTTTTCTTTTCAATTTTAAGTATAGGAAAATGCTTTAATGGGTTTAAACACCACATTTTGTCAAGTTGCTCGGGGAAACTGAGGCTGTTTGTCATTTTTTTTTCTACACACAATTAAAGCGAAGGTACATTTTAATGTTTATTTTCAGATTTACATTTCCAGTGCTGAGAGAACAAAAGCCTTGAAGATGCATTAGCAGAGGAATGCTCTGAGACACCACAGCATCCCTGTGCATCCAAATGTTGGATTTAGAGGAGCGTTCATTTTGGGGTTTGGTTTAGCTCTCGAGACTTCTGCTGTTGCAGAAGTCAGTAAAGGCATGACCTGCAATATTAGGTCTCAGATTCATTCCACAGAGCTTTTCTCCTATGACAAGTTTTTTCTGAAACCACAGTACTCAGTCCTTCCTGAGTACATTATCTAACATGATGTATCCCAATGTTCAGAAGTTGCAACTGTTTTGTCTAAATCATGAATTGCTTTTAAAAAGCAAGAGAATTTCAAGCTCTAGTTTTTTTTAAGCTCCCTCTCACTGCTAAACCTCTAGCAGTCCCTTCCTTCTATTATTCATGATTTCTATGCTATTCTCATAAGAGGTTCATCATGATTTTTGATTTTAGAAGACAGTGCTATAAAAAGCAATTAAAAAAGTCAAAATATCAATAGACTTGTGATATATAACCACGAGACTTGGCAATACTTCATTTTCCTTCAAATTTAGTGTCTTCTCATGCACAGGTTTTCTCAGATTTCTTTTGTGAGGAAGCAAGTCTGGAGCTTTGATTTTGCTGGGTGTAATAAAGAAAGAAGAAGAGAGGAAGAGTGGACCTCTGCTATGATGGGGAAACCTAATTTTAGTCTCAGTCCTTTGATAAGTCAATGCTGACTGGATGGAGGAGCTTGCTCTTGTGGTCAGATGGAGGAAAGCTGGAATTGAGATGTGTAACCTGAGAGCTCTTTTCTGTGAGGAGACAGGAAACGTAAGTTGAGGTAAATATTCAGAAAAGAGGTAAATAACCTGTGAGGTCTTTAGTCTTTGTCCTGTTTGGGCTGCTTTTTTCTACTCTTTGTTGTATTTCTCTGTCTGTCCTTTGTCTTTATTGCACCCAATGTGTACCAAACACAGCACCACTTGTCTCTTTCATGATTCCCTCTACCCTTTGACACTACAATTTGCGGAACCTCTTGGTGAACAGGATGAGAGACAGATCCATTTTAGTAATTTCCCACCTTATGCCTCTTTCCATGGTCTGAAATTCAGCAGGATCCCATCTCTGGTGTGATTCATAGCCAGGAAGACAAGAACACAGCTGGAGGCTGCAGTATGCAACAGGTATGAAAAGGAAGGGAAATATTTTATGCTGCTGTTATCACCAAAAATAGATCAATGATGGAAAGACCATCAAGATTAAATACAAGTAAGAGAGAGAGCAGAAGTGAATCTTATTCTTTTGTTAGCTGCAGAGAAGTAAATGTTAGAGACAGATAATCCCAACCTGTGACGTGCAGCTTTTATTTTCAATATAATCTTAAAACAATAGCATGTAAAAGGAGAACTTCCTGCTTCTTCCAGTCATTGCAGAAGCCCACATCAAGACAAACCACCTCTGACCCGTGGCAGATCAGACCTGAGCTAGTCTCTCCACTAGAGCCCACGTTCCCTGCCCATCGCAGGCAGCAGCACTGGGTGCACGAGGGTAAAGAGTTCTGAGATCCTCTGACTGAGAAAGGTCAGGGGAGCATCGCTGTCTCTTCCAGGAGCTCCAACACCAAGGGGAAAAATAAATCACACAAAGCTTAAATAGGAAACCGCAGCTGCTGTCAGATTAAATCTGTTACAAGTGCATTCCACTGCCTTGCTGAACAGTGTTTTATTTCACACCTCAAAATGTGAGGCCCTGTGCCATGGACTTGCTCCTTTTTCCCTATTCCCCCTAGATGACTTAACAAGCTGAAAGTGCAGCTGGAAATTAATGCTTCCTGTCTTTTTAAATAATGTGACATTGAAATCCTGGTATTTAATGCGTTGGCATTTAGCATGCCACAATATTTCAGTTACTTTGCAGTGGTTGGGGTGCAGAAGTGTTATTACAGCTGTTCTGAAATTCTGACAAAGAGGTGCATTTCTCTCTTCTTTTTTTTGTTTCTTTTTTTCTCTACTCTGTCCCACCATAATTGCTTTTTGCTGCATCTCTGAACCGTAACCATGGCGATCCGCCACATTCATCAGAGGACCCTCTTGTTGTTTTGCTTGTGTGAATGTAAGAAGGGGAAAAATATAAAAAATAGAAAGAAAAAAGAAAGAGAAGGCATAAAATATTTGCAGAACTTTCAAAAGAAAAGCACAGATTTTTCTTTTTTTAATTCCACACCCTCCTTCTTTTTTTTTTTCCTTTTCTTTTCCTAAAGACAGAAGCTTCATTGGAGAAGTGGCCTGGCCAAAACACCAAGGACTTGTTCATAGCCTAAAAAAGGGAGAGAAGAAGTCTGGGCCTAGAGGTGTCACTCTGTGGAAAATAGACTTCCATAACTGGAGCTTTCAAGCCATTCCCTCCTGAAAGGAGGAATTGTTATGTGCAGAAGGGGCAGGAAAGGTTGACCCTTTTCCATTTCTGTCTGATGACAAGCTGGTCCTTGTTTGGAGAACAAGTTCATGCAGAACATCATTACCATAAACTTATGCCATTTCTGACTGGGGAAGGAGGAACTGCTTGGGTTTGGAGAGGAGCTGCCCTTTTCTGGGTCTGCTGGGTACACGATCTGCTCCTCATGCCATGGGTGGTGAGGAAGGAGAGGTGTTGAAACCACTGGCCATGATGAGGCGGGCAAGTGGTGAAGGAGAAAGGGAATGTTCTTGCTCTGAAATGTTTTTCCTATGTCTGACACCTCAGTATCCTTCTCTTTCACAGCTTTAAGGAGATCTAGAAATCAGCCTGGAGACTTTCATGTAGGGAGACTTGGGCAGTTCATCTTTGGTCATGTTCTGGACCTACTTAGATGGGATAGGAAAGCTGTCCGACATCCAAAAGCTTCAAGACACAAGGAAAGAAAAGCCAGCAGTGGTTGTCAGAGGGTCTTCCTGGGATCCTGTAGTGTGGAGCTCAGGATCTGGCATAATTTCCAGTGTCCAATCTGTCAGATGAGATGACTGGGGCTGAGGGTTTGGTGTCCTGCAGAGCCTGGTTGGTTTAGCTGTAGAAGAGATTTGTGCCCCTGTAGAGGTAGCACAGTTCATTTCCACAGAGTAGAAACAACTACCTGACATTATTTTGCTATCCTTCGACATGACAGCCTGGAACAGAGTGATGAAGCAGCTGTGCTCTGGATCCTATGGCAGCACTCACAGGGCAATTTTGAGAGATTTCCTAAATGTCCTTGCTGTGGCAGTCATCTGCAGCAGTACCCAATTGTTTTGTAAAGCAGTAGCTCTTGACATAAAGCTTCATCTGAATGAATAATTGCATGTCCCAAGGCTGTAAGTTGTTGTAATCAGCGACTGGGCTTTGTTTTGGCTTTACAGCATTTGGCATGGGGCCTCTCACGCCTGGGACTCCAGAGCAGCAACAGGCTGGTGCAATTCACCCCCAGGCCCAGTTTGAAACTCCTTCAGTCTTGTGTTCATGCCCTGCCATGGCTGGTAGTGCTTACCAGCAGTGACCGTGGATCTGTGGCAATTAGGGGAGCTTTTCTCCTCCTCCTTTGCTCTCCCTTAGCCAGTTGCACCATCTCTAACCTCCTCAGCAGTGCTTCTGGTGGACCAAAAGCTCTGTGCTGCTGCCAGCGCCCCAGATCAGACTGGGATCTCAGCACACGCCCAGCCCGTGCCAGTGGTTTCTGTCAGCTCGCTGGCCCGTGCTGGTGCTGGCCAAAGCAGGGCCCACGTCCCTCCTGCCATCAGCAGAGAAAGCCTGGAGGAGGCAGGAAGGTTCCTCAGGCAAAGTTACTCTTTGACGTGCCTCAGCGTGGGCATTTGCTGGCGAGGCAGAGCCACCAGAGCATTGCTCAGTGACCTGAGAGGTATTTGGTTGGAAAATGTCTGGTTCTGTTCTCGTCTGGGAGCCATTTGATCCATCCCCAAAGATGCGGCGTAGTAAAGGCCCTGGGGCCCTCCCATGGGTGACAATGGATACGTTGGGGTCTGCAGAGCAAACCAGGCTGTCTACAAGTCAAAAAGTCTTAGGGACCCATTTGTAGGTGGGATTGTCAATATAGAATAACAAAGCGAAAAGCACTCCAGGCTAAATGTTATCAGTGATTATTTTTAACTTTATTTTTACTGTTTCTGATGTGTTCTTCAATCTGTCTTGTTGATGTTTATTTTTCTGTTTGCAGTAAGGGTCATATGTCATGCCTCCCTTGCATCAGGTGCCATACAGCCATGTACTGTCCTTCCCCCAAACAGTTTCCAAAGTCTTTCTCTGGGGATGAGCTCTCACTGGCACTGCAGTCACTGACTTGTACATGCCCTTTTAACAGGAGTTTTTTTTAGCCAGTGTAGAACTCCTTATTTCTGTTATGAACCTCTTAACTGTAGGTAAAAAGGACATAAAAACCACAATAACATTTCAAAATATTTTCTACCATCAAAATTCGCAATCACAATTCGTAATAATTAGCAACACCTCAAAATCCAGTGATTTGGATATTTAATATACGGAAGCTTATTTGCTCTGGGGTGGTTTTCTTGCTTCCTGCCCTTTTTTTCTGCATACTTCCTCTACGTTCCCTAAAAACCTCGTACCTAAATGGTAAACTCAAAATAAGTTTTCAGCCATTTATCAATCATAATGTAGAACTTTCAAAATGCTGGAAATCCCCTACTTAATTCTGAAGAAGCGTTTATCTGTGGAAGAATGCTCTGTATATTGTTTGCAGGGGGCAATCAGAGGACAAAGGTAGAACCTTTTTTATGAGTAGGACCTGCACTAAATCCTGTTCCACCATGTTTGAGTAAGGATTTGTTGAGTACGTCTGTAGATGTAGAAAGCTACTAGTGAAAATATAAAGTTAAATTACTAAATACCTAAATACCTTGAAAAAAGGTAAATTAAGTGATGAGTAATAAAAAGTGAAATGGCAAATTTTCACTGAACGACTGTCTTAACTTTTTTTTACAAGGAAAATAGGACAGTGAAGGAACTATATAAGGTCCCACTGGACCATGTGAGGTCCATCCTGGGAAGCTGCAGGAGCTCTGGGAATGCAGCATCTCATCTCAAGGAAAAATGGCCACAGGATGAGGTGGGCTTTGGAGATAGTTGTGGATGTGATACAAGCCTGAGGTGCCAATTTAAATTTAACTTTTTTTCCCCTAGAAGTGAGCAGTGCCTACAGTTTTCAGTCTTCTGCAGATGAAAAATGATCAAGAGGTTCTACAGGGATGTGTCTTGATGGGACTAGAAAGGTACTCTTTCCATATTGCTCATCTCTGAGGGAATTGCTCTAGTATAAGGTAGGTTCTGAGCCACCAATGATTTTCATTTTTTTCAGCTCTATTTTGGTTGTTATGGCTGAACACAAAATAGGGCTCAACAGGGCCATTTGGTGGAGCTGCCATAGGCTTGAGCTTTCCACAGAGCAGCACTGCAGCGTTCTGTGTGATGAGCACCAGGAACTACGATGCCAGGTAGAGCAAATGGAACTCAGAGCTGAAAATTAAATATTTTTAATTAAAATCCACATCTGCAAGCTGCTCGCTGAGAGCCAGGATTTGGCTGCTGAGTTCTGCTGCCACACTGGGATCACCAGTGTCGGAGACAGTAATTCCAGAGAGACAGCCTGTAGATCTCGCTGGTTAATATTTAAGAAGGTGCTGGCACCTGATGGAAAATGTTTTGTGAAATACCCTATCAGGAATGATTGTATCTGCTCGTGAGTAGTGTCACAGGTGGGGAACGTAGCTCTCACTTCTGTCAGGGGCAAGCCTGGCTTTGATGCCGGTTCCAAGATGTCTTGGAGCTCTTTTGATGCGATGGCCACTGAATTTGTTGTTATGCCAGCAGTGTGACATGAGCTCAAACTAAGCTATCCTCAGAGTTCCTCTAAATGCCTCTGACCGCTCTTTCCATGGCCTTGGATAGCATCTCTTGACCATCTCTCTCTCTTTATGCAGGAGGGGGCTGAGGGGGGATGATAATGTGCTGGCAGGGTTACCAAGCCAGGGGTTTGTCCTGCACGTCCCACGTGCCCCACGCTGCTGCTGGCTCGTGCCCCTCTGCTTCCCCCACTGCTGCCTTGGCCACCTCACAGCATCCCCTGGTGTCTCTGCGTGGTCTGAAGAGGCACTCTGAGGCTGGAAACACGTGCCAGGAAAGGTTTCATTTCACCATCTTTTTTTTGTTTTTAATGGAATGACAGAATAGTCTCACGCTATCCTTCCTTATGCAGCTACATAAGGCAAGGGAGAGCCGAGGAGGAGTTGATTACGTTCCTCTGCACCTCTCTGTCTATGTTTTATGAGAGAGCAGGTTTGAAGCCTGTCAGCAATGATTTGAAAGCCAGAGAGTAGAGCAGCATATTCATACCTGGTTAATATGCCTCAGCTCTCATCAGCATTCAGCAACCCCCTACCCTGCCTTTACTGCCGTGTTGGTTTTCTATGCAAATGGATCTAATAGTATGTTTTTCATGAAAAACAAACAACAACAAAACCTGTATCTGAGTATCTTTTAGCAAGAAAGGAATAGCGTCAAGTGGCAGATTAAGAAAAACATGCCAGAAATATTTAGAAAGGCTTTGGGGAAGAGAAAAGTTAGAGCTTTCTGTTCAGTTCCTAAATTTCAGGTTCGTTGTTTGGGTTTGTGTCTGCTTAAATGGAGAAACAGGAGTGGTAAGAGAGAGATGAGCATTTACAGGCTTCCAACATGAAGATCTCTGCAAGACAAAAGTTTGTCACCCTCATATGTCTTCCCAATCACTTGGGAAACAAGACTTAATCAGCTGAGACAGTCTGAGCAAACAGGGTTATCGTTCAGCTTTCTCTAAAAGTGGCCAGATTAATACTTAATTCTGTCAAACAAGAAGGGAAGTTTGGAGAAGCCAGCCTGCCTTGGAGAAGGGAGGCTGTCAGTGCTGCAGAGCGGGCGATGAAACACGAATGATCAGGTTCAGTTTTGTTTAAAATCAATTTCCTTTCCTCTAATGCAACGTGGTTGTGTTTGTACTTTCAGTAATGGCTGGGAATAATTAATTCTCTTTTAATTTAACAGATCTCTCACTCTCTCATCACTCTAAAGAAACCCCCAAATTTTATTAAAAAAATTACTTTGACACCAAATTAACTGAAGGTTTTAAACCAGTTGTCAGTGTGCCTTTAAGTCAAATCCTCTTTCCACTTTTAGCACAGACGCATGAAAGAGGAGGCTGCTGTTCCTCCACGAGCACGGGGGAAGATTGAGTTGTGTGTGGGAGGACAGAACAGGAGAATACTCCAGTTACTTGGGCCACTCCTCCGGCAAAATTAATAAGTATTGTTAGAAAGTACTTTTCAGGGTAAAAAAAAAAATTAATCTCCTAAGTGTAGTCGAATGATGGGGCTGAGCTGGCAATAATAATAATTAGGGGGAAAAAAATTGAAAAAAGTTGGCTTATTTTCTCCACCATTCAGACTTATTCTGGGGAAACAGGAGATAGCGCTTTTGTCGCTGTTTCCAAACTGGATAAATCACCCAATCTACAAGCCATAACAAATCTTTCTTCTGTTCCAGCTCTTTCTGAAATCATTTTTCCTCCAGAGAGGGAGGATTGCAGCCCAAACTTGATTCCAAAGGGTCCAGGATATTCAAGCCTTCAAAGGTCATTCAAACGCAAACTAAGACAGACCATCTAGCAAGCATGCGGGAATTGAGTTCAAAATCAAATCTAGGTACTACAAATACCCAGAAGAATTTTCTTTCCATTTTCTATTTTGCCCCATCACTCATATATTGTACTATTGAGTTATCTAAAGAAATAAAGCATGTTTATGTCATCTAGGTATATTCAGCAAACTTTATTCCTCTCTCAAGAGTTCATCCATCAGTTCCAGCCTCCATCTAAGCTGGGGACATGTGGATCTGTAAGTATATCACTGCATCTTTCTACATCCTGTTCATTATGATGGCTGATCAGCAATCTGTGCTCAAATAAAGGCGCAAACTGGACCCAGACAAACCCCACAGGCCTGTCAGAAGACAATAAAAGGGTGAGGAGGGGATAAGTCCTTTTTGCTCTCCAGAAGTAACCACAGAAAGCTGATGCATAAGATAAATACAATGCAAATAAAGAGGAATCCAGTCTCCTTTCAGCCCTTTGGGGTTAATATGGCCACGCAGGGTTCATATCTCCTTGGCAATACAGCCCCTTTCAAGGGCTTATCAAATTTCAGTTCAGATTCCCTTCTGTTTAATTTTAGAAAATGATAACAGAGTTTCAATACTCAAATAACAAATACTTGTGTTGTTTTATTTTCGTGGTGAGATTATTTCATGGTTGATCTATAATTAACTGATCTAGTTCAAATAGTGTCCTTCAAATTACACAATCTTTCTTTACTGTTCCCCTGGTCTCACCATCCTGAGCCCCGAATGCATTTAAGAAGTGTCATCATAACCTCTTTTCAATCTTTAGGTGTTTAAATAAGACATGAGGGAGCCAGTGCATTCCTGTCACATATTTATACCCCACACTGCACTTGTCCCAGCAAGGTGTCTGTTCTTAAATACCAGAGCTACATGAAACATTTCCACAAGTTTTTATCAAAGCTTTGAGCATTGATAGCTTTATATCAAAAACACCTCTCCTAACACAGTCTAGCCATTCCTTGACTAACCAATAGGCCAGATTCTTTCTTTCCTTTGTGGCACTTATTGGATTATTTTTTTCCAAGGATTTGACATCTCTCTTTCCAGGACTTGGTGAATCTTTGGAAGAGTACAGATGTGATAATTCCAGTTTGAGGAAGCCAGAGCTTTGGTTGTTGACCTTTGCTTGTTGCTTGCTGGCGAAGTCTTAAAACTCCGTTTCTTCTTGGCATCTCTTCAGCCATTTTCTGCACGACTTGTGCTCCGAGCAGAGCAGGGCTTGTTTCTGTGCCTCAACAGAACTGGTAAGATGAATACAAGTCCCATGACCATGATGATAATAATAATGATAATAGTAAAAATACCTGCATGATAGTCTAGGTGACCCCCTCTTAGCCTATCTTCCTCATGTGTTTCCAAATCAGCAGATGAAAAGGGATTTGCAAATGCATTGAGAGTGTTAGCCATGCTCTAAGCATCTTTTGCTACTGAGTTTTGCAAAATTGCAAATCAAATTTGTGTTGTGTGTTGGGTTTCCTGAGAGCCACAACATGAGTTGAAGCAAATTGTGGGGACCGTGGGAGTTGCTCAGGTGGTGCTTCAGCAGCTCCAGGGTGGTTCCCCTGTGTGTGATGAGCTCAGACCAGTGGAGACTGCCCTGTGTCATAATTCACTTTTAGACCAAAGATCATGTTTTGATACGAAGAATGCAATTATGAATAGTTTATAAACTGTTAGTAAATTATTAATAGAGAAGGATACCCAAGTCATGAGTAACATGTTATAGATTATTTAAAGCTCATCAGTTCTTGTAGTGTAGATGATTATAAACGTGGCTAATAAGCACAGTATTGAACAGCCCATAACAATCAATTTACTCATTATTAATATATCTATTAATACCTTTTTAATGTATTGTTCACTATTTATGTGATTGCTCGGGCAGTAAATTAATCTAAACTGATTTCTTTTAAACAATCATTTGGAAAAGTCATTCTTCTGCATTCTGAATTTGGAATTTGTTGAAGAATACAAATAAGCACCTTTTTGTCCTCGTAGAAAATTAAAAACCTTTGACTGTTTATAATGGCTACCCAAAAGGTGGTATTTCCTCTGCCACTGCTATCAAAACCCCCTTCCATAAACTGATCAAATTAACGTGCAGCCAAGGGAGAAAACTAAAATGATTGTGTTGATCTAGGACTTTGAAAGGAAAAAAGTTGACAAGCAGAAAGTTATCAGGCCTGTTGGAATTGTGGTTCATGTGAGAGCACCCTGGTGAGATGGGTGGGGTCTACAGCTGTGGTTGTACATAACATTATCTGAGCACAGCTCCAGGGATGACACAGAGGAAGGAGCTGGTAACGTGAGCATCAGGAAGCATTTCCTGGCAGTGAGGTCTGCAGGGTGGTGGAATGATCTCCCTGGAGAAATGGAGGAAGTCCTGTTGCTAGAGTCAATTAAAGGCTAGTCTAGACAAACCCTCCATTAGGATATTCTCCTAAGGAGCACCCTTGTAGACGGTGAGGGAAATGACATGAAGGATGGGAAAATGACCTCATCCATCTCTGTCACCTTTAAAATGCAGAGGCTATGTTGGTGTTGGCTACCACTCCACAGAGGATGCCAGTAAAGATATTAATCGTAGAGATGGTTTTGTGATACGGCTGGGAAGGAGACAGTGAATACCAGTGACTCATAAAATTGGCAAAAAGGTCCTTATGATGTGTCTTCTGGTCACTATTTTTGTGGTGAGGTCTATGTAATAATCAGCTGAGCACATGGGAAAAACTATTTGGTTCATTAATAGAGCCCAATCAGGTAGTGTTTGGACTTCACCGTCTTAAAAGATAACAAAAGAAAAAAGATTAAATTTCAATGCACCTAAAAACATTGGAGCGTCGTCCACTGGAGACAGTCATCTCGGCTCCATCCACAGCTGCATTCCTCTAGAACTAATGCTGTAGCACAATCAATAAAAGGAGCTCAGCTCCACCTGCGTAATGGCAAAGGGCTTTATTTTACCTCTTTTGACAGACCTTGGCCCCGTGGTCTGTGGCAGCATCAGCAGCTGCTTGGTAGCCCTCGCTGCCACAAAGCTGCCACCCCGGTGGGAGGGCAGTGCCTGGGACACCCACCAGCAGAACGCTGCTGGCAGAGCAGGAGGGCTCTAAGGACATCCCTGCCCTCTCCATCCTGGTGTCTGGCAGATGGGACACAATCAAGGACCCCGTCTGCCTGCCTGGCGGCAAGGTATTGGAGCAGCTCCCTGTTGCTTTTGCGAGCACCATAAATGCAATCAGATTTAGGGGTTGCTCCAATTTATACAGCATTGGCACCTCCAGGACAGCTGGAAAACAAGAGTGGCTTTAAAATATCGCAGGGATGCACCAAATAAGTGCTTAGCTCAAAAACTAGCCCTATGCTTCATGCAGACTGACAAGGGTCTGTCAAATTCTACCTGTGCAGAAGAACAGGGAGGAGATAATGATGGCTTTTACCTTGCTAAGGTAGGAATTATTTTCATCCTGTGCAATAAAAGCTTAATGGTGTACATGCAAGGCACAACTGTTCAATTCATCTCATAGTCAGAATGTTATCCTGAAAATTACATTTTAGTTAACAAAGGACACAGCAATTCTCCTCTTGTCCAACAGCTAGAAGTCCTGAAAAACCAAGTAGGGAAGGCAGGCTGCGAGTAATTTTCTTCCTCTCAAAAACATAAATTGCTTTTGACTGTTTGTTTGTTTGTTTTTAGGTATTTATTTTTGGTTTTTTAAAGTGAGTTTCCAAGGTCATTAAAAATGAATGTAGGCCTTTAAATTTCTAAATACCAGAGGAGCTCCCATTAGCTTTCATCCTCCTGTCAGTGTCTTTTTAAGGAATATTGAAGCCACAGATGCGGAGGAAATGCGCCCAGTCGGTAGATAACGCCTGACTGGCCTCTGACCCCGGGGTTAAACTGCTGTCTGGGCTGTGCGGACCAGTATCCCCCTTCCCAGGGATGGAAAGCTGCCAGCCAGCTGTCAGCGTGCCAGGGCATTGCATCCAGCACAGGGACATGACGATACGATATCTTTTTAATGTCCATTCCTTTCATGCCCCTCTGCGTTTGCAGGGACGGAGGGGATTGTGTGAGCCGGCGCTGAGCCTCCCATCAGTTGTGTTTTCATAGCTGCCAACTAAATCTGATTAGTTTGTCTGCATTCCCAGGAAAGTAAATCTGCTGTTTATCGCCGGGTCCATCAAATCCTGGTTATTTTCAACTGATGCTTGTTAAGGCATATTATTATTTATTTTCCTTATTGTGCAATAGCCACAAGGATTTTTACAGTCTGTTGAATTATAGGTAAACGGATGGTTTATCAAGCTAATACAATGAGACTGGTAAGGCAGAGCCAGGCTCTCTGAGCCTCTGGTGAAATAAGGGAAGGGACAGAATGACAGAGATTCATGTAGCTTTGATTTGGTCCTGATAGCACTAAGGAGGGAAGAGTGATTGTTGTTTTTGGAGCTGGGCAAGCCACCAAAGTGGTTTTTGAGGGGTCTCTGACTGCCCTGCCTGCTGCAGTCCTCACATGCCCTTTTGCAGGACAGCTTCTGCCTGAAGCTATAAGCAGAACATGCCCTTCCCAAAGCCTGGGTGTGCTACAGCTTCATTAACACCACCTCAAGCTGCCTTGGGTTGGGTGTCAGGGAATGGGGGACACTTGGGACACTTTCCTTGCAGTCCATTATCAACAGTGATGTTTGCTGCTGCCCTGGTGCCTTGGCTCCTTTCAGGGTCCTCCCTGCCCCAGCAGTGTTTGCACTTGCAGTAATACTGTGAGTTTAGAGACGGGAAATTGAGTTCAACTGGCTTGCCCCAAGACAAACACAAACACTATGCAGAGCAACAGGGAATCTTAGATCCTGAGCTAACCCCTGTCCATCCCCACACCATCCTCCTTCCTCCAACCCAAGGTGGAAAAGAGAGGTCACAACCAGGCATGCTTTAAAGCATGGCAAATAAGCAAGAGTAGACATGGGACTGAACAGCTTCCAAACAGGATCTTCCTACCTAAAATACATCTGGCAATTTAGGTGCAGAATAGACTCATCACTTCCCTCTATATTATAGTTATACTCAGCTGCTGCCTACCCCAGATGTGCTTGCATCTTTGGTGGGTGAAATGACTCCTGGGAGGACACAATCCAGACAGTTTTATCGGAGCCAGTTTTCCTGCGCTTGGAGCTTCCAAACTCTGACTTAGAACTGGTTCTCAGCAGGATGCAACAGGGTCTTTCAGAAACACACATGAACAGAAAGTGATTGGTGCTCATCTGTCACTGGGGCAGGATATTTTGCTCTCAGTGTAGAAGGTCCTAATACTTGTTTTTATCTTTCTAAAAATTATCTAGAAAGTCGGTTAAAAAAATAAATTATGTATTCCCATTGTTGCCATGAATTAATTTTTGTTAAGAAAACCCCAGAAGTGATTTTCAATTTGGAAGTAAAGAAGTGAGTACCACTGTAAAGCCCAGAGGTTCATAACAGATCTTTTCCTCAGGTGGTAAAGACCTGTGGTTAGTCTCAGTTTCAGTCTTGACTTTATACATTTAGAGAGAAGTTGGAAAATCAAACTCAAAATACTGCAAGTGCAGCAGTTTTGGTTGGCAAAGTCTCTGGTAAGAATGTGGAGGACAGCACAAATACAAATTACCCTGATTTGGGTGTAAATAATTGCATTTGGCTTAAACTCAGCATTGTTTAATCTTCCTCCAAACATCCCTTCCACACCAAAACTCCTCACAACCCAAAGTATTCAAGCCTATGCTTAAAACACATCTAGGCTTGGGAGAGCACATCTGCTGGCAGCAGCAGCAGCTGTACAAAAGCATCCTCTGCTTGCTTTCATCTCCTTCCTAATGGAAAGGAAAATGGAGCATAAAGATATTCTGTAGAAGGTTAAGTGCTCCTGTCGAAATGCGGTGGGTTTGGAGGAGTCAATGAAGCAAAGCGGGATTGGGGGGTGGAGAGGGCAGGGGCGGCCTGGAGGGGATGCACTGGGTTCTGTTGTTTGGCTGCAGATGTGTTATTCCAATTAACTTGAAAGCGGGAATGCGAGGGGTGAGTAGGAGGGAAGGTGAGGAAGCGTTTTTATGGCAGGAGGTGAAGTCTACACCGCAGACAGTGATGGAGATGGCCCTTCTGGTCTCTCTGAGGTCATCTGGTTTTATGTGAGGCGAGAGGTGCAAAACCAGTACACGAAACCCAAACAGGAAGGGTCTGAATGGCACATGTGGAAGAGTTTAACAGGCACATGCTTGACCCAGGGCTTGGATTGCTCATCACCGAGCAGCCCTGTAATTACAGGCTTTGCTGGACAGTCACTACAGTGAGTTACAGGATAAGCCACTTGCCTTAATTTGATGATAAGCGCTGCAGTTTGACTATGTGTGGTTGTCAAGGTCTTTGGGCTTGTTTGGTGGATGGATAGCATTAGGATGTAGATAGAGGAAAAGATAGTTAAAACACTCCTGCTGGATTTCGACACTGACGGTACCTATAATTGCACTGTGGTGAGAGTCTGGTGAGTTAATCAGCATTCCAGGCTGAAAAAGAGGAGGGAAGGAAGTGTGTGTGTGTGTGTGTGTGTGTGTGTGTGTGGAGAGGACATGATAATACTGAGAATAAAAGTTAATTAAAAAATAAAATCAAGAGAAATGTGTCTCTAAGGCCACTTCTTTTGCAGAGACCACCTGTCAAACGCTTCCCTGTCTATAAAACCCAAGATTGGCTTCCAATCTACTCTGCAGTTCTTTAATTTTTAATGCCCCTCCCCTGGTCTCACAGGTGGCTATTATAGACAGAAGCTGTCGCCTGTATAGATACAGATGTGTGTAATGCACGCACTGAACATGAGTGCTCAGGATTTGGGAACTGACACCAGCCGGGAGCGGGAGCTGCCAAAGGAGGTTGTTAAGCTGCAGAGAGCAAAGTGTCTCAGCGTTGTTAGGGATTGCCACGTCTCTGCCTTCTCCTTCTTTTTTTCTTGTCTCTCCAGAATGTCATCTTGGAGAATTTGAATTGACAGCAGCACTAGATGGTGAACCGCAGGCAGGGAATTCAAGGTGTGGGTTATGCATGAGATTTTGAGGTAAGAACTGCTGGTTTTAATCCAAGCCTCCTCTGTGTTCCAATCCTCAGCTTCCCCATTGCCTCAATTCCAGGTAAAAAAGCAAGGAGTCATAATTCTTTACCTGACTCACAGGGGTGTTGTGAGGCTCAGTTAGTTAATTATAGTAAAGCTTCTGAATAATAATCATAATAACACTTAGCAAATGAAAAGCGAGTATTATTATCGTTAAAGTAATGACAAGGCACCCTGCTGAAGGAAGCAAATATAATGCTGATTATTAAAATCATTTGTATTTAGTGGCAAATGTGGCCGCTGCTTTATAAACTTAGAGATGTAATCTTGTCCCCAAGCCATAACAATAAGTAATTCCAAGTGCTTTGTTGTTAGGCTTCTCAGGATATAGGAACAAACAGGTACCTTCAGTCAGAAGGGATTTTATTTTAAGAATTGAGAGAACAATGGAAGAAAAGAGGAGAAAACCAACATCTTGCTGAGATGAGGCCAAAGGTGGGTGTCTTATCTGAGCACCCACTGGCTGCTGTGCCCCCTCCCACCGGTGCCAGTGAGCCCCAGGGACAAGGGGTGAATCTGGGAGAGGTTGCAATGGGACTGGAAGGTGAAGGGGAAGTTTGAGTTTGGAGGAGACTTGAAGCCAAGATTTTGGTAAAAATAGCCCACAAAAATGATTGTCACCACACCCAATGGTAAACTCTCAGATTTGCTGCTGTGCATACAGTTTATGTATCTTAGCTTTTTTATCTGTCACCGCCCCTGAGATCCCAGGGCCACAGCCTGGCTTCTCTGGCTTCTCTTTTCTTTCTCATGTTCATATTTCTTTCTCCCAGAAAACTTCTCTGCCTTGCCCAGGATATAGCAGGAATTTGGCCAAAAGCTGCCAGGGTCTAAACACAGCAGTGCTGGGATGAGGAAAAAAAGGAGAGTTTGGGTTAAATCTAGTGAAGGGAGAAAACAACTTGTGATTTTGAAGTAAACATCCATCTTTTGGGTAACACTAGTTTTTTCTTACTTTTTTTTTTTTGCCATTTAACCACAGTTTAAGATTTGAGCAACTGGAAGGGGCCGGTCAAAAACTCATAGCTGTCAGCTGCCTCCTGGAAAAATCACCTGTTCCCATCAGAAATAACACCACTGCAGCTGGTCATAGCTGGCTGACACCGCAGATGTCATCCCAGAAAAGGGTAAAAATATTGAACGGGTCTCGGCAGGTTCCTGTCACTCTCCAACATGCTCTGGCCAAATCCTGCTTTAAAACAAACGGTAAAATCTGCAGAGTCACTGTTTGCCTTGTAAATTTTGTGTTGATGGATGGGCTCAGTTACTAGGGTTATTAATCCAGCAATTTTTTGGAACATAAAATTAATTTTTGGAGGAAATAAACTACATAAATAAAATGAGTATAATTGGATATCACTCTGGTTCCATTGATTCTAGGGCTGTAAATTGCACTTGATGTTCACAGTGTCAGGCTCCGAGGTCCTTAATTCTGTTCCTTAAGGATGACTTATGCAGTCAGGGGTGAGTGTTTGCTTCAGCAAGTTTGGCTATCTGAAGGGGATCCCAAATTTTCTATACAGGAAAAGGACTCGCTTTTTAATACAACCTATTTGCTTTTGGGTTGTAATATTTAACCTTAAAGCTGGCTTTTGATCCCAGGAATGGTTTTTATTCATATAAATCTAACACATGTGAATGTGGCCTAAATATTCAGGTTGACATTCAGGTATTTGTATTTTACTCTTGATTGTGTTGCAGTTGAGGTTGCATTTTACTCTTGGTCCTGTGACTGCACATCTCTGCTTCCAAGGTATTTTGTGGCCAGTTTTGGAGTGTTGAATTATAACCACTTTTGTATTGTGGGGTGTGAATACGTACATTTCAGCTTGCAAGCCTTCAAAATCACAAATATGGCAAGTGTAAGGACAGAATCAGCTTTACAATAGGCTGGGGAAACTCTTCCCTCATCCCAGGAATACGCCAGTAAGTGTTGATCCATTTCTGGAAGGGCAAGTTTTGAGGCACAGCAATTCACTGCCATAACTGCAGCATACTTAGCCCTGAGAGCTGCCAAGAATAGAAGACATATTAGATATACGAATTTCCTTTACTTCTTATAAGGTCTTATCTTGTGTGGAAGAAAAACAGAATGTGTGGAGGTCTCTCTTCTGGTCCAGTCTGACAGAGGCACTTAGGACCTCTTCAATCCTTCACTTTCTTTGTTTAATTTATTATACTCTCATGTATGAACATCTTCAGGAAAATATTAATTAGAGTGTGTGTTCCTTGACAACTAACTCTAAATGGATTAAACACTCTTTACTCGATGAAGCAAAGAGGTGTTGATTAAGAGAAATTGAATTGTATCCCTGAGATAATTTTCTGTCTCTGTGTCTAGAGAATATAGGCAACACCAATGCTTGGAGAAGAAACGGAGACACCACAAGTATCTCAACAATGATAGTCAGGACATACATATTAATTGATTTAATGTAAAAAAGCTTGATGCAAACTTGTGCTGAGACTTTAAATTGAGGTCCTGGCCATTCTCTGTGGTCACTAGAGGATCCTTCAAGAATGGGAACGACCTGGCAATTTCCAGTTTGGATAATTATGTTCTGCTTCCTTAATGTTTCCCATGCCCTTTCAATTAGTATGGTAATCATCCCCACTTTGCGACCTACACTGAAGTGTAAGTGCTGGTACATGCTGTTAAATAGCTGCTATACTGCACCCCAGAATCCACTGTTTTCCAGGAGTGATGCCAGAGTGGGAGAGCTTTGTCGTCTGGTGGAACCAGGAAAGTGAGGGACTCCAGCGGTGGAGTCAGAGCTGCCCCTTCTCTGTAAGCTATTTCAGAAATTCTCCTGGAAGAAAAGTCTAAAATGTGCAGGAGATCTCACTTTAAGGAAAAAAGGGACAAATGCACGAGTGTGGAAAGGAGGAGAGAGTCATTAAATGCAATAAAATAACAGCAGGTGAGGAAACCTGGGCTGCAGCTCAGAGGTGAATTTTTAGTACGTCTGGTGCAGTCCATCAAGCAGCTGCGGAGGAATGAAGAGGTGCTGCAGCTCCTCTTTCCCTGACAGTGTGATTTAAAGAACTGCTCTTTGCCAGCCTGGCCTTGTGCCTTTCAGTTGCCTTGAAAGGGAGAGAACTGTGTCTCTGCTCCCTCATTGGCATTTGTCTTAAAAATAATGAAAAAACAACAAGTAAGAAAAACAAGGGAGCGTGTGGTTGTGTGTGTGAGTTTTCCACACCGAACCCCCTGGTCAGCCACTGAGTAACAAGACAAAAGGAGTATTTCACTGGACTTCACATGATTTGTTTACATTCCCCTTAATGGTAAGGAATTTTTTAAACCAGTGTTACACCTTGTAGCAGATACGGTTTGCAGCACGACAGCAGTCCCAGCTGCCTTTTGGATAGCAGAGTTTCCTTGCAAGAGATGTGTTGCTATTTTCTATGTTTTTTGATATGCAGCCCAAATGAAGTCTCTGAAGGAGTATCTGTCTTTTGCTAACAGCCATCATTTTTATATAAAGTCGGAGGTATTCATATTATGTCTTCATCTTCTATATCTCAACTAGTAACAATATCACAACTACTCCCTCCTGACAACTATATTCATTTCTCATTAAAGATATTTCATGTTTTATTCAGGAATTTAAATGAAGCTATCAGAGCCTGTAATAGCAACAGTTTGGGATAATTGTATCTCATTGATGGCAGCCTCAAGAGTTCTAATTAATATATATTTAGCTCCCTGGTTGTCTTTAGACCAAACGCCTCAATATGAAAGACAGGGAGAGTCGATAAGGGGAGGGGGAAGGGAACAGACTCCAAAATAACAGCCCCTTTTGAAATTCGGATGGGAAAATCTGTTTTGTGAGAAGGAACTGCATGCTCTGGGATTCTTTCCGTTTTTTCCTCCCCGTTCAATCCAAAATAACTTTTGAGATACAGAGTCCTTCTCAAGAAAAGAATATACAAGAACCTAGGTTTGCTGCCTGCTTGTTTGGGGGGAAGGAAGGATGACAAATATGTATTTTTCAGCTCCAACGATACACCTGATATCCGAGTTCAGCTTATCAGAGGTCTCTGCTTTTATTAGCTCTTTCCCTGCCTCCTCCAGCCAGAGTGCTCCATTCAAAATTGCTCAGTTTCAGAGATAGGATCTGCAATGCAAACAGGCTCTCATTACACTTTTTCATACTAAAAAAAAAATCCTACTTTCGTGTGTGCCTGATTAGCCCTCACCATACAGCTCTCAATTTTCTTATCCCCTTTGGGCTTTTTATTCCTTTCCTCTCTTTCCTTCAACACTACCTTTCTCTCTGTTGTATGAAATGAGCTAAAAAAAGATTTGGGGAGGGGGTATTATTCTGTCATTGGAATTCATAGCACTTGTATTCACTTACAAGCCTGAACTATTTTCTCAAATCACTTCAGTCTCTGTGACTTTCTCAGACTGTAGTTTATAAATCACTTTTGTGGTACACTATCTAGAGGGGATCAAGACCCCTGGAAGCTTGAGTCATATTGAATTGCATTGTGTAACGGAGAGTCATTAGGAGTTTACAGTCAGGGGGAAAAAAGAAGTCTTATAAATAGGCTAATTCAACTGGCACTTATATGTTTTAAAGGCATTATTGAGGAAGCAGGATGGTAGTATTATTTGCTCCCAATTTTGCTCTCATCAGCAGCAGCTAAGGGTGGCTCTTGAATAGGACAGGAATAGAGATTTTATAGACCTCCAGCTTTAAAACCTCTATTTTTCCCCCCTTTATTATTTAAGCAAGTACTAAGGACTGTTTAGAGGTTTATTTAAATGGCTTCCATGCTGGAAGCTAATCCAGCCTATACTGGCTCAAATTGCCTCAGTTTCTCCTGAATAAGAGCTGCTTTTATCTTACTTCTACTGATTTTTTTTGTTTTTTTAGGTATTAATTTAAGAGAAATATATTGTGCAGAACAGGGGCTTTCCGACAGTGAGAGGATTTTCAGCAAGAGGTTTATGCAGCAGCTGCATTTTTCCAGTCTGGTTCTGACAGTAAGGTTATTCCAGTAAAGCATCTCCTTTTTTCTCTTTCTTTTAAAGTTAAAAAAAGTGTGATGATGTAATGAGAAGGTATTTATTTCATTTGGGTGTGTTACAATTGCAGATTTGTGACACAAAACTGTCAGCCCTGGGGTGTTGCCTCGCTGCAGGCTGGATCTTCTTGGCTGAGCTTGGAGTTTATGGAATACCTGGATATCCTCACACTTACAGGTGTGGTTGATGGAGAACAATGACCAGAAGCAGGTGCCTTGGCTCTCAGGAACTCCAACTCACTGCCAACAAGCTCACTCCTAGCTGAAATTGCTGCTTTTTTTAAGAAAAAGAAAAAAAGGTGACAATTCTCAGTATTGTTTGTAGTTCTCAGCCCCATGTCATCCACTTCCATGCCATCTGCGGGATCGCCGTGCTCAGCTTGGTCAGGATTTTCTCAGAAAAACAAAGTGAACCCAGGACGAACCCTCGGTTAAAAACAAGGCTGGAGTCAGAAGTTCGAAGGGTGGAGAGTTGAGCGGGCTGGCGTGGCCGCAGCGGCTCTGGGTGAAGGGTCTCCCTGGGATTCCTGCATGGGTTGCTTGGCAGCTCTGCCCCAGTGCTTCCATAACCTGGGCTGGAATCCAGCCCAGTCCTGAGAGACGGAGGGTCAGCCCACTTTGATAGTGTAAGGTCAGGAAGGGAATGAGGCTGGCACATCTCGATTGAGATCTGAGTGTATAAAAGTATAAATCAAAAAAGCAAAATCCTTGAAGGGACACCTTGCAGCTGTCTTGGGAAATGAAAGGCTTTAAAATAAGAAGGCTCAAGAACATGAGAATCCTGCAGTCAGTGCAACTAATAAAGCTCTTTGGTCTCAACTCGGAGAACAGTAAAGTCCTCTCTGTTGTCAGGAAAAGTGGAGGGTCTATGGCAAACCTGAGGGAGACGCTGCTCCTTAACACAGCGAGCTGCCAGCGCACTGAGGATTATATGTGCACATAAACACAGATCACAGCTTTTATACTGCTACTTCTCAATCAAATACATTGAAAAGCTTAGTCTAAAAAGGCTTTGTCAGCTGTAGGGACCCTTCTTCTGTGTCCTTGAAAATTCTCCATAGGCTCAAAGTTCACCACCAAAGTCATGGAAAGGGAAAAGAATGAGCTTTTTTATCCACATTACTCCTGAACGCTGCTGTCTCATTTTTGCTGCAGGATACTCATAATTTTATGCTTATTTAAACAGACACATATCTAGTTTATGGCAATATTCCAGGGAAGAAAAAAAAAAAGAATCATGTAGCTTAGAGTGCAGTTCTCATGGGCAAACACCTGATCCCCTTTAATAAGAGATAAAAGGGAAACTATTCCCTTGCCAAGCTGCTACATTACAGGGTTTTGCTCGCAGTGACGTGCTGGTAAGCCGCACATCTGACTAGTGCATGGCACGGCACGGGCTCAGCTTGCAGGTAGAGGGCTTGTCAGCAGCTTGTGCCAGTGCCACTGAAACCCACGGCAGCAGAGCTGGGGTGGAGCACAGAGTGCCACAAAATTAGGGTGCAGGAGAGCTTCCAGAGTTCGGGATGTGCACATCTGCTAATCAAACACAGATCAAGGGGGGAACTAATTGATGTTTCAAGCTGCATCAGCCGGGATCCTTACTGTTTTAAGGATTTAGGTGGTTTGTTGTTCTTGTTGGTTTGTTTGTTTGGTTTTTTTTGATTTTTTTTTTCCTGGAGCTCCCAATGGTTTGGGTTTTTTATTGCTCTTAGTATTTCCTTAAGAAAAGTGAGTAAAATGCTGAGTTCCCATGTGCTAGCTTACGTCCCCCTTTCCAAGGATATTTTAAGTTTGCATTGGTTTTCTTTGAAATGGTCCATGCTGGTGCTCTTTTATTCTCTGTAGTGTCTATCATTAGTTGAAAGCTTTGGATTACCTGGTCTTGCCCAAAGATATGGTCAGAGCAGTTTAAGAAAACAAGTGGCTCAGCTGTGTAAAGTGATAAAAACTACAGGTTAAAATTCTGGATCTGTTTTGATAGGGACAGCCATAAGATGTCTTTTCACAAAATTTTAAAGCTGCTGCTTTTGCACCTTTGTTTTTAACAGGTAACACAATGAGAGATGCTAAGGGCAGGTACCTGTCACCCAGCTGGTGATCTGGGATAGCTGAGGATCCAAAACAGGAAAGGCAGGCTGATCTCTGTGTCACACCACCACCTGTGTGACAAAGAATAAGGCCATAAATCCTCTTTTAAGGAGATGGAATATACAGAGTTTGATATTTGTTATGACTTAAATAATGAAGGCGGTAGACACACTTTCCTAGTTTGGATTTGTGAATCTGATTTCACTTTTGGTCCCTGCTGGATGAAATTTTGCTTTTATTAACTGTTTTTCAGGATATTCAAGGGCTGTTCTCTAGGCAAAGCATCACTCAGGATCTCAGATTTCAGGAAAAGCCATTGTAGGTGAGTTTGGTGGTTCTGACATCACAAAGTCCAAAAAGTCCTCGAGTTCGCTTCACAGCAGAAAGTAAACATTGGAGAGGATGACTGAGTAACTTTGCAGGCAAACTTGTATCTTCACTGAACCAGAAGGTATCTCTTATTCACACCAATATGGACACACCAGGAACTCAGTGAGAAACTACATTTAGGAGAAGGTTCCATTGAGCAAACCCAATGTGCACTTAGTTCAGATATACCCTGGAGACTCAACCAGTGAGACCTCAAAGTCCGGTGTAATTTGCGGTCTGATGTATCCCAGCCCAACTTCACCGCTCTCTTTTTATAAATCAAATGGAAAAAATCAGGCAAAATGATCAGGCACTCAGATGTGGTCCCAGAATGAGTGCAAAGTCTGTTTTGTGGTATCTGGGTCTTGTCTGATTTCTGCTCGCATGCCACTCAGAAAGTCCGTGTAGGTTTTAATCTGACATTTAACCTGTGCAGATGCATCTACGCACTTTAAAAGAAGGTCAATGTTATTCAAGTGTATTTCACTTTTAGTGATGGCGGAAGTGAATTATTTTCAAAATCCTTTATTTTGAATGTCCTGTCTGGGCAATCTCACTAAAAAAGCAGTAGCATTAAATGGCTAACCTGTTTCTCTCCTCCAGGAACTGGCAAAATACGTGCATCCAAATCTTTCTATGATGCCTTTTACAGACTTAGTGACTGAAAAGAAGGGAAGATATTATGGATGTGCAGCTCATAAATTTCTCCTGATTTTTCTGGCAGCCATGTAACACAGAGAGCTCCTCTATGGAGAATGTGTTGTCCCACCAGGTAGGCAAAGGGGACCTTTGCAAGTTATTTCAGCAAATTGCTTAAAATAAGTAGATAAAATATTGAGCCTAAAGGTGTAGTAGCAAGAGGGAACTTGGTCTGAGAGAGGATGGAGCAAGCAGGTGTCCTCTCCTTGCCCATCGTGCTGTTCCCTGTCTTCACTGTCTTTTAGGATTTCATCAGTGTTATTGCAGCATTTCAGACTTCTGTGGTTTGAACCCAATACAGTTTATGTGGTCTCTGACAGCTCCTCCCTTTCTAAACAAGAACAGAAAAATGCAAACACTAAGAGAAACTAATGATATTGAAAATCTGCTGAAAGCAGAGTGAGAGGGAAAGGAGAAGAGCGGATTAAAGAAAAACCCTGCTTGAATCCACGCTTTTGTTTTAGGGCCGATGTAGCCTTTCCTCGACATATCAACAAGAAACAAAGAATTGAAATCAAATGAAAGGGTCAGCGATTAGGAGAGAATTGTCTATAGCATTTCAACAAAGCCACCAATCGCTTGTGCTGGCGTTGGCTGCTCTCCCCCACCTCTCCCGCTCCGTTCCCCCTCGTTACACGATACTACTTGGGAACATGTTATCAAGGACTGAGAATCAGGCCAGTGGCTGCTGATGTTAAAAGGACATGACATGTGCACAAGGCAGGGCATAGGGGCTGGCTGCACATATTAAAGGCAAACACATCACAATCCAATTAGTAGAAATGGAGTGTGTGTGCTGGCTCTGGGAATTTTTTTTTTTTAAAGTAATACTTCTGTGCTTTTTCTATTGATTGATTTATTTTTGAAAGGAGTAATTCCCTTCTAGCTTTTCTTCCTCCTCTCCTCCCTCCTTCTCCCCACCTTCAATTCCTTTGCCCCTGAGTTTTCACCTCACCAGGGGAACACGAGTTCAAAGGCAATTGGAGTAGAAATAAAAATAAAAACAAAATATTGTGAATGCGAAGAGTTCTCTAATCTCTTTTTGACCTTCCTGTACAAAGGGCAATTTCTGAAAA
This sequence comes from Callaeas wilsoni, assembly GCA_013398955.1. Lineage (NCBI taxonomy): Eukaryota > Metazoa > Chordata > Aves > Passeriformes > Callaeidae > Callaeas > Callaeas wilsoni. The sequence continues at coordinate 324,457 of VWPU01002707.1, read as the reverse complement.
TCTACTGCAAACTTGTAAATCTTCAGTACTGGGAGGGATAAAAGCAACCTATAATATTTCATTAGAATTGAAGCCGACTAGCTGAATGTGTGTCTGTGCATGTATAGAAATTTCTCCTTGTTATGCTTTCAAAATTATTTTAAGTATGTCTCATCTTCCTTAACATGCTACCTAGCCACCAGAGTTTTTTATTATTTTATTGGAATGCATCTCCTGTAGCTTTCATTCACTATTTAAGTAAGAATGAAGGGAAAAAAATTCCTAAAGGAAGGACTGGTTTTAAAATTCTGATACCTGAAAAGAACACAATTTCCATTACATTCAGCATATTTTATTGAATGCAGAATTAAGAATGCAGTCAGTATTCAATATCTACAATGTTGCATTCTAGTTCTGATATAACGGGCAATACTTTGCTGTCGGACTGTAGTCTTCCTTCTTGTTTAGCTCCTAGTCTAGCTGAATAATTAAACTCATGTAAATTTAAGTTTATGTATAGTCCCACTGAAACTAAGTGAGTTTCTTTTCTGCCTGAAGTTAGTTCTGTTGTAAGTAGTTTGTTGGTTGAGGCCCAAAGTTTTATCTCAAGTCATTATGCTCAAAGGTGTCCTTGCTCAGCAAATCACTTTAAAACATGCTCAGTTTTAAGCATATGCCCAACTCCTGCTCTTAGGACTCATTCTGGTAGGATGTGTGGCCGTGAGGATGGTCTGAGGGAAAGGTCAAACAGCAGAGAAATCGGACAGGCTTTTCTTTGCGCTCATTATGGTAAATACATAGAGTTTAGTGAGAGGAAAACAAAACCATGGGGAAAAGGAGAAGTTCAAATGAGGTAGGTGGACCTACATGGGCACTCTCGCTTCCTTCCTTCCCACAGCTTCCTCTGTTCCTATAATCTCAGCACAGATGTTTCCTTTTTAATCCCTGGCTCCAGCTGGCAGAGCATCTCTGCTCTACCGTACTTAGTCGCAATTACTGCAGACATTAACTCTGCACATGCTTCGGAAATTGACTGCTTTTTCTTCCTTGGAAATGTTGCTCATCATCAGGTTTTTAACAGCCAGAAATAAAGGCCATTTGTGTAATGATGAATCCGATTCCCTTCAAGATTTGTAAGAGAGATAAAAGGCACAAGAAGCAGGCTTAAAACAATTGCTGGCATGGTGGAAAATTTGGATATTGAATTTATAATACCTTGCTTTACTAGTACAGAGAGCCTTCATCATGTGATAGAAAAGGAATGGGAAATATGTCAAGCAGATGCCACAGTCACCTGAATGATGCTACTTTTCCAAATTAATCACAAGTACTTTATTTCTTTTGATTAGCAAAGCAGAGACTTGGTATACTAAGTATATCTTCTTGGAGGTGAACTTTCATTAATTAATGGAATAGGGGTTGATCTAAGTGTCAAAGCTGCAAAACCCTAAAGTCAGATCCACTCTTTTCTTTGCACCCAGGCATGAGACTGTGTCACCTTGGGGTCACCCACTTGTGGTGTGATGCTGCTGAAGTGCCACCAGAGCCTGATGTGACCCAGGCCAGATTGCAGCAGAAAAAAAATCTAACTGTGCCTTGGGCTTGAAAGCAACATAAAGTCCTCCAGCTGCTGGATTCAAGGGTCCCAGTTTACCCTGATTGTCCTGATTTTGTATTTTTTCCTGTATTCAGCAGCTTTCCACTGGATGTAGAAGCTGAGACAGCCACACTGCCATGACAGATGGGATGGATAGACAGAAGAACAGTGAAGAATGTGAAAACATCAAACATCAGGTGAGGCAGTTGATTTGCTTTAGTGAAAACTCTTAAATAATCTAAATAGACTATACAAAATATCTTTAAAATTATTAAGAATCCCTTCAGTTGATCTGCACTCTGTCTTTTTCTGCATGGTGCCCATGGATTCCGATTTTCTGTTCTTGACTCTTGAGGGCAAGCTGATTAGTTCATGAAAATCTATTAATGAAGTCACTGTGTTGCTCACTTTGTTCTCCCCCTTCTCCTTTAGCACTAGCTGGAAGTGCTGGATGTATTCCCATTGCTTTCTCCCCCATCCCTGTGGAGGAGGAGAATGGATAGCACATCCAGCCTTCAGGTGGCTGCTAATATGACATGTACAACTTCAGACATTTCCGTGAGCACCCAGAATAACAGGATAAACTTGGCGACAACCTGGGGTCATCTTGCCTATAAACCACCTAAGCACTGCCCTCCAGGTAAGAAGCTGGAAAGCTGTGCTTATCTCTACCAGTTAGTGTTCTTAAGTGAGCAGACCATTGCAGAGTAGATAGATGTGCTGTTACAGACACAAAAACCTTCCAAAGGCCCGGGAGAGCTTTCAGTATGGATTCATACTACCTCTCAGTCAATAAGAAACACTGGATTGGTTTGACAATGACAGTTCTAGGACTAAAATGAGTAACTTTTGGCAAATGATAATAGCTCTGTATGCTCCTATGGAAAACCTGTACAGATGTGTGCACAGTTTTCCCAGGAACGACCTGTAAAATCCAGATTTTTATATAAAAGGAGAAGTTTATTCACATATATTGCCTAATACTCTGTGCAGCCTTAGTATCATTATGGCCCATTGAAAGGGCACAACGATTGAGTATTTGGCTTTCTGCTGCTATTGAGTCCATTCACTGATGGGGAAAAAGAAAGGAGAGTGAGAAGAAGAAAACAAAACTGAAAGTGCTTGAGGACAATTCAACTTTGAAATTGTTTTTGTTAAATACAGGGAAAGTGTAAAATGAGCCCTCTTTGAAACTTGCTGGGTAAAGGCTGTTATGAAAGCTTTCAGTATTTTTTTTCGGCTTTGGCTCTTCTTGCACTCTTCTAGGCTAGATGAAGTGTGTGTGAAGGCATCACTGACATCAGCAATTGGAAAGTAAAGAAAACAGTAAGTGCAGCTTGGCTATTGCAGAGAAACTGCAAAATCTACTACATAAGTAAAGCAGGAAGAAAAGAGAAAGTTAATGATTTTTTTTTTAGCTCTGTGACTTTTCTTTGATCATATTTCATGTAGCATGCAAAAGAATGCCACAAATAGTTTGATATCTAAGAGAAAAAAATGTAAAAAGGTGAGGGCTTTTGCTTTGAGGGGGTGCTTTGCAGGAAGAACTTGTTTGAAAAATAACACACACATGCCAAAAATGAAGAAAAAAACAAGCCAAAACAAAGCCCTGCAGAGTTGTAGAAGTCATTTAGAAGAACTAAGAAAGCTGCAGTGAGGTTAGATGCAATAAGACTTCTAGATTGTAATATTTAAAATTTAAAACCAGTTCCACGTGACTCACAAAATAGTTGGGCTTGTGAGAATGAATATCAGCAAAAAACTGCAGGAATAGTCGTATTCCTTGGAGGATGAAGGCACTTCAAAGCAATCCCTCCTCATCCTCCCAATTCTTCTAATTTAAACCACAGTAATGACCATTAAAGTTATTTTTTCTCTGTTAATGAAGTTTTTCAAGATTTTTGGCTTTAGATTTTATTAGATCCGGTTTAGTAGATAGCTTAGAATGTTTAAAAGGAATTAATCTGCACTTATTTCTTAATAAAAACATTGTGCTTTATGCAGCGTATTTGTTGCATGTAAAGTCAGCAAGGAAAAGGGACCCAGCTCCCGTGTGCAGCCAGCTAGATTTGTGAAAGTGTTCTCCAGCCTCTTTGAAGGGATTTCCAGGATCTCACAAGCCTGTCGAGTCTCTCACTACCAGAGGGGGTCGACCGGTGCCACGCAGAGCTCGGAGCAGGCATTAAGCGCGGGCTCTTGACGTGCCCTCTCTCTAATAAGAGTTGGCTACTGTGGCAGAGTTGAACGAGAATTCAATTGTGATGGAGGTTAATAGGATTTATTTTTATTGCTGAGGTGCTGGGAAGTGGATGAACCTTGGCGTTCACTTTGGCTCCCAAGCTATGTCAACTGGTCCTCGATGGTCTTGTTGCCTTTCCCAGTCCTTCCTTAGACGGTTTTGCCTCCCATGTGATGGCATCGATATCAATACATCATCCATCACCTGAGGAGCTACTCCAAGAAGGGCAATAGCTGATGCTGTGGGTCTGATTTCTGTGCTATATATATTTGGGGGATGATTTGTTTTTTGCTTCCTCCACTATGGTCCCATAAAATGAATTTCCTTCAACAGTTTGGGCTCAAGTTTTGTTATTTTTATCTGACCTTGTGTAACATGCACCACAGTGCAGACTGTGGGGGTGACTGGGAGATAAAAGCACATTTCTAATCCAAACAGATATACAAATATAGACTCAGCCTACGTTTCCCTCTTCCCAGCTGCCTTATGAGGAAGAGGAGCTGGCTCAGAGAAGTGATCCTCCCTAAATCAGAAAGACTGGTGTAAGCAACAGGGGAAACGGAGAATACAGGCTTTTTTTTTTTTTTTTCACTTTTTCTTTTTGAGATATTTATGAGAAAGCAAAAGGCTCTTTGTATCAACTCATAATTTCAAATGGTTCTCACATAATTTCGGCATTCTAGATATTGGCTGCTTGGTTCAGTTTGGATCGAGAGATTGGTTTGGTTTTGTTGCCTGACTAAATGGACTTGATGTTTAGATTCATATTTCTTGAACTGATAGTCTTGTTATGGATTTAAGGTGGCTTCTCACAAACACTCCTAAATAATTGATACATTTTCCTAGGGAAACAGCCAACTTGTATGTCTCAAAGTATTTACAAACCCCAAATTTATATTAAGATTTGAATTTGAATTGACATTTCCCCACACAATGTTTGTCCGTCTCCATTGTGTTTGTAGGCAGAGGTTATGTTTTTGGCAAGTTGACATTTAGTATTTTTTCTGTAGTTCACTCCAAAAGGAACGAAAATTGGCTCAGATTATGAATTCAAATGGAGTTTTTCCAAGTGCCTGTATTACAAGTTCCCTTTCACCATCTGAAAACTGAGCTATGCTCCTTTTAGTATCACTAAGCACTCATGATAACAAAGATAGTAAACATTTTTCATGAAGTTAGACTCATCAATCCCATGTTATCACTAAATGGAGTTTAGAAGCAAGGAAAAGGAGAGCCAAGAGACACTCTGCAATGTATTTGTCCCAAAGGAGTGTGAAAAAAAATGTACCAATGTCTCGTCTCACCTTCTAAGAGAATGTTAAAATCAAATTTTAGCGTAAACCAAATGGGAAAAAAATGGTGGCTCTATGCTAGCCAGCAAACTAGCTCCAGAACCACTTAAAATCAGACTTCTGCCTGGCATAAAGGAATTCTGCTGCCCCACAGCCCCTTACTTAAAAGTGTAGGCAGGGAAATGAAAAAAAAGAAAAAGGGGCAAAATGAAAAGAAAAAGAAAAGCCTTTAAGGTCAGCTAGTCCATCCCTTGCTGATCCAGGGATGCTGCTGACAGTATTTTCACATCCATGAGTGCTTTGTCCAGGCTACTTTACCTCCATCACTGGGGCTTCCATCCACTCTCAGGAGAGATCATTCCATTTATTTGTTATGAGTTGGCTGTATGGATTTTTTTTAAGTTTTATTTTTATTTTCATTGACAAACCAAGCAGTAAAGATTGGGTTTCCATGCCCAAACTTCTCAACAGTACAGGTTGGATTTTTTTTTTTCCTGAGAATGGGAAAAAGCTTTCAAAGTAGAATCACCTCCCCCTTGCTGCTCACCATCACGAAACCCTGACTACAGAAGCATCTCATTCATCCCCTGAAGTGTAATCTCTTGAGAACTCAGAAATACTCCATAACCTGAAAACACTCTTTGTTTTGAAGGATAAGAAATAATGGACTGCTTCCACAGTAGGTAAAAAGCAGGGTTTTGTCTTGAATTAGTGTCAGCTTTTACTAGGACATGGGGTTTTATGTGTATTTCTGAGCTAGACATGTGTTATGATCCTGTGTGTGTTCTCTGCTGCTTCAGCTCTGTTACTACGCAGAGTCTGTCTGTGTTGGGGTCCACTTTCCAGCATCAGAGAATTTTGAGCCTGATTCTGATTATTTTATGCCAGTTTTCTAAATCAGACAGTTGCTGCCAGCAGGATGATTGACACCAGCATGAAGCAGAGGTGGGTTAAATGGACCTCGTGCACTTTGCATTTCAGGAAGGAATCAAATTTTGCTTCCCAACTTTCACCTTTGAAAAGCTAAATACTGCTTGCCTATAACCAAAGGAAAACAGTTGGAGGAAGGCTATATGGGGAACAAAATGCAGCTAGGCTGTGTTCTGCCTGTGAATTTGCAGGCTGCTGTGCTAGGCATCCAGCTCTTTGTACTAACAGGAGTGCTAATATGATGTATTAAATGTCACACCAGCATCGCTGGGTATGCATATCTCTCCTGTTGTACTGCCTGTTTATGCTTATTCAGCTCTTTGAATAATTTAACACATTTCATACTCCAAATTACCCACAACAGTTTGACGGGGCTGCTGGCAGTTTACTTGAAACACTCAGTGTTAGGTCAAAGTAGGGCCCAAGCATCTGCTAAATAGAAGGACATTTCATACTTAGCAAAGCATAATTAGATGTATTCCTGCACACTTTTCTTTAAAAAAATAGGTAAATCCATGCTAATCCCAGTGATACCATAGAAATAAGGGACTGTACTGAACACTGCTATGTACAGCCCAACATCAGGAATGACTGGGACTAAAGACAAATAATTCTGGAGACCAGTAGTTGTTGAGGCCAGATGGAATTAAGCTGATAGCACAGCTGTGTCAGCATGTCACTCCTGCAGTTTCAGAGCAGAGGACATCCTCATCCCCATCGGTGCAATATTCTTTATGCATTTATCCAAAACTTGACTGAGAACAGCAATCCACTGGCTGGGTAATGAACCTGGAGCACATGGAGCAAGCACACGGTGCCCTACACTCCTCCATCCCATCCCATCCCATCCCATCCCATCCCATCCCATCCCATCCCATCCCATCCCATCCCATCCCATCCCATCCCATCCCATCCCATCCCATCCCATCCCATCCCATCCCTCTATCTGTGCTGCTGGAACCAGACACGAGATGTGCCCATCATGGGTGTACACTGTGAATTCTCTCTCAGGTTTCACCTTTCTCTATCTTTAATTAGCTCAGGCTCTTGCACTGAGAACATTTTAGCCGGATGGGTATAGAAGAGAGGCGAGAATAAAGAAAATGGGGCATGGTCCTTGGCTGGACAGCTGGGGCTGGGAAACCTGCTCAGGATTAAAGCAAGTAGTGACTCATAAAGTGCTGCTGTTTTGTGGATTAAATTAGGAAGGAGACAGAGCTGAGAGAGACAAAGTACCTGGTGCTTCGTAGATGTGAGTTTCTGGGACTAGGGTGTGTTTAGCCACCAGGGGTGTCATCTCTTTGTGTTTTTACTGTGAGGAAGATGCAGAATGAGCATTGCTTTTTGAGCAGTGCCTGTTTGCCTTTCAATGGGGTGAGGCTGTGTGATGTCCACACTGGACCACTTTCACTTGACACAGAGAGCCCAGCAATAGATCAGTGCACTTGGCATAGTGCTGCCCAAAACAGTTTTGGCAGGAGGTTTGGTACTGCTGGGTGCCTGCAGCTCTGAGACATGAGGCAGCAGGCAGGGGCTGTGAGGAGGACTGGTCTCCCCCAGGGCCACCCAACTTTCCATCAGCACCTCTCCACACTCAGACAGAAACCAGAGAAGGGACAGGATAGCAAAATGAGTGTTTTCAATTAAGACGTAAAAATCTCATTCCTCACAGTGCATCAGGTGGGAGGAATCTCTCCGCAGCCCGGCGGATCACCCAGGGCCTCACAAAGTGATGATGCAGGGCACAGTCAGCAGAGATATTTGCAAAGTGACAGCAGGGCTCTGATTGAGTGAACCTCCCAGGTCCAAAGCCCCACACTGCTCGGGAGGATATGCTGAAAATCTTTCTTAGGGATTTGCACATCCTTACAACAACTAAGGGTCTGTAATGAAATGTTTGCTTATCATCCATTTAACCCGCTTCGAAGCAGGCTGAGCCTGCATGGTAACCTCAGGTCAAAACTATTTTGGATAGCTGAAACTCATGATAAACACATGCTTTTGAAGGTTAGAAAGCCATCAGTGGGAGACATCAGATTCGCTTCTTTATTATTAGAAGGGGAGAAAATCCAGGAGTGTTCAGAGCAGCAAGTTTTGTATAAAACATGAAAAGCAGATGGGGGGAGGTGGCAGAAGGAAGGAGGAATCTTTTTTAATACCAAACAACATTGCTTCTGCAGCAAATCCTTTTTCCTTGTAATTTAAGATTGTGCTTGAAATAAGGAGCCAGCTGCACCCGGGGGGAGCAGAGGGCAGCCTGTCCTTTTGGGTGCTTGATTGGCTCTTTCGTGTACACCTGATAATTACTGGGGCTGGTAAGAATCCAGTTGTGCTACTCGAACATGCACTGAGCAGCATCATATCCACAGCAGCCCTGTTTTGGAGTCTGAGATCTCCAAAAGTGGGAGAGAAGATTGTCACAGAGCACAAGTCTTTACTGATAAGCAAGTTATGGCCTTGCCTAAACTTCACTCTAGCTGGATCTGCTAATGGTCTGTGCTCACCGAGGGGCTTTCTGATGTATTAAGCAAGCTAGATTGAGGTATTTCACTTAGAAAATACATCTTTATTTCTCAGGTCCAGATAGAAATCCTGCTACTCCCTCTGTGATATGGGAGGAGTCCCAAAGCATAACCTGGAGTGCAGTCTCACGGACATTGCTTTTAACATCATCCTCAAAGTCCTGGGCTGATGAGTGAGATGAAGGGAGATGGGGGACTCTCTTCACACAAGCCCGCTCTGAGCCACAGCTGACTGCCTGAGCACTGCCCAGGGAAGCCAGAAACACTTTCATTGCTTTCTGAGATCTTCGTCCGTGTGTGCATGTGTGCCTGCATACACACACAGACACACATGCAAAAGGCAAAGTTTCATCCCTCAGAATCGCAATCCTTTGAAGCCACCTGTCTCTGAACAGTTTTCTGTATAATGAGCAGAGCTTTTCGCTGTAACTTTTCCCTTTGTCCCCAGTGCCAGCTGTATAATTCCCAACCCAACAAACATTGCACCCTTGCAGAACTTCTGCCTCAGTCCAACAGTGCTGTTGTACCAGGTTTTCTGCCATAGCAGCCGCCTACAGGAAGGATTAGCAAAGCGACGGCAAAGGAGGATTCTTCCACTGGGAGGACTCCACATTTCCTCTCTTCCCTGGACCTCCACGCTAAGTGGGCTCAGCTTCCAAGTGAAAAGATCCTGTTTTTTGTCTTTTCCCCTAATGGTCAGAGATGGCAAACTCCCTCTGGGATCTGTGCATTCAGCTTTGTTCTTTCTCCCTCCCCTGCTGTCGCCAGTAATTAAAACTGAGCGAAAAAACTGAACATGCTATTTTTTGAATAGATATTTGAAATTTAAAGTGGAAAAAAAAAAGTTGTGAAACTTGTCAGATCAATGATTTGACACATATTATTTAGCTGGCTCTAAATATTCTGGAGTGAGAACTTAGTTAACAACTTGTTAACAAAGCATAATTCGGAATAAAACCCAGCTCTCTCTTTGCTAGCTGCATTTGCAATATGGAGCTGGTTCTAATAACTCTGTCTCTTAAATACCAATGTATTTCTCCTGCAGTTTCTAAGAGTTTTTGCCACTGTGGTGCACAGAAGTAGGATGGAAACAAAATACAGAGGCAACGTCCACCAAATCTTGGTGGTCAAGAAACTGCTGAACACCTTGATGTGAGTAACTTCTCCGAGTCACATGCAGGACATTGGTGCTGGGGAACTCAAGCCTGTCAGCACTTAAAAATGGGTTAATCCTTTTCATTAAGCACTTGAGAATGAATGACATATGAAGAGCTCTTTCTTTGAGGAGAAACAAAAGTAGAGGTAATTTTTCTAGTGCCTGTGTTGTAGTTTGCCCTCTCTGGCCATGTTAATGTGCCTCGCTCCATCCTTGGGCTTCTTTTAAAGACTACTTTTTAGTGATGGATAAACAGGCCTGTTTTCCCCCTGAAGTGCATCCCTTACACCCTCACACCTGTAAACAATGGATTTTTCCACATGAAATGAAAGGGCAAGCACATCCTGCTACCAATTTTGACTCTGTAGAGTGGTGTAGCATATAATCTCCATTACTTTTCCTGTGATCTGTAAGTGACTGTTGCTAGGTAATGCCTTTTCCACTAAGCATCAGTGAGCTAATGTGAGGGCTTTGAGAATGTTACATTATATAATTAAGCCTTTGGTGGTGCTGATTTCTACTTTACGAAAGTCTCATATATTTTGCATGTGAGCAAAAAAAGTTTTCACAGCATTACACATAGGGACACAAAAAGCACCCTTGAAGCCAGACTAATTTTTTGGTAATGTAACTGGCATCTGCTTTTTAAAAATGATTTATTACACACAGCTATCAGCCACCCATCACAATGGCATCTAGCTAGACTCTATGTTGTTTAGCTGGAAAACATGATAAATACATGGAACACATGACCCACTGGAAGTATCACTGGATCCCAAATATCTCTCTGGACTCCATAATCCATTAAACAAATGTGGTCCCTTTGTTCTGACATCTGGACACTTCGTCTAACTGCGACCTTTGCTTCCCAGGGACAGGACTGGGATACAGAAGAGCTCCTTCAAGAGGATGTGACTGGTTTGACTCAATATGAGAGCGGAGATTTCCCCAGGATCTTCAGACATGTGAGCCTCAAGGTACTGTGAATGTTGTTTAAAGGATGAGATGAAGAAAGGGGTGGAAGACATGTAAGTGAGAAGATATAAACACAAAATACAAACAAACCACAGATTAGAATGTTAAGAGTTTGTATTTTGTCGAGCTTCACGCTAAACATCAAGATCAGTAACTGCCATTGGAGGGGGAACACTTGGCCATCACAATACACAGGACCGTGATGCACAAAGCAACCCCGATGCAAATTTGCTTAGCATCAAGGATCCCTAGCAAAAANAAAAAAAAAAAGAAAAAGAGAAAAAAAAAGGCAAGAAAAAAAACTTTACAAGGCAGCTTTGATCGGCCCTGGCACTGCGTGTGAAAGTCTAGCTCAGTTCTAAGACTGCCAGGGTAAGTGAAAGAAGAGCCTTTGTAATTTTTGTCTTACAATTATGTCACTCAGTCCTGTAGCCTTCATTCTCCCCGTGCAATTTGTAAGAGACGACAAGTCATTCAAAGCACCTCTGTTTACAGAGAGTCTCAGTAATAGAACACCACGGTCGGGCAGATTCCATGAACTGCAGACCCCGTGTTGACAGACGGGGTCTGTGGCTGATTGTTTGATGGGCGCCGTGGGTGAGGCTGTAGGGGAATAGCGGGAGAAGAACAGGGCTCTGGGGTTTTTGAGCTCGGAGGTCATGTCGGTTACCAGTGAGAACAGCATTCAGTGTTTTTCTGTTGCATTGTTATCTCAGTGCTGGTGATGAAGTTTTAATTGGGAAGGGTGAGGATGATTCTGCTCTCCTCCCACACTGCTCTCCTCCTCTACAGATGCTGCTGCTACCAGCAACTTGGGGCAGGGTTTCAGGAGCTGCTCACTTCCCACCAGGCACGAGCCAGCAGCAAGGAGAAATGAATGAGGTGGGGATTGCCGCATTCGTGAAGAGTGTCTCTTGTAGATAATGCTGATCTGATGAGCAAAGCCAAAATGATATGTCTGAAGATACAAATGCCTTGCACAGAATGGGTGTAGCACAGACAGCAGGACACGTCCCCCTCCGCACTGATAATACAGCTTAACCCAATTCAATCTATTTCTGTGGCTTGGAAAGTTTTAGGATTCTCTGCTGGAGCCATCTACTATCAAGTTAGTGATAAAATGCATTGCATTTTCATACCACAAGTAAAAAAAAACAGTAAAAAGCAACCCACTAGAAAACAAAGAAAAACCTCCGTGATCTATTGCCTGAAAGCCACTCAATAGCAATTAGCTAATATCAGTTATCTTCTTGCTGTACAGGCTTCCTGATACTGCAAAGCATAGTTCGGGTATTGGAACACTAATGATTATTTATTAGGTGCCTCAAAGCATCCAGGATCCTGGTCATAGGATCCCTTGTGTTTGAGGGCTGTAAAAACAAAGAGCAAGAGGAGAGTCCCCAACTAACACGCTCACAAAGTAACTACAAGGCAATTGGCAACAGATGAATACGCACAGAAGCAGAGCAGTATGCTGGGAATGATTATAGCAGAACTGTCAGCATGAAAGGCAGGGCTCATGAAATACCTTTAATCACTGGTGATTATTCTTTTTCTGGGCAATCAGCTCTTCCCCCCCCTGCAATATCTTGCAGGATGTAGCAGGATGCATCCAAAGGTGCTGTGCTCCTGCAGGAGACCACCCTCCATTCTTGTCTCCATCAGGTGAGAGACAGATTTTCAAACCTGTTAAGAGTCAGATGGAAGCAAGGGATAGATCCCCAGGATCCTGGCCCTGGGTTTCTCACCCTGAAGCAGAAGACAACGCTGTCATTCAGAACAGCAAGTTCCCATTCACAGTTATTTGTCATGTTAATTACTACAGACAAATTTCTCCTTCATCTCAATCGTGCAGGTCAAAGCGGAAAAGTTTAGCACTTCAGAACATCAAAATTTGCTTTCATCTGAGTGCAGGACATCATTCTGAAATTCCTTTTGATCATGTGGGAAAAAAAAGAAAGGAAGACAATTTGAAAGTTTGCTCTTAATGGGAGTTGTAATTTCTTTGTTAAAATCAAGGGAAAAGGAGTCTAGTCACTAACCATTGGCTGGTCGTGTTCATAAACTCACATCCTCACCGGAGCAGGTAACCCATGAGTAAGAGCCATGAACAAATATTGACAAATATTGTCTCTTCCTACTGTATCCATTCAGGATCCTCGTCATATCATTCCCACTTCATTAATTTCACTCCAAGCTGTTAGATCTATTGGATCCCCGTGTACTGTGCTGTAGGAAATACCCCTGGCTCAAGCCCCGCCACTTTTCACAGAAAGTGGCTGCATATCATGACTGTAATTTACTGCACAGTGTACCTACGCGCTCCCACATTAGCTGTAATCTCTGTCGTGCTCACGCCAACATTCCAGCAGTATTTGGCATTTCACGAATGCAGTATTTATCACTGAAGTTCATACAAAGTTGCAAACCCTAACGAGGCTTATCAGCTTTTACAAACCGTCTCTGTCCACTGGAGTGTGACATGCTGAGTATAGTTCCACTCACTGTGCAGTCACCGGATGTGAAGAGGGAGGGGGGAGCTTCAAAGCAACATTTTGTATCGCTTTAAATGAATCATGAAATCGAATGTCTGTATAGCCCCTAAGTTCCTGCAGGTGAGACGTAACCTGCTAGCTGGGCACTTAGAGCAGCCTTTCGATCAAATAAAATCTTCTCATCGTTACTGATGTGGCAATTACGCCCCGGAAAAGAGCGGTGCAGTGGCCGTGCGAGGGGAGGGGGACTCGCAGCTCAGTCCCAGCAGTCACAGAAGGGTGGCTGGGGGCAGATCAGGTCAGTCAGCCTCAGTTTGCCCACTGTCAAGACAGAAATCATCGCAGTCGCTGGATTTATTTCAGAGACATATCAGAAAGCATGATTAAATATGCGAGTTATAAACATTTCCCTCTGAAATTTCAAAAGATTGTGGTATTGTTATGAACAATATTGGTAACCAGCTTTGCTGGCAGTCCAGCCTTGTATCGAGGACTAGAGCAGGCACTAAAAAGCTTGAAAAGAGACTTGCAGTATCTGTATTTCTGTGTCTCTTCATGCCCCTGGGTATGTAGCACCCTGCCACTACCCCTTTCCTGCTCATCAGGCACAAGTGTGACACACTGATGTGGGTGGAATTTGATTGAGAAATGAGCTACTGTTTGTATTGTCATCACAGAGCTCTCTAAAAGCATGAAGTCGGGCTGAAAGAATCAGAATGTTTAAAATGAATGCTATTTTTTTCCTTTTCTGCTGTGTTTTTTGGTTCTTCGGTCTGCATTCACGTCACTTGCGTAAGGTGGTGGAGGGATATTCTTTTATAACGAGACCTCACAAATGCATGTTCTCTCTTCCACTCAATTCCATGATATCAAGAGTCAGGCTGATGATTTTAATGTCTTCAGGTAATTCCTTGACTATTGTGTAGTTTCACAGTTTCATTGACTTTAACTGAGATGTTACATGCCGACTGAGTGTATGCCCCCTAATACCTGGAATTTATAAGAATAAGAAGGCCAGACACAGTTTGTTTGTAGAGCACAGCAATGTATCCCCTGCATTTGCAATGGCTGGAGAGCAGGACGGGCGATCTTTTAGAGTTATAGAAGGAAAAATGATCCATTAACTGCATTTTAAAAGTGCAGTGCTTCTGTAGTTCTGTTTGCTGATGCACAGCTGTAAACGCGTTCCCTTGCTAACGAGTACTTCAGAGACATCAGCGTGTTCATTTAAGCCACTATTTGCACCTATTGACCACGGTAAAATTTTCCATTGTGGTTTTTTTTTTTTAACGCCCAGGACCCTTTTTGCTGAGTTTTTTTACAGCAAGTGAATTCTGAGTGCTTCTGACTTGGATCACAGAAGCAAGTTCCCTGCCTGCCTCCGTGGGTGACTCATGCTCTAACCTCGGTCAGGTCACTTAGATGGTGTTGTTGTTCTCTATTTCTTAGTCTTTAAAATGCATATTTTGTTCTCCTCACAATTCTGACATTGTAACATCTTTCTGGCTCTAGCAACAGTCTGTATCATTTTAGATATACATTATCTTGTACAAAAATACCCACCCACATCTCATACCCTGAAAAATCACAGTAGCCAAAACTCCAAATTTAGATTGAAAAATGTAGAGCTGTGCAGACAAGAGGACATTTTTCCAAATGTGACTTGGTAGCCTTTTTCTCTCTAAATAGTTTGGGCTATCAGAAATTTTTAGTATTTAAATTTGCAACTCAGGCTCCTGCTGGGAGCTCCTGGACATGCTGGCCCACCCAGCAGGCAGAGTTGTACTCCAGTAGTGATTTTGCTTTTCCAGGGGTGAGGATGGTTTGACTGCAGATGTCCAATAGCTGGATACTGATGCTCTTCCCCTCTTGGTCCTGTCCCATCCCCTACATCCTCCCTGCCTCTCTTCACAGCTGGTTTTCACATGGTGCTGTCTCCTTGCTGCCTCACCTCCAATAACTGAGGAAGAAGTGGAAGCAAAAACAGAAAAAACAATTTTCCTACTGTATTTTAGCCTGGCTATGCAAACATTTGTAGCAGCTAAAAGCAGCAGTCACAAGGAGATTCCTTCTCTGAACCTGTAATCCTGGGCTGGAAAAAGCCCTATTCAGATGCAGTTATCAGTGGATCTTTCTGCTATCCTGTTAAAACCCTCTCCCTTCCCACCTCACACCTGCCAAAGCAGGTTTACATCAAAAGTATCCAATCCCATCTTCTTTTTTTTCTTAAACGTTTTTGAGGGACCTGAGAGGAGAGAAGCAGTTAAGGAAGAAACAAATTAAATCCAGTTTTGCTGCATTTTGGGAGGAAATGAAGTTATGTGTTTTGAAGCATTCCCACAAGGCTCAGATTTTAGAGCACGATGAATCACTTGCTGAAAATTCCTGTTTCTTCTCCTGTGCCTGCACAAGGTGCCCAGACAGGGGCTGTGGGCTCTGTGAGGATCCCGCCGTGCTCCTGGCAGGCAGGGCCAGTTGCAGGAGGATGGGGTGGCTGCGCCCTCTGTTCTCACCACAGGCAGCCCCCCGTGCCTTGGGCAGGTCACTGTGCCAGCACGCTGTGCTCGGCCAGTCCCAGGGCTGTGTGATGCTGTTCTTGCCCTCCCCAAGCCGGTCTCTCCCAAGGATGTGTCAGTCCAGGGCTCTTCTGGTGTGTCCAGCAGCTGTTTGCTCTTCCAGGGTTGCCCATACGCTGTTTGGCCACAACATCAAACCCTCAGTCTGCCTATGGAAGACCACGTGGACACACAGTAAAGGTAATCTCCCTTTATAAAGGTTAAATGTAGCTAATTCATGGCAAATATATATCATTCTCACTTGCTAAAGCACCTGAATCCTGAGCTACCACCCTCCTGATCCTCGCCAGGTCCTCTGCCAACAGGACAATGGTGTCATCAAAGGGCACTTGACGTTTTCTGGGACTTGGACATCCATGGCTCATTACGAGGAACAGAGTATGGAATTGAAGGCCCTTTACTGAGAGATCCCTGGCTCTGGATCCATAAATAAATCACCCTTTATCCAACTCGCTCACATCTGTGCTGTCTCAAGCATGGGAAGAGGGAAGCTGTCAGCCTGGGCACAGACCTTCACTGGCACAGAAGGAATTATCTGGAAGATAGAGAAGGACACACATCATGCCTTTACTTTGTACAGCAATCTTGATATTTTGTATGTACTTATTGCTCTGAGTTTGTCTCCCTTTCCCACCTGTACTTACACTGTCTTTTTTCTGAGGCTTGTTATTATTTCTATTGAGC
The DNA here is from genome assembly GCA_013398955.1 of Callaeas wilsoni. Lineage (NCBI taxonomy): Eukaryota > Metazoa > Chordata > Aves > Passeriformes > Callaeidae > Callaeas > Callaeas wilsoni. The sequence goes on along the minus strand of VWPU01002707.1, from coordinate 308,012 downwards.
AATCTTCAGCCGAACTGGGAGAGCTCGCAGTGACTCACTTACTTGAACATTATTGCCTAGTTCTTTACACAAGACAGATTGGATATGAATGAGATCTCTTGTCCTCATGAGCATTATATTTATTTCACAAGACATTTTCTTCAGAACTCTCCCTGCAATAAATTATGTGGTATATTTATTTTTTTCTTCTACCATGCTATAGCTCTGTCCCTTTTTTTGTTGTTTCTCATTTTTCAGACACTTCTTCTTCTATGATCTGCTGTTGTTGTTTTCCATTTTTTTTCTTCTCACAATCTCTTAGCTGAATCCTTGGAATTTTTTCCCTTGTGCATTTTTTAGCACAGTGCATGTATTCGATGTACTCAAAATGAGAGCTTGAGATAAGTATTTAAAGTAACAAAATGATTTCCCTCTCTTATCTTTCAGATGTTGTGTAATGCAGGGGAAAAAAAGGAAAGGAAAGGAAAAAAAAAAAAAAAGCAGGTGAAATGTTTTAAATGAAGTACATAACTGTAAGAAATGCAATCGTATGTATCATTTTCTGATTTCATAATGTCAGCTAAGTGAAAGATTTTGTAGGTGCTTTACTTCTAAAGAAACACTTAGCTGGATTTTAGCAGCTGCTTTTGGGAACCTAAAAATGCTGAAAGTCCTGTATAATCAAAGTAAAAGTGAGTATATTTAGGGTGGATGAAATGGGACTTAAAGGTAGCACATGGCCATGGTATTTATAAGAGTCCCATCTTAGGTCTCCGTGTCACTGTCAGCGTTTGTCGCTGCAGTCCCTTGCTTCCCAGCTCTCCTGCCTGAGCTGCCAACCCCTCTCAACCTTGTTGTTCCCCCATTGCTTGGTGGATGTGTGTTAGAAATCTGGACTTAGCCCAGTTGTGGCCTTTCCGAGGGTCTGTGCTGGAGGGAAAGATGGTTTGAACTAAAACTGAAATGTAAATAACCCAATGGGGGGTTTTGAAATCCAGGTACAAGCTGGAACTTCAATATTGCTGAAAAATGTTTAGCTGCTAAGGATGAGTGTTTCACTTCAAGACTAATGTCTTATGTCTAAAACTAGAATTAAACTTCTTTACCTGGAGTGCAGTACCGCACTCAGGCATGTCATTCAGGGCAGTGGTGGGATTTCTCCTCGGTGACTTTCAGGGATCACCTACACAAAAGCATCCCCGGTCTGATCTGGTGTTGATGTTAATGAAGCTCCAAGAAGCAGGAGGCTGGCCTAGAAACCTCCAGAGGTCCTTTTCAAATGTTTTTTCTATGATCTTACAGTTCTGGTAAGTGTGTTACAGTAAAATAACCAGATGGACTTTTTTTGGAAGTATAGAAGAGATACCCTGAGGGCAGAAAACAGTATGTGGAGAAGACGCCATGGGTGGGGGTGGGGAGAAAGACACTTATTTCCATTTATGAGTTATAGAATCAGGACTCCTACAAGGAGTTGAGAAATTTGTCTTGATCTGGAGATGAGAAAAACAAACACTTCTTATCTTTTTACAGTAAGGCTGCCTGGCTTGTGATCCTCACCGTGTCTCGAGAAGGGTAGGCAGCGTTTCAAATGTTGGGGTCAGGCTGGTTCCTGCTCTGTGCCATCAGTCTGGTGTACATAACTTTCCAGGAGGGATTCAGTGTGTCTTGTCTCCTGTGATTACATTAAAGGGCAGAGAGGAGGCAAGGAGCCTTTCACTTCTGAGAGTGCTCTGCCTGGGGTATCTGCTGCTGGGGAGAGGGAGGAAACAGCCGCCAAACCTCACTGCTGTCCTCAAGGCTAACGCAGGAGAACTCTGTGGTGAGACCCGAGCCTTGCTTGCCCTGTGCACAGGGCCACATCGGCAGGGGAGGGGTGCAGGAACAGTGTTGGAAGGGGTGAGACTGACTGTGAGCTCGGCATCTCCGCCGTGGGCATGGTTTTGCAGCCAGGGTTGCTGAGCTGAGGACATCCCACCCTGAGATGGGTTCTGCAAAAGCTTTATTTCACCCTTGGGACAACCAAGTGTCTTTTTCTCCCTTTTCTATACACATTCCTTCTACCAGATCAGCCCAAACCTTCTGCTGCCACTAAAACTGATGGGGGTTTTTTGGGTAAAATGAGATTTTTGTACTCATCAAGGCCAGGTCTGGCTGCTCTGCCAGTAGATGTCCCTACACGCCTGGCTGTGGTGGACGTGCTGTGTCTTTTCCTGGGAAAACTGACTTCCAACACACTGAACTTCACATCATTCCTGTTGGGTAGTTTTCATGTGGATTTTAATTTTTTTCTCTCTCATTTGGGCTTCTGGTGTAAAGTTTAATCAATCTCCACAACTATAAAAGCTGAAATTAAAAGGAAAGGTCATTATTTTATTGCAAAACCGCCTTTTCACAATCTTTAAATATTTTTGTGTTTATTTGTAAAACAGAGTACTGACACCAGACAAAGTCCCTGGACCTCTTTGCCCTGCTCTGTCCTTCACTCCTGCTCTGCATCATGCATTCAAATAACTTCCACATTTTTTCCCTTCCTTGGATTTCAGCGTTTTCTTGAAGCAGATATTGCTTTGGTGCACTGAATTGAACAAAACAAGACAAAATGAAACCAAATAGTGCTGAGCACCAGGTACTCACTGCTTGGTAGGAGTCACTTGGCAATTTTACAGATGCTGAGAGTCTCAACCTTCAGCCTGTAAGGTGTTTCCTGTAATATAAGAATTTATCAGCTGGTTTTCAGAGCCACATAGGTGAGTTTTAAGTGTTTTTTGCAGTGCTCTGTGCTCTGTATTATAATCCTGCAATTACATATTTGCATGCCTACTAAATTAGCACTAGAAAGTTATCTTCAAAAGTGCAAAGCCTTTCACTGCTACTCTTCCTGGGACTACAGGGATGATAATTGTTACGGAGGAAAATTACCTTTGCACGGTATTGATTTTGTGCCCTGCTGCCTGTCATCGTTTCTGGGTCGGTTTTTCCAGGCTCAGGACAGGGAGCAGCTGTGCTGGGAGCCCACGCTGGCGGCCGTGCAGGGACAGGGCAGCACTGGCAGCTGCGGCATCGCCGCCGCCCCTGCGACTCGTGGGGGGCACCAGCGACCCACCCCAGCAGCCTTTCATTCCAGCTTTGAAGCAAGGGTAGCAAGAGGCTTCAAAATGCTGGGAGCCGCAGCCTTGGAGTGGGGAATGGCTCAATAAATTGGTGGAATATAAGTATTTATTGATTTAAGAGCAGTCTTTTCTTTTGCCTTGCTTTTGTCTTCTAAGGGAACTTTCTTTTAAATTTATGTCCCACATTGTCACATCAGGAGGAAAATACATGAGAAATGTTTTGTTATTTCAAATTTATCACGTATTACGTCAGCTGGCATTGTGGACTCACAATATGTAATGCTTCATAAATTATGAAAAATAAATGTTTTATGGGCTTACTACGCACTCTGTTTGAAAACCGTTGAGCTGCGGAGATTCAGTGACCCCTGTACAAATTAATGTGCACATGATTTTCATTATTGCAGCTCAGATATGAAGTTTGAACATCTTTATATATTTATTTAAAGGAAAACGAGGACAGAAGTTGCTTGAACACAGTTAGTCCTTCTGGCAAGAAGCAGGTATCATTTAACCCAGCTCATAACCTACTGCTTCCCTCACAGTCATTGTTATTCCAGGCTGAAGCTTAAACTCAAAATCAGAGCTGCGAGGACTTAGCATGAGCTTCCAGAGGTCAAATCCTGCCGTCCTTAGCCAGGCAAACTAAACCTCGGAGTTGGTAGGATTTTGTCTACGCAAGGACTGCGGCGTTTGCAGAACACGAGTCAAGCACAAGTCAGGCTCCTGCAGAAGGGAAGGCAGTGAAGGATATTTCTACCCAGCTTTCCAGCCCTGCTTTCCCTGAGCGTGATGGAGAGTGACAATCAAACAAGAGCCGCCCATCTCAGCTGTCAAGGGCCTCAGCAGGAACGAACAGCTCGATCCCAGGGTACCGGGGATCTCAACCTTACAGAACACGGCATCCTTCAGCGCCGAGCCGCAGGAATCCGAGGGAAATGTCCTCGCCCGCCTGCACGGGGAAGTGTGTCGTCCCATTTTCCGAGGAGCAAAAGTTCACTCCAACATGTGTTGCATGGGAGGCGTGTCTTTGGGGGGAAAGGGCACAGTGACGGGAGGTACCGCAAACGGTGAAGCGCTCGCAGCTATTTTTTCCCCCCACCTCTCACCCAAATATTTCTGTGCCTTGCAGAGGGGGGTCAGGTGTTGAAGCCGTCCCCTGGATGGTTTTTGTATCGCACAGATCCACCACTGTGTTTCTAATAAAGCCATCAAGAGCACAACCGGGAGCTCCCTGCATGGGCTTAAGCAATATAAGTCACTGCTTCAGAAGACTCTCTTAACTTGGGGCTGGATGCACTCAAAAATCTTCCAAGTTATTCTCTCCTAATTCAAGTCAGCTGAGGCATCAAAATGTCGGGCAGATGGACAAGATCCCTGGCTGCAGCCAGCCTGTTTTCTGTTGTTACTCATATTGCAGTCAAAACTTAGAGACTTTTACTGTAATTGTTTTTTATTTAATCAGTGATATTTCGAGGATTTAACGTTTACATAAGCATACTAAAGGAGATCCCTGTGTGCTTTCTAAGTGTAAAAGTCTGTGCTCTAAAGATCCTAACTTGCCCTAAAGTGGATTAAACACCTTAAGACCGTGTTCTTACCTTAAACCCATAGTTTTCCTTCACTCCTTTCCTTTTCTTTCTCTTCATATGGCTATTAAGAATTACTGGATTTACAGACAGTGCTTAAGGACAGTCACTACTGCAGTTACTTGGTCAAGAAAGCAGAAGGATTTTCTTGTCAGCTGTATTTTCTCATCCGTTGTATTTTCACAGACTTACTAACTTCAGTTTTGCTTCATGTTAGGGAGATGCAAGAGAACAGATAAATAAGCAAAGTATGACCCAAGTTCATGCTTTCTTTTTTATTTTTGCTGTGACTTTAATAGCTGAGAAGAGCTCCTGCCTCTTCCTCTCTCCTCCAGTGGATGGCAGTTGAGTACCACGGAACGGAGCAGAGCTGACTTGCACCTCGTTGTAGCTCTCTCAAGGAGGCAACCGCTGATTGGAATTAGCTGTTCTTTGCCTGTGTGAAATATCACTCAGAAATACCTGAAGTATTAGAAAAGGAAGAAATGGAAAGCGTTTTCAATTTAAACTTCTTTGTTACTAGAGCAGGAGTAGATCTAAAAATTTCCTTCAGCAGCTGAGGGGGAAAAAAGAGCCTTATATCCATATATACACAAGTTTCAAGTGTTTCCTTTTAATATGTTAATCTGAATTTTCAGTATATGGATGCCAATGAAAAAAAGTTCCTGATTTTCATTTTGCTTCCTGACCTCCACAGTCTTTAGGTTTTAATACTATACTCATAATTTCAGCACGAAGAATAATTTTTAAAGGCATATTTTCCTTTCTTGAAGTCTCAGCTGCACCAGAAAGAATAGCACAATTCCCAGGGACTGGGATTGCGATGTGAATTTAGTCATCACTGAAACTGCGACTAGTTTTGAAAAGTTCCTCTAAAAAAAAAGTTTAAAACAAACATTCCAATCAGAAACAGAAACCTAACCACGTTCCTCTTAAAAACGGGTCTCCTCCAACTCCTCCAGTTTATAGCACATACCCTTGGGCTATTACAGTCTAGAAAAATCTGAAATAAAACCACACTGTTTTCTGGGTCTGATCATGCATCACTTGCTCAAAAAGAAGTTTAGGGCCTCCTGAGAAACACAAGGTTTAGGCCTTCCTGACACGTGTTGCTTCTTTCTAAAGAAAACAGTCTAGTGCATCTTTATGGTGAATACATCATTTTAGTTTTATTCCCTCTATAAGGAATCACAGATGGATTGAAACAGAAAGCTTTAAAAAAATATTTGCAATTCCAGTTGCATATAAATAATATTGTGGTCAGCATCCTAGTTGTTTTTAACAGAAGTTATTTACTTTTTAAATTTGATTTGGTTCTACCTCTAGTCTCATGCTGTTGTAGTATAAGATCAGACACAAATAACTGTTTACACCAAAAACTAAGTTTCTGTAAGTAACTATTTTAAAATGTTTGCTTTTATGTTTACTGCTGAAGGATCTTGAGCACTCTTGCCAGAAAGGAAAGTATTTATTATCTCTCTTTTACAGATGAGGAAACTGAGACACTGTGAAATTAAAAGCTTGGGGAAATTAGTGCACAGTAAATTACGGTGTGAATTTACTGTGTACCAACAACCCTGCATGAACTCATCATGTGGACTGGCAAAGAAAAAGGATTAAACTCCCTTAAATTATCTCACATTTGCCATGGACAGACAGTTGCCATGGATCAGCTGACACGCAGCAACTTCTCCACCCTCAGCGAGGCACTTGCACAGAGAATCCCCTCGTCGGAGAGGAGCCGTTCACAGGGGCTCCGCTGCCTATCTGCTCCAACTTTAGGCAAGAGTTTATTAGCCACTAATTTCCCCAGCTGGTTTACCTAAAAATCACAGAAGGATATCTCTGGCAGGACTCAAAGTCAGACGTGAGTATCCTTGCAGCCTTGAAAGCATAAGTTGTGAGTTAAAAGCAAAATATTGGGGGGAGATAAACTTCGTCTTTTTGAAGGATGGAGCATCTGCAGCACGTGTCCAGGCAGGGTATGGCTTGAAATGGCGAATTAGAGTGGTGGAATCAGAAGACGAGTCCTGGAATTTGAGAACCACCCTCATGTCTCAGGGGTTTTTGGCATTAAAGTTGCTTCCAGTGTCGTGGCAGCACCTTACAGCCCAGCCCAGTATGGAATTCCACATGGAATCTGTCTGTCCCGGGAATCCCATCAGACACCTCTTCCCACCTCATGCCTGGTGTTTAGGGCACCCTGCAAGATCCCTTCCGTCTCACAGTGCCACTTCTGGACACCAGAGCCTCTGGGCATGACCACTGCAGCCCTGGTCACGGTTCACTGGTCCCGCAGTGACCTCTGGGCTCCAGAGGCCACCGGCGAGGATCCAGGGGTGACCTCCTCGCCCTGCAGCAGCCCGAGCAGCCGATGTTGAAACGACTTTGGCACGAGCTCTCTCCATTGTGTCTGATCCAAGCTGGAGAGATGAGCACGTAGGGAGCTGGGACAAAGGTTGGCTGGTGAGAAGAGAATTACTGACAAGTTCATTCCACTAATAAACAAAGACATAAATGATGATGCTATAAAGAAAAAGCAGGATTCTCTGGAGAAAACTGTAGAGGGACCTAGTAAGGAGGAGAGATGTTTAGACAACAGTTTTACATTATACTGCTTGGTAAAAAATGTTCTATTTTAGCTCCAAGCTTGAGTCTAGTTAGAGCTACACTAGTGCTTAGGAAACAGCATGTGTTTTAATGCCCTATGAACAGGAATAACTGATAACTAGTACATTTAAATGTGAAAAGCAGAACTTTTCTCTGAGGGAGGCGTTATTTTTTTTTGTTGTTGTTATGGATTTTGTCTTCATAGTTTACATTGCAGCTATAGCATTCCACTGGCAGTCATTTATCTAATGACTTATATCTTTCAGGTTGTGAAAAATGCAGGATAACAGAGAGAGAGAGAAAAAAAGTGGTGGTAAGTTCTTTTCAATTTGCAATTCAGGGCTGAACTTCTGAGCATAAATATACAGAAATTAACACCTTCCTAACATCCCCTCACTTGTTTCCAAAGTGTCACAATGGGATCAGGGCATTATTTACTTCAATCCCTCTCACGCCAAAGTAAGTCTGTTTAGAGGTGCATTTTCTTTTGGTATAACTGAAATTAAGACAAAAGGGTATGTCTGAGAAAATATTTCTTTTTCCCGTGCAAAGCTTAACCTTAGAAAATGCCTGTTTGTGTTTGCATAGAATATGACAGCTGCCTTTTTTAGAGGCTGATCAGACTCACTGGGCTGTACTGTTGTAAAGGAAAAGTTTCACAGATATAGTTAACCTGTGGAATGCCCTTCTACAAGATACTTTTAAAGTGTTGTCGCTAATACTGTCTGTTTTCATGATTCAGGGCGTCATGGTCTTCTGGCTGGGAGCAAGAAGCAGTGTACTGTGTCCTTCCATGATGTGCCTGCCCTGAATGAATCAGGAGGTCGTGGTGACTCTTGTAGAGATGGTCACTGCTGGAGCTGGAGGAGGTGATGGCCTCGAAGGAAAAGTCTGTGGCTGTTTCCAGAAATGAGCAAGAGGTGCAGCACGAGCTGTGAGACAAGGACAGCCCTGGCTGCTGCTGTGTGTGGTGGGGAGAGGAAGGTGTGCACACACCAGGGAGGCTGGCAGAGGAGAAAGGTGGGTCACAGCAGGGGCTGTCCATGTTCTTCAGCTCTCAAAACTCTTGAAGTTACTAACTGGGAATGGCGGGCAAAGAGGAGGCCCTAGAGCCCCAATGACTGTTGGTGATTTGTGAAGGAGCAAAAGGGAAGGTCTAAAGTCCTTCTGGGTCTGAGTGATGCTCTTGGGCCTGGAGTAACTCGGTGTTCAGCACAGCTCTGCTTCTGGAGCATATGGGAGGCAGAAGTGCCTTCATTCTGCTGAAACACCTCAGGGGCTCAGGCACAAACCCTTCGAGGGCGATGGCCCAGGCACTGGAGAGTGTCTGGGGGTTGGTGGGTGCACATGGGGCGGGAGGAAGGACCATCAGACCCTGTCTGTTGAACGCATTTTACTAACGATTCATCCGTAACGAGAGAAAAGTGGAAGCAAGGATGTGTGAGTGAAGGACCTTCAGAGAGATGGTCCCTCATGTGGGGAAAATGGTGTTTGGAGAGGAGCTGAACTCCTGTTGTCTGGTGCTGTGAGGACCTTCTACATTGGTACACCATCCAGAAACACTTGTTCTCAGAAAATTCCATACTGAAATCATGGGAAATATTTGAACTTTAGATGACTCCAGACTTCAGTTGCAGTTTAGTAGGATTTTAAGGCTGGCGCTTTATATATATACGACATATATAAATACACAGACACACATGCAAAATATATATATGTGTGTGTATTTATATATACCTTAGGTTGTTTTGATTCTGTCAAGTAAATTCAGTAATTTTTGTTTAAGGTAGAACTGAGAGAGAGTCTCGTGCAGGAAGAGATTTGATGGAGCCGTGTTAAGCATTGAGGAATTTGCATCAGAGGTTCTTCAAATGTTTCATTCAAGGCCAGCTTGTTGTTAACCTGAATATCTGATTTGAAGTCATGCTGGTTTCACATGTCAAGCTACCCTGGCACTGCGTGAAAGTGATGGGAGGAGAGACTGGGTGGGGGGAATGAGCAAGTAGGGAGGGATTTGGTTATCAAAGCAGAGGACTTAGATTCAATAGTAATCGACAGAAGGAGATTACTTCTGCTCGTAGCTCACACAAGGGCTCTATCCCAATACATTAGGCCACCCCCTCACACAAACAGAAGGACCTCCACGTGCATTACCAGCTTCACCAGGCACAAGGAGATGGTGCAATGACTTTGCTGCCAACCCAGGGAAACAGCAGGTTCACTAAAGCCCAACTCTCAAGAATATTAATAAAAATAAATGATTTTACCCTTTCTGGTCCCGCTTATAGCAGGCTGCTAATAATGCCTTATGAGGCTGCCACACAGTTCAATCAATAGTTTGATTTTTCTGCCCTAGAGCTGCCACAAGCACGAACCCCATGCTGAAGTGGCTGAGTAAGGAGCTGGCTGCAGAGATGGAACGAGATGGCAAAAGGGAAATGCGGGATGTGGCGCCTTGTGACTTCTAGGAAACTTAGGGATGGACTATTCCTGCTGAGCCCCATCCACCATGGCCACTGCCACATCCCACCGATGCTCCTTGATGCTGGTGCTGGTTATTTATTTATTTCTGTGTCGCCTATGGAAACATTCAGGTTTGACAAAGGGAAAAAGCAATTCGGCGTCCTTTGACTGAGGAAGGTTGATTTTCATTCGAGACAGAATGGCTCATTTTTACCTTTTTAGCTCCTGGAAGAGTAAAAAGTGAGAGGTCAAACCTGCATCACCATGACAACCCCTGCAGCGAGGGTTTTTGAGCAGATGAAGGGGAGTGATAATGGAGCTGAAGTTTCTGCCCGTTCATAGTCGCTGGGCTTTTTGTTTTGTTTTTTTCTTGTTTCTTTCCTTTAGGCCCTGTAAGGTGTGGCCCCATGGATTTTTTCAGGGGCTGAAGGATAACACTGGCCAGTTTAAACATGACCACGCTCTGTTTGAGATCAGTCCTCGGTGCTGCAGTGCCTGGACACACGTGGGGTGTATATAAACCATATAAAAAAGGGATTGTAAGAGATAGTCATGGAAGATCAAACATCCCCTCAGATGCATTCCCTACACTCCTGTAGGTACAACACGCCAGCAAGTGCAGTCGTATTACCCGGTCTGCATCAAAGAGAACTGTCATCTCTGCCTTTCCTGACAGCACCTTTGGAGTCCAAAAATAAGCTCAATAAAAGAGCAATTCTCTGAGGAGGGGAGGCATTGTAGAAGAGAAGGAATTTCAAATAGGGTGGGGGTCTAAGGAGATACCCTCAGGAGGGGCTGCAGGTGGAAGCTTATTTGAGTTGCTGAGCTCATGCCTCCGTTTTCTAGACCTGCACAAGGGGGAATGTGTAGGAACAGATTGCAGATAGCTGAGGTCACAGCAATGGAGCAAAACCAAGACAAATTGAAGTCCCACAAACAATCCCCTGATTCCCTTTACCTAAAAACTGAGCCTGCTCCAGGGAAAAACAAGCAAAAGAGCAGATTACTCATTTTTTTGAATGCCTTTGGTTATCATAGGTATCCACTAAATCTGGTGTTTTCCTAAGGTGGGAAGCCCTCTCAGACTGGAATATGCCTCAACTGGAGTGCAAACACAGCACCTATGAAAGGTTGTCCTCAAACCCCAACTAGAGCTTCCAGGTATCTGAATATTATGCCTCTTCAGAAGTTATGAATCATCCTTTCTTTAGCTTGTTGTGGTTGGAACAAAAAATGAAACAGTGTAAGAAATATTAGCTCAGGTATTAGAGTGTCAGAAAAGTTAATTTCGTGGGAAGATTTCCCCTGAGTCAGACTTTAGTGGGATCTATACAGCCATCAGATAGTTACATGGAGAAGAGGAAGAGTCAGGGTTAACACTAAAAAAGTTTTGAATGGCTATAAAACCTCGAGTTGAAGCAATTCTCTGTGCCCAAAGGATTAGGTTAAAGCTTTTGCAGTGCAGTGGAGATGAATTATTCCATTTTTGCCTAGTGAGTGTTTTCTCATATCTTCTTCCAAAGTGGTGGACGTGTCCCTTTTGTCAGGATGGAGTTACACAGCCCACCATCCAGAAAGGGAAACTGCAAAGAAAGAGCACAGATACAGTGCCTCTACCACCAGATTTGAAACAATAGCTGCATCAACCCAGCAAGGAAGCAGAGCTGGGCTGTTGGGATCAGCCTGCAGATAAATCAAAGTGAATCTGAGTGATAGTGATGTGATGTTGCAATAATAATTCACTCCTCATGCTGATTTAGAAGAGGAAGCCAATTCAGAGCTTCACAAGCACCAGGGCCAGCACAGAGCCCTGTGGGACAGAATGAAAGAGAATAGTCAGTTCATATGGAAACCAAGTGGAGGTTATCAACTGCATAAAATACATACCTGGCAGAAGACAGATGAGAGAACTTCTGGAAATGCTTTGGATTATAATCTGTGCTTCAGACAACTGATTTATGAAAAGCTGGATTCTTGTGTTTTATTCAACCAATCTTAAAAATTATGTTAAATATGAAGCCTCTGTATGTGAGAGGACTGCAGCAACAGTAATTTAAACAGGATGTTAGAGTATGACAGAAAATGCAATTTCATCTTTACAGTGATGAGCCAGAGACCTCAATTTTCCTCTTCCTGTGATGTGACTCTCTTGAGTCAGACTTGAACTTTAGGTATGGTCTGAGAGAGGGGCAGATTGCCTGTCTGCTGGTGCATCTCAGGCCAAATGCTTTTTGGGAGCTCAGTCTTTGAGGACAAAATAAAAAATGCCAATCAAATTGGCATCAGACCATTTGGAGGCTTTAATTACATTTATTTGATTTTTATTCCTCACTGCAACTCTACTCATCTGTTTCCAGGCACAGTAGACTCAGTGAAACCTGATGTTGTTTTCAATTTACCAACATCTCTTTGGAAAACAGACTCATCTCACTGTGGAAATGTTCTGAAAACAAATTAAAACAATTCCTCCTACCCCCCAAAAGTAATCATGTGCCAGAGCTTTATTTTACACTTGGATAATATATGGACATAAATGATACCTGGCAAGTGTATGTTCATTGAAATTGTATCTTTAACGTTTCAGGTGATTAAGCTGGACTCATACACATTTAATGTTTAATTTTAAGGAAAACCTTTCCCATGGCAATGGAGTGCAGAGTTTCAAGATGAAGTCCAGCCTAGGAAAGACCTATGGACTGGCATAGAAAGTGTGAAATACCACATGAGCTCTGCTAATAAGTCAGTAGAGTTGTAAGAAGTCAATGCAGCATCAGCTGAGACCTGGGAGAAGAAAACCACAAACAACACGTTTCTCTCTGCCGAGCATTTCCAGCACACCTTAAGCCTGTGAAAGATGCTGGCATGGTGAGCAAATATTGCTGTCTGTGGGTTAAAGTTCAAATACATCACTTGAGCAGATGAGGAGTTCAACCAGGGCAGAACAACTTGCCATTTCCTTCAGGGAGTGGTGGCCGTGGGGTGGGGAGGGACGTGGGTGTGAGAGTAGGATGCAGACAGTCACAGCCTTTCTACAGCAATTACCATAAAGATTAAATAAATACAATAGCCTAATTTCACATGGAAGTACACTTTAATTAAGTCTCTGCAGAACAATGAGCTGCTTCCATAAGAGCTGTGAATATCATCACTAGGGACTGTCCAGAGGAAGAGAGAAACAAACAAGAGGAGGTCTCTTTGTATAGAAAATATGTACAGGAAGTATTTTGAAAAGCTTGTCCCAAGTTAATTTACCTAGGAAGAATTAATGACAAACTCCAGGGTTTTGCTCTTGTTTTATGTAAGTTCCCCATCCCACACCCTCACGGTTCTTCCCAGACTGAGGGAGACAATTCATTTGCAGACCAATGCAAATTTTTGCCTTTCCAGACTATTGCAAGAGCATCACAGCTTATTGTGTGTGATGCACACCAGTGGGCTTAGCTTGGCTGAAACGCTTCTGGGAGGCAAAGCTGTGCCAGATAAGCTCCAGGTGTATTAAAAAGAAAAAAAATCTGTTCTCCTAACTCAGTTAATGATGCATTCCCTAAGTTAACATAGTCAGGGATAGAGTTAGTAGGAGGTGTTAAGGGAACATCACCTGTAGAACCTCCCTTCACCCTTCCTATTATTTTCTTTATCTTCCTGTATGATCCAGAGTTCCTAATGCATAGGAACTGCATGAAAATGAACCAGTTTGCCATTACCATTTTTACAAACACCTGGATGCATTGCCTGAGTGCAGGGAAGTTTGGCCAGGGTCATGGTTATTCTCTTCCTGAGGCTGAGATGTTCAACAGAGGACAGTTCAGCTGCTGGCATCACATCAACCAGGCCATGACTTGTGGTGAGTTTGAGCTCAACAACACCTACTGAAGAGCACCTTCATTGCAAAGGCAGAATTGAGATGTTCCCTAAATCCCAGTCAGATACAAAACTTCACAGAGTGCAGATGACAGGGAAGCTTGATGGGCAGCTTGATGTTTATGAAGGAAGATTTTGCCTTGAAGCTTGGATGGGTAGTGGGTGTAAATTACAAATGACTTTTTTTTACCTCAGAATCTATTATAGACTACTTTAACAATTAATATTATTGCTTTAGAGAGTGCCATCTGGTAGCTATCAGCTCTGCAAGGCTCAGGAAGGTTAGACCTGGGGAAGCACAAAATCACTTTTGTGCTTGATACTCCTCTTATCACTTTTGTGCTTGATACTCCTCGTGGAGGCTTTTGGTCAGGCACTGCCTTTGTTTGCTTTCTTTGTTTTTATGCAGCTAGGTAACATAGCTGGGCCCAGCTCCACGGAGGGTGTCTTGGGCATGACTGCACTGCAACCCAAAAATCATTACAACCAGATAATCAGCTCTCAGAGCATGCCAGGGTCTGCTTTTTCTTTGAAAGGGAGTTGAAGCACTTGTGGAGGTTTAATCGAAATCTGAATACATGTGACTGAAATTGGCTGCCTGTGATTATTTATACAAGTAAATCTCTACCTCTCACAAGTTCCCAGAAATCAAATGCCAGACTTGTATGATCATTTATTTTTTAAAGAAGTAAATATTTGTTGAAAATTCTTTGCTGTATTAATTTTCCTCTGCTTTCTCTCAGGCAGCCCTAATAGCGATGGAGAGACTCCTGGTGTGCATCAATCAGCCTAGGGAAGAGGGACCAAAATAGCTGATTGCTGGGTCCGTAATGTCTGATCCTCAGAACGAACCCAAATTTTCAGTTAGCTTTTAGAATGGCTCGTTTTCCTCATACATCTGCATGCCCAGCTAAAATCTTCCAGGAAATGATCCTTATTTCAACAGTAGGTATGTCAGGTACAGGTATTTTAAGGAGGAGGTAGTTTAAGCCGAGGGCTGCATATTGCCATGTTTTCCTAACCCCCAGTCGAAAGCCCATCTGCCAGTAAGTGGTTTATAACTTGACAGTCAGCCACCACTGTTTTTTAAAATGTTCTATAATGTTTATAAAGTCAGTCCCTGTTGCTAACCTTTTTTTTTCCCCTTTTACTTTCTTTACTTTCTTTTTTTTTTTTTTTTGTGGTAACCCTTTTACCTTCTTTTTCCCTGCTCAGACCCATTAGCAGGATGTTGTGCAATATGGTGCTTGTCATCTGTTTCAAAGACACAGTGATGAGATACAGGTATGCCAGATGGATAAACCTAGTGTGACTAATTATTGTGTATTTGCCTTTAATTATTATCATTTATTACCAGAGAAAAGACAATAGAGGTTCCCAGACTCGGAAGGGAATGTCGGCAGAAGGGGAATCTTTGTCTTTTTGGTTTGTTTTTTTTTTTTTTTTCAAGAGACTGGCACATCAGCAAGAAAAGTTTTCTTCTTGGAGAGAAATACTGCAAAACATCTGAGACAAGAGGAGACAACATGACCCAAGCAATACTTTCCTTTCCCTGGCACATACTTGAGGATCAGATCTCTCACAGGTAATAAATAGGTTTTGTGTAACGATAGAACAAGTATTCTCCTGGCTGAATGTCCACTCAGGGCATAAGGAATGTATGGATATCCTTCAATCATCTCACAGAGAGAGGTTTGAGTTCAAAGCGACCTCCAAAAATCACCCAACCCAACCCCCCTGGAACTGGCAGGGATATCTTCCACTAGACCAGATTGCTCAAGAGCCCAGTCCAACCTGGCCTTGAACACTGTCAGGAATGTGGCATCCACAGTTTCTCTGGGCAGCCTGTGCCTATGGGTAGGTTTCAGTCCTCTCTAGTCTGGTTTTGGAGACATTTCCAGCGCTGGCTCTGCCCTTCTGGCACCAGAAAAAGACTAAACCATCAGATGTACATTATCTCCTCCATGGAGAGGTGAAACCTGAGGTCCTTAAGCAGCGATTTGTGACCAAATTAGGCTCAGGGTAGCAAACAGTGGCATTGGTCTCTGTGCCATCACAGTGAGCCCTCAACCCTTTAAATGGAATTTGCCTCTATATCTGACCCTCACACACAACATTTCCACACTGTTTGGTAAAAATGCAGATTTTCTTCTTTTCAGTATTATGACCTTACTTTCAATCAATCCCGTCACAAACACACACACATTTATAAACATGTCTTATTGTAAAACAAACATTTTAAAACACAGGGGACATTGCTGTTGCATTTCAATAGATGCCTACTGAGGACAGGCACTTAACTCAGAACTCCCAGCCTGGCATGCCGGCTGATTTTGAAGGAGTCTAGAAGGTTGACAATGGTAAGAAACTTTTGGAAATGTTTAATACTCTGGTCCCAAAAGCTGCTTTCAGGTTACAGCTGAATCAGCTGCCATTTACAAGTGCAAAGTGGGTTTATGATGGCTCATAAGCCTGATCTTGCTTATGGGGCACTGCACTTTAATTTGAGAGCAGCCGCACTGATTTGGTAAACAGATTGAGGAAGAGCTTCAGACTCCAGGCTTTAAAATTCATGAGGATCTGATTTAGTAGGTTTTACACTGGTATTTTAACATATTTGCTCTATGGCTAAATTGCAGTGTAACCTAAAGGACCAGTCATATACCACAATCTATTGCAGATAATACAAGATATAATCAATGTCAGCAGGCTGCTGAGCTATTTCTATATTTAGTGTTTGTCAGACAAATACATGCAAAGGCATTAAAACAACAAAGTCCGTACATGGATGATTTGTGAACAGGAGAAAAGGCTAAATTTGCCACTGTTTGCTCTGAATAGCTTACCCAGATTAGAGGCCAATTTTGTGTTGGACAGAAATATTTTCCATCACAGAGTCTGCTGAAGTCAAGAGAGTACTATTCCTTTGGCCGCAGGATGGGCTGGAGGGCTGGGCTGTATTTTGGGATTGGCAGCTCTGACCGTCTCCCTTTAACCCATTTGAACACAATTTGATTGGGACTTGACTGAGCACTTAATAGTCTGTGATTGCCTTGATTGTAGACTTCTACTTTTAAACCAAATGCAATGTCATTATTACATATCAAGAAAGAACGGTCCCTGATAACCAAAAAATATTACATTAAATTGGCACACTGAGAATTAAATATGCAGAATCAGGCTAATGAAATAACTTGCCTTTGGTTGCAAGAGCCTTCATCATTCTTAAGAAGATTTAATGCAAATCTGACTTGGAGCTGTTTCAGTCCAATTATTTTTCGGCAAATTTTTGAGCTTTATTTTTTCTTTTCAGCAGCATTATTCTGTCTTGACAGTTTTTATTTTGTTATTTTTGTGGATATTGAGTAAATGGGAAACCAATTCAGAACCATTCTTAAGTAGAAATGAAATGCCCTGTAATCCAATTTTGATCAAAATTCATCTTTGCTTTTCGGGGACCGAGCAGCCTGTGCAGTTATCTCTGCACTGCACAAGTTGATAATAAAGCAAAGCAAAGCTCACATTCTTTTCCCCTTGCACGTGGTGGGAACTGGGCATTGTTCAGCTGGAGAACAATGTGCTGCTCCCCCAGCATGTGGCAAAGCAGCAGAATGGCAAGAAGAAGATTTCTCCCTGTGCTTCTACTTCTGTTTCTCTAATGTCTGAAGTAAACCTTTCTTCCCGCCTGTGGGTGGGTGGTTCTCTTCCCTAAACCTTCCTGGCTCCCTCCCCTGATGCCCTGTGTTTGCAGAAGACAGCTCACTGCTGCAGCACCTTTCCCAAAAGCACTCCTAGGGAGCAGAGACACATTCAGCTCTCATCACACACCTGCTTTACAGCTCCTCTGCTTCCACGTCAGTATCCACTGCCTTTTGGTTATGCACAGATACAAAAGCCAAGATACATCACAAAAATACAATCTCTGTCCAAGTAGTGACTGGACAAAGAAGCCTTGTATGTCTTACATGGTGCAGAGAGGGATCCCATATAACACGGGATTTTGCTTTATGTTTGCTTCAATGACTCCAGCTGAGTTCTTAACTGGCTTTTATTCCTCTTTGCCTGGCAGAAACAATACCTCAAGGAAGGCTTTTCTGGTGCAACATCAGCAAAAATTGGTAGCTTAGAAATGGCTGTTTGCAATCAAGCAAAGCTTCTCCATTCCTCTTAAAAACACCCTTCTTCCTTCCCACCACTCACTTCTTCACCAGTTCCTCCTACCTATAGGCCAAGCTTTTTTTCAATGTTCATTTCATGTAACCTTCCATGTTGTAATGCAACAGGTGTTCTAGGATGAGACTGAACTTTGAATATCAAAAAGTTTTCAGGCATCCGTCCCCACGGGCTTCCAAGTCCACAGGATCCTGTGAAAGGTCATAAAGGAGGGATACATCATTAAATAGTCATCTCAACATTATCATCGCCTGCCACCTGTCCCCAAGAGGAAAAGTAAGGAGAGATAACACATCAGTATGAGAGATGATTGAATGCAAGTCTCTGGTACCCTCCCAAGATACATAGGAAATGCCTTCTTTTCCTTGGTAGCAGGTAGCTCATAACTAAGGATACGAACTCTTTATAGAGATTGAGTTGTCTTTCCAAAGTATCTTTATGTTCGGTTACCCTTCATTAGTTACCTTCTTGTTTGTGTCTGTTCTTCTCATCACATCTTGCAGTTTCTTGCTGCTTCACTCTTTCTGCTTCCTCACCATCTAACCTTAGATCATTCCCTCGCTTTCACTCTCTCTGAAAATCTGCCTGCTGGTATTTTCCATGAATCCATCTGCATTGAATTATTTATAGATACAATAAAGTCTGCTTTTGTCTAATGTTTATTTTCTTTAATAACAAGAAACATGGGGAAAATGTTCCAAAGGACCGAAAAAGGACTTGACTTTTCCTGGACGCCAGGCAACAGTAGCCAAAAAGTACAAAACAAGCTGTAGGATGTTCGTAAGATGCATCTAAAAATAATAATCTTAGTACTTTGGTATCTAATATGTTCTCTGAATTTGTTATATTTCCCAAATCTGAGCCTTGGTTTTAATGCTGTCATGACACCCTGAAGGTCTTAATGGGCAATGAGTCACTATGAAGGCAACCAGGAGCAATAAGCAGAGGGATTACTGCTGGTGCAGCCAGATCTTTGCTACCTATTGTCCTTGTGTCAGTGTTTTAAACAGGTCATGGAGGTCTCTTACGCTGGTCGTTCCCAACCAGTGGGTTTGTCTTGTACCTGGCAAAAATTAGAACAAACAATAGATCTTGCTAAATGAGTCACTGCTAGCTCTTTGTTACCTTTTACTGTTTGTTTGAATTTACTTTTCATCATGATTTAAAGGCTTTTCCCATCTCCTTTTCCAGTGGAGGGTTTATGCTGCTCATTGCTTCTTTCTTCCCTTCAATTATGCGAGCCATGCAAGCATTTCCCCTTGAACACTTTCCAGCTCCCCCCACCCCGTACCTCACCCACTCCGTGTCCTCCCCCTCGTTTACACAGCTCCATTCTCCACTGTGTTTCCTGCACTGCCTACACTAATTGCACTTAGCATGGATGTGGTGGGGGAGGGAGGGCGGAAAGGGAGAAAGTAAAAAGAGGACTTCTGTGTGAGTTAAAGCTGGAGGCTCCTCTGCACGTGGGAAAGATGGAAGACATAAAATAGGCAGAAGGAAGACATAAAATAGCAGAAGGAAGAGGAGAGAGGAGCAGGTTCATGTCCAGGTTCAGAGTACCAGGGACAACCTCAAGGTAGGAGCATGTTGGTTCTCACCTTTTTAGAGGGAGTAAGGAAGCACCTGGAAGCTGCAGAGATGGGAGCCCAGGAGATCCAGTCCCTGCTCTCCACAGCATCCATGTGATGCAAAATTCCGAGGGGAAGCCTTATGGAGCTCTCCCTGCCACCTCTCCTGGCAAAAGGTTATTCAGCATATGGGAGAGGTTGCTTTGTTCCTTACTCATTCTGTTTGCCGCTCTGTTCCATACCCCTTGAACACTCACTCTGTTGCAATTGCTTGTCTAAAACACTGTTCACTGCCTCTGTCCCCACTCCCATTCCAAAACCACAGGAAAAAGTAGGATGCTGACAGCACAGAAGCAATGAGCTGCACGTCGGGGCCATTCTTGCAGGCTGGGGATCAAATCTGCCGGAGGACTTGAAAAATTCAGTCCCTGCACTCCTCACAGTGGGATGTGGATGTGAACATCGCCTCTTTCTCAGAGCAGCTTTTAAGAGTGAGTATTTGTCTCAGAAAGAATAAACACAGACCATCAAACAACAACCCAACTAACAAACAAGCCCTCAGAGACCGGCAGCTCCCAAAAATCAGCACTCAGTACTCTCTGAAACTTCACTCATTTGGATTCAAAGGTACCTGGATGCAGAACACTTGAGCTAGAGAAACTGCACATCTGTGGCATGTGTTTATTTATTTATTTACCTGTTTTCCAATCTTGCACCTGCCTGCTTTAGCTGATCTCTAGCTATCAAATTGTGATGGAGAAAAAGTAATAAAATGCCTGTAGGATAGAAAAACCCTGCCTGAAGTTCTCCCATAGCTCAACCAGACCTAGAAGATGCACAATTCAATTAAAAGAAATATAAAGTTTTTCTCTCCTCACCTTGCCATTTTCCCCTTCTCTTCTGTGCATTTCATATATCCTTATATATATATAAATAAATACACAGACACACACACACACACACACATACGCACACACACACGCACAAACCCACCCCTCCCCTTCCCATCCTTTAAGGNGAAAAACCCTGCCTGAAGTTCTCCCATAGCTCAACCAGACCTAGAAGATGCACAATTCAATTAAAAGAAATACAAAGTTTTTCTCTCCTCACCTTGCCATTTTCCCCTTCTCTTCTGTGCATTTCATATATCCTTATATATATATAAATAAATACACAGACACACACACACATACGCACACACACGCACAAACCCACCCCTCCCCTTCCCAATCCTTCCTTTAAGGTTTAATTTAACAATAACATTTGCGATCGGGGTCCTGAGCATCTCAAGGGCATTGCGCTTGAAATTGCACACACTCCGCACCATTTATCATAGCCTGACATGTGTCATGTTCCAGACTGCAGCTCCAAGAGGTTACAGCTCACGACTGCTCCTTTGTTGATCAGCTGCCGAGACAACTGAGGCACCTTTCTTTCTCTTTTTCTTTTTTCTTTCTTTCCTTCTTTCTTTTTTTTTTCCTTTTAGTTTTTATTATTAAAGCTGCACCGTCCTCTTTTCAGAGGGTTTGTTCTGACACAATGGAAAAAGAAAATGAATTCTTCTCTGCTCTATGCAGTTCCCCCACCAGATCTTCATCAACTCAAATTCCGATCACATTTTATTTGGGTTCGATAGAACAGATTCGGCTGGTTAATATTACTGCTTAATACTGACTGTAGGAGGGATAAACTGTTTTCAAGGTAGCTCTGTGCTTGAGGAGAAGAACAGGGTGTATAACTGCTAAGGATATTGGGGACAGTGCTAAGGCAGTCCCAAAGTGCTTTCAAGTAGCAGCATGCGGGCTCACCAGGCCAGTGAATTCCCTCCATTGCTGAACTTCAGCCCTGCAACTTCAGGGCAATGAATTTTCTCTTATCCAAAGCTTCTGTTTCATTTACTCCACCTCTCCTCCTTCACTTCCTTGGTGCCTTGCAGATTTCTTGCTGCGTGCAGAGCACCCGAAACATGCGTGTATCATTGCAGGAATGATGCATGCATCAATTCAGCAAACCAAGCTATTTATAAACAAGAGCCACTGAATTGCATTCATAAATCACTTGTAGATCCTACTTTTGCCAGTCTTCATCCTGCCAATCAACATTTGTATAGGGTATGGTGCAGGTGTCACTGCAACTTAGTGTGTAAAGGATGCAAGGTGCTACTGATAGCAAGGAATGGGGTCTGAATACTGGTCTAAGATCTGAACAAAAGCTGGCTTGTATTGTTCTACATTCTCAAGAAGGCTGGCATATCAGGTGAGCTACTAATTTCTTTTTTAACTATTTATAATGAAGAGTTCTTGAAGGCAGGAAATGCTGAACTGGAGCTGATGTATCCATTTCCTTACCCTATTTCATGTTCTGCTCTGTCCTGGAAGACCTCAAGCCTGAAGGTTCAGGTCCCAAAGTCTGTCAGTGTTTTGGAATGATACTTGATCTTTCAGATTCCTATTCCCCTCTGAGCTCTAAATCACGCAATGTTCGTCACCACCTGTTAGCATCAAGCACAGCCTCTGCCGACACAGTTGGAGTTGTCTTACTTTCTCTCACACTCTCAGCTCTTGTCGATGGATATTTTCGGAGGTTTCCTCGGTTTAGAGGCACTTGATTAATCAGTAGTGCCAGATGGGAAGGCTCAACTACTACCACCATGTGTGTGTCACACGCCTATTAGATTCACAAACAGAGGATTTTCTTGCCATTGGCCAGCAAGATTTCGCACTTTATCCTTCATTATATGTTTTTAGCCCGTGTCAGACCCCTTTGCCTTCCAGTTCAGCATGCTCCTCACTACAAGTCTGATCTGAACAGCACTTTGCTGCCTGAAGGACGCCTCTTTTTCTCCCTGTTCCTCAAGGAGAGAAAAGCCCGGTTTTGTGTCTGTAGCTGGTTAGTCCCACATTCGCAGCATCCTCTCCGAACTGCTCCCGGGCTCAGCATGCAGCCGGCTCCCCGCTACCTATGATGCATTTCCCCCTTGCATCGCTGCTCGTGTTGCTGACCTTGACTGGTGCTCGATCCCTGCCCTCCCCCTCTGCCAGCATCGAGGCTCCTGCTCGGGCCTGCAGGGATGATGTAGTGCCACCAGCTGGGATGGCGCACAGCTCGGCCAGCTTCCAGTCACATCACTCTGCCTGTGCCGGGGAGCGCAACCACCTGCACGCTCTCGCCTTCCCCCGCTCTGAAAGGTGACAGTTTAGCAAAAATAGGACAAGGCACAGAGCACAGAGAGGTGTAAGGGCAGAGACTACCATAAATGCTGCTTCTCTGCTGCTTTGCCACCCTAAAAACCACCTGTCTGTGTGTGCCTGACACTGGCACTGCTCCTCTGCCCCCGAGCAGCAAGGAAGCTGCTTCACTGCCCAGTCTTAAATGAATATGATGTCTCCCTAAAACTCCTAGGGAGACTTACTGAGAATATTTAAGAGGGCTGGAGTTCTGTTATTTATAGAGGGGCTGTGCCCAGGGTGTGCCTGTGCCTGTCTCTCTTTTTAGGACACTTGTTCCCAGGAAAGCTGCTGCGGTGTTTTAATTCCTCACTCCAGACCACACTGGGGCCAGTTTAGCTCCCAGCAGTTTTAAATGAAGATTAATAATTTTAAGAGTATTTTGTGGATTTATAAGTAGGAAATAAGGAGTCTACACAAAGGAAAAAAATAACAATCTATGGCAAAAATATTAAAAATAACTAAAAGCCCACTGAAAATAAAAGCGCTCCTCAGCTTTCTCTCTCCAACCATGGATATTCTCATTGTAATACTGCTCAGAAATGGGGTCCCTTTGGCCTGGGAGTGAAAGTGACACACAGATACTCTTAGTGTAATAGAAAAGCAATGAGGAAAGCAGCACACAGTAATCAGGAGAGCAGTCAGGGTTTCAGCTGAGCCCATCCTCTGAATATCTCAACCATGGAGTAGAGCTAAGACTGGATTCAGGACTAGCTCAACACCTTGGTCTCCCTGTGGAAGGAAATATGGCTACAGCAGCCTCTATTTATTGGGATGGCATTGGGGGTGCTGGAAATTAATTGGCTCCTTGGATATGAAGAATAAAAGTAACCTTGGGTCTCTCTGCTAAAAAGGAAAGGAGATAGCCACCAAACCAAGCAACATATAAATAATAAGAGAACCAATAATGACTTAAAAAAAGTATTTAAATGCAATCAGGCAGAGTGGAGGAAAGAATAATGACATGTGTACAGTAGACACAATGTAGATTACAATTTACAACAGGATACAGGATGGAGCCAGCACTTGATTAGGGGACCATGTTACAAATTTTTCAGCATATGTCCTCTGTTTTTCTTTGCCTTGGCATAGAAGGCTGGGCACTGCTGGTAAGTAAATCAGATCGTCAGAAAATGCCCATGTTGATGAGAATTGCAGGATCCAAGGAAATTAACTTGACTCGTATTTTAGACAATTCTGCCATATCCATTCCTTGCCCAGAGCTGTCAACTGGGAAAGAGTTGTGCCTGCTTACAGCTTTAATCAGAGATAAAAATTACCCCTAGTTCATGAATATGTTTATCATGGAGATATGTCAATGGCAGAGAATAGATTCTCAGCACACAGTTCTGCATGTCTTGCACTAAAATATGTCATATACTGATGTGTTTTGCTCTACAAATAACACCCTCATACTCCACTCATTGTCCAGACACAGACAGAGCCTGGGCAAGGAGAAGTCCTCCAGAAGGAAGCACAAGGAGATTTTGCTGATGAGCTTGAAGGGCCTTAAAGCTCCTTGGGTGTCTGCTTGCTGTGCCTTGGCCATCATCTACGAGCCATTCACCTGACTGCCAGGGGAGAGACGAAGAGGGAAATTTTCATTTGGTCTGATCACAAAGGCTGTTGGGGCTCCTTTGATCATCCTGTGTGTCTTGAGGCTCCGTCTCCCTCCTGGATGTGTTCCCAGCTGCTGTTGTCTGGACCCAGCGTTTCGGCATGGCTCTTGACCATTAATACCAGTAAGTCATGCCCTGTGGTGGGGTGGGGGGACTTTGTGATGTGCTATTTCTTGTGGATAGTCAGGCTATGATAAAAAGGAAGCTGTATTCATGAATAGAGCAATCTTTTCCACTTCTAAATGTATTTTTCTTCCCAGTCTGGTAACATCACATCCCTCGGAGTACCCTAAATTAAAGAAAGCAATACCAGAACAACAACAAAAGCAGGAATGGGAATGACACAGCAGCAAACCAGAAAGCAAATGGCTGACAAGGGATGTTTAGATGTTGCACGGTGTTGTTTTGGCTGCTCTGTTTGTCCAAATTGCCCTAGAAAACAGAGAGAGCAGAAGCAGCTAAACGAAGGCTCCTTGAAGTCGGGGTTTGCCGGATCCCGATGTCCGTGTGCACTGGGTGTGGGTGTATTTGTGTGTGTACACTGGGGAAGAAGGAAGATTGTTGTTGTGGTCTCTTTCTAGACAGGCATAAACACCCCTATTTATTTCCAGCATGCCATCTAAATTCAAAATTAGCATAAGCTGGTGGTGTTAATTGATTTATATGCATGCAGGCAGTGGTTTATCAAAGGTAGAGGGATATAAGGTCACTCCCCTAAGGGCCTCCTGGGAACAACTATCCATCTGAGATAATACTGAGATTGGCATAGTTGGGAATATAACTGTGTCCAAGCACGAAGAAACTGAGTTCTTTGTCATTAGCAGCAAAATAGTTTTCCTATTAATATTGTAATTCTCCTTTTAATAAAGGCTGCTCTCATTGAGGTCTAGGAAAGTGCCCTCCAGGTCTGCTCTGAGGTGGCCCAGGCTGCAGCTGGAAGGCTGGCTGCCTTCCCAGGGAAGGGAAAAGTTCTGTCCAATTTGCCATCTGAGCCAAGCTCTAGGAATTTTGTTCCCTTCAGGTCGGTGTACCTCAGACATTGTGGAAGTGCCAGAACACTTCCTCAGAGGAGGTCAGCAGCAACACAGAGACAGCAGGGACCAACAGGGACCAATAGGGAGTTCTTTACTTTCTGAGGAAATTTCATGAAAATATTCCCCCTGAGCTGTACCAAGAGCAAAGCCAGAAAAGGGCCTTGGCATACAAGTGTAAAAGGAGGAAAAATACATCCCCTCTTGCACTGCCACCCCCTCAGAAGGGAGGAAAGGAGAGGAGACAGTCCCTAAAATGCTGTGCCCAAAATGTCTCCTATTGCTATTGGACTTCACTATCTATTTTAAAAACCCTTGTTTTTTCCCAAGCATGAAAATGGGTTAATCTGAACTGACAGTTGATTCTTCTTTTTCCTTTCCCTCTTTGTCTGTCAGTCTGTTTGTTTGTTTGTTTCCCCCCCACCTTTTCCTGGGTCAGTTTGGGGAATTCAGACATGAAATCCATCTAAAAAAAGCATCTTCCACTTGTAAGCACACCTCCCCTGCTTGACAAATAGGGAATTTTGCCCTCTCTAGTAGGAGCTGTAGTATCTGATTGCTCTCTGACTAAGTAGGAGCTCAACAAGGCCACATTTACACTGAACAATCTCATATATCAGAGGCCACCCCTTTGAATTCGATGGCTTTACTGGGGCTAAGAGAGGATATTGGAAACTTAGTCTGAAATCACACCTTTCAGGTAATAAGCAGCAATGAATAGAAAAGAAAAGGAAACAGGAGGCTTATAGGATTTAAGGAGTTTCTTTTGAAGAAAGGAATCCACCCTGCTGCTGATGGCCAGACGCTCGTGCGCGTGTTGAGATGTGCAAATAAAGCAGGGTATAAAGCTGTTAGCAATGGTTCACAGCAACAGACCAGCTCCTGTCAAGGAGAAGAGGGTTAGGTAAACTTTTCAGGTGTTTGGAGGTGAATCTTTTCATTCGTGCACAGCCCTTGTTTGACCCAACTATTTCACATCATTACCAATTGCTTTGTTCGTCCATATCCAACTTCCTCCTTGTGCTTTATTGGTTTCTGCTCTTGCTGACCTCTTCCAGCAGTTTACTTTCTAACATCCTGAATGCTTCATCATGACTGTTCAGCACACCTCACCGAGGGCTGAGATTAAAAGTTGAAAAAAGAGAAAGAGCGAGCACAACAGGAGAGGGAAGAGAAGAGCTTTTGGCAGCAGCATGGTGACACTCTTAGGGGAATCAAATGGGATGAGTAACCACCCGGAATAATGGCAGAGAGGAAAAAAGAGAGAAGAGACTCAAACAGCAGGGCCTGAGTGAGAGAATTAGTAGGAACATCAAGCTGAGCAAGCCAGGGGAGGGGAGGGAGGCAAAGCCTATCTCTCCATCTCAGCTCTCTGTTCCAAAGAGAGACACTGAGCACCATTAAAATAGAAAACGGGATCATTTAGTTTACAACACTGGGCCCAGATATCTTTTATTCAGTGTCTGCTTCTCTCCTGGACTGAAAGTCTGCTTGGCTCTAAGGTATAAGAGCAGTCTCAGGGAAATCTGAAGTGAGGACAGAAAGGGGAGAAGGTGGGAATTAAACAGGGAGACAGCAGATAGTGTCAGACCCACCTTTAGTGGCTGCAGGACACTGGTGCAGCACAGTCAACACAGCATCAGCAACATCCTCCCTCCATAGGTGCCACAGAGCTGCATTTCTGTTCCCTCCCTGAGCACAGGGCTGCAGGGACATAGGGAAGGTGACAGGACATCATCCTGGCCAAGGCTCACTCTGGCTGAGCCCAGGACCTTCTGCCTCCTCTCTCCTGGCAAATCGCAGCGGGGTTATGTTTAGGCTGATCACTACTCAGCGGAGAATAAACATTTAATTTAACACGGGGAGGTTGAGATTTGGGAGCCTGGCTCCTTCTGGATGGAGTGACAATGGAAACAGTCAGTACTCATGCCAGGAAACATCATAAGATTTATTTGGTGTCAATAAAGGAAAGAAATGTTTTGACAAAACCAGAATATTTTACTTGGGTTAATTTTTTTTTTAATAATTCATTATTATATGATAGAAAATTAAAATGTAAAGTCAAATATTGTTGTGTCCTCTCAAAAAATTGGCATGGGTTCTTTCGCACAGTCAGGATCTTTCTTCTAGTTTTCCTCCAAAAAGAAGCAGTGTCAAAATCAGTTTGATGTTATGAAATGTTTTAGTGTTGATGGAAGCACCTAACTAATAGTCAGGGTATGTATGGCTATCTCTGCTTCTAACATTACAAAGACGCTGACCTCCAGGTGCTCGTCTTCAATTCAATTTGCAAAATTCAGGCTTTGCTTTAGGTTTACAATACCATGAAGCAACATAAAGTTCAGTGATGATTGGATTAGGTTTTGACAAATATGAGAAAAACATTGAGATGTAATGTTAAAGCAGAAGGAACTCCAGGAAAGAGCAACTAGAGGTCTATTTTGTGAACATACTGAATATGTGGCTGCAGCTGCAGCGTATTCAGACTGTATAACATCTCTAAAAAAAGACGTTATGTAAACTTTTTATTTGAATAAGAAAAAGAATATTTGACCTGCATTCTTTTCTCATTAAGTATACTTTTCCGTGCACATTCTGCCCACATTCTGCCTTTTTTTTTTTAAATGCTAATGAAGAATTAAATTGTTACATCTTCAGACTAATGACTCTCATCAAGATTATTTTAATAATTCCTTGCCAGCCTTTCCAAGTCCTGTTTCATGCTTAGGAGACACAGAGAGCTTTAGCTTCCATGTCTGCCTTTGGTATTTCTACCAAGTGTAGATTTGTGACATGTGCTGTCATGTCCCAGGGTACATAAAGCTTCACTTTGGTGTCCTTGACATCTTTGGTCCTTTTTGTGGCTATCTCATAATTCATGCAAGTGATGCCATACAACTGTAAGTTTTTCATGAGGTCATAAAACTGATTTATAGAGGTTTTCCCATAATCTCCAAGCAAATTAAAGAAGGTTGATGGAACTATGCAACTCACTGTTGCCTCAACAATGGTCTCATTCAGAAATGACACCGAACAAGATTGAGGTATTAAGATAGCAAGAATGTCCTTAAGAAGCGTTGTCTGTCTGTAAAAAAAAATGTGATGCCTACAAACCAAGAAGGGCTGTTTCTTCTCTTCACTTAGTTGATTTTACCCATTACATCTACCTTAAGATTAGTCAGATAGTTTCTTCCTTCACTTTCCACTTCCAAATGGAAAAGGCTGATTAATCCATTGTAGATCAGCACTTACAGAAATAATTTGAGGTTAATCTCCTTTCCCTTCTGAGATATTTGAAGTTTTAGATTATCCATTTTGCAAACAGGGTTTTATTTTGCTTTTCAGCTTCTAAAATACTTTTACAATAAGGAAAATATTCCAATAAGGGAAAATTCTAATTCCAAAAATTCCAATAAAGGAAAAGATATTTGTAGATATATATATGTGTTTGCACACACAGGCACACATACACACACATATATATGTATATATAAAAACCCCATATATATCAAATTATATATTTGTATATCTAAAACGGTGTGGGTTTCACAGATATAGATATTAAACTATTTAAAATGCACATATATAAAAACTAAACACAAACCTCAAACTCTATTTCCAAACTGTTAAAAGTGGACGTTTCGGAATTGTGGGAACTTTATTTTCCGTCTTTATTTCTGAAGCTGTTTGTGAAGCGCTTGCATTTTGACAGAACTATATAGTCCAAGAAAATGAGCTTTCACTAAACTGCCTCCAACTTCAATATATGCCCTGTGTCAAACTCAGAGAGAGCTTCCAACCTCTGTGGCTGGGGCCGAGTGCCAATTACACTGCACCCAATGGCCTATAACTGTCTTTTTTGCTTCTGTGAATATCACTTTTCTAGTTAAAATCTTCAGGACAGCTTGCAAAGTATTTGCTACTATTGCTCTGGAGTTAAAAGCAACCTCGCAAACATTTCTCCATGGTAGTAATCGAGGTGATTCTTCCATCCCTACTCAAAAATGGCAGTATATCGTTCCTATCTTTGCTCCTCAACCTCTTCCCAGCAGGCGTCTGAAGACCTTTTTAAGGTGGGTGTTATCCTTTTCATTTTCTTCTTATCTGAATATTTAATCTCAAACTTCACGGGGAGATGACTATCTCCCATGTGCCTGAAACCAGCCAGGATTGTTTTATACAAACATTCTAAAGCATTTCGTGCAATCTGTACTGTGATTATACACAAACAAGAAAATCTTTTTAGAATCACCTTTGTATTGGAATGAGTGGGTCTTTACCAAAGAGATCATACAAACTAAGAGAGTTCCAAAGGTGAGGAATTCAGGTCCTTTAAAGAGTATTTGAAATAAAACCCAGGCAGCATACGCATTTTAAGTATTAGTTTTATTATTAGAGTGAAGAAATAATTGTTAGAATGATTTCCTGAGTGATTTAAAAGTGCTAATAGAAGTATTGAGCCATATTCTGATCACGCAGTTTGTAAATTGGAAGTAACTTAATGATATGAGTTCATTAAAAGGGAGATGGCATCAACCTCGCCATACTGAGGCACAGTACAAAGATATGTAAGTATTTAAATAAAAGACAGACAAATTACAGAACTATAGTTCAATACTGCCTTATGGCCAGTGTATTGCAACAGGCTGTAAAAGAAAGTAATGAAATCATTAGACACTGTGGCCTTGCATTCTATTTTCTATTTACATGATAATAAACCGTTATTAATATCATCATCCTTGTTATTGTTCTCATATTGTGAATTCTTGTAGTTTTCTCATTATTTTCCTTAAAGCCTCAGATGCTGGAATCAGGTCATCATCAGGTAAATTTCCAATTGCTTTTTTTTTTATTTAAATGTAGCATCCTAGTTTTCCTAGTTGTGGAAAGAAGTTCAAAAGCACATTTTGAGTGCAACTCAAATCACCTAATTTTATGTAACTACATCAGATGAGTCAAAGCACAAAATTTATAAAATCCAGGCAGTGTGTGGAGCACAGAAGCTGCCCTTAAGGTCCCAGCATTTAAATTAAACTAACTCCGTTGTCGCCAGTGCCCGTAATTACAATAAGCCTGGCATTTCTTGTTACCCTGTGAAATTACCTGCAAGGCCTTTTCATATTGTTTCCATGCTGTTGTTTTCATGCTCAGTAGAGCATTAAGAGTCAATGATGGGCAGCTCTTGTGTTGGACTGCGAATCGTGGGGCATTTTGCTTTGGACTCCATAGAAAATCCTCAAGGTGTTTATTGACAAATGCTTCCTACGGGCCACTGTAATAGAGAATTCTCCTCTCTGCCTGCTCCCCAGTTCCTACAAGGCCAATCTGCTCCACATCTAGGCACGCTGTTGCAAAAAATATATTTTTTTTCAGTACTCTCCGTAATGTGCCTTCAACAGGAGCTATGGATCAAGCGTGCTCCGGACCAAAGGCACTCAGTCCTCCAGCTCGGAGCTGTGCACTGCCATTTCCCCTCCATTTGTTTCTATGGAGCTGACTGTGTGTGCGGTCATCCATAAGGGTGCTGAGATACCCTGGAGAGAGAAGGAATAGCTGTAGCTATTTTTCATTATTATATACTTCACTTCGTAATAAATGAGATCCATAGCATGTGAACACCGCTCTTGTAGATCATCATATCAGCAAGCTCAAGGAACCTTATGTGCCACAAAGCTAAATAAAATAAAGTAAGTAATCCCGAGAAAAATAGGCTGAGGGGAGATGGCTGAGTGTTCAGGACTGCACAGTGCATCCTCTCAGCCTGAGAATGACCTCAGGACTTGCAGCAACTAAAGAATGGGTAGTTTTAAACCTAGAGCCACAGTCTACATGCCTGCCTCATCTCTATCTCTATCCACACACAGCGCAGAAATGTACAGACTTGCACTTCCATTGTCCTGCAGGTGTCTTTGGGATAACAGGGACCAGCAAACAACCTGTGACACAAAAGGGAAATGGCAGCAGGACTCTTCTCCAATGCTCGTGATGATGGTGAGTGTTGAGTGTCTCTGTAAAGCAGAGCAGATCAGATATGGAATTTTAAGACCAACTTTATGACGAATCTAGTTTTGCAAAACCCCTGTGGTCTTGCAGGTAGGGCAGGTATTTGTCTGCAGCGCAACACAGCAGATCTGGATGGTCCTGCTGAGAGTCCAAAGTGAGTTTCTAACCTGTTAACATTTTGACCAATAACACAAAGATGTGAGCTATTGAATAACTAGTCAGTGCTAAGAAAATTATGGATATCTATTTCCTGAACAGCAGTTATAATTCAGGAGAGGAACTTCAGTGTTATTTCCATAGGCCAGTGATGTTTTGGTACCTTCTGCCTTTGCCAAGTGATCTATTTATTGGGAGACATAAGGAACCAGTCCTAAAGTTGGGTTTGGTGTACACAAGTGTTAGCAGGAGGCTCCAAAATACCAAAGCTTAGCTCTGAAAAACCATGTTTAGAATCATAAAAAGAGTGAAACTATACAGTTAGAATAAAATGTAGCTCTTTTCTGGAGGTGAGGGCTACACTTTACGGCTTGTTTGGCATCATAACATTTGTAAAATCACAAACAAAAATTTACACATACACACATACACAGAGTTCTCCCACTGTTCCAAAACACAGTGGTTTTCCTCACTGTTTGCCTTGGGTGTGTGTTGAGAGAATTCTGGTTTGGTTAAACTTTCTGCCTCTCAGATAAAAAACAGCAGCAATTTTCTGCTTGAATTTCTCTGTGACTAAATCCATTGATCATCCTTTCTCTCTGTGAGTGAGGAGTGTGTTTTCTCTTTAATAACTACTATCCTTCTCCCTGAATATTTTTTTTCTCTCCCCTTCACTTGTTTGTGTTGTGTTGGTCAGTCCACTGCACTATTCCTCCGAGAGACAGAGAGAGCGCAAAATTGAAGTTATTTTATGCTTGGTCTCCCTCGGTCCCAATTTTCAAATCTTCATGTCAATTTTCACACATCAGTGTCATGTGGCGAATGCTATGGAAATTTCAGCGGGGTCCTTGGGAGACAATTTATACATGACCCCCTATTCCCTCCCCCAACAGGGCTGCAGACCCTGCCTTTACAAAGAATAAGTGGATTTATAATTAATGTGGATTTTAAAATATAAGTACATTCGGAAATTTTCCCATTTGTTTGCCTCTGTTGCAGTATGAGTTCAAAGGAATACAAGCTCTCCCCTTCTCTTTCTTCTTTCCCACCCTAATAAATCGGCCAAGTTAAGTTAATAAATATTACATCATGTTGAATTAAAAGATCAACTCATTATTAACTTTACTTTTTTCCCTAAAAGTTATGCTGATGAAGGTTTATCAATCAACTGATTTGGTAATCACCAGTTAGCAAATGCAGTCATTGCCACCTATTTAAGTGAGCAAGGTTAGAGGAAATGGAACAGGGTGAGCTTGGATGGGTAATTATATTTTCTTTTAAACTAATGAATGTGCATGGTCTTAAGGGTGCTTGGTGAGTAAAATCCTAGGATGAGATACAAAGGCTCAGCTGACACCAGCAGAGCATTTCAATCATTGACCTTAAAATGGGCCCCTGACATCAGAAAGGGGTACACGTCACCTGCTGCATTTTACAGCATTAATTATCCTCTCTGTGGGCGAGAAAGGGATGACAAGTTTTCCAGATTATACCTCAAAACATCTTAAAACTTAAGCCATTCATGAGGAGACCTAAACTGCCCCCAGTCTCCAGTCTTTAGATTTTACTTCATATGGTACCAAGGCATCACTTGTACCTGATTCCCTGCATCACCCACCATCAGCACCTGAAGAAAGATTTTCTGGCATTATCAGCCATGAACGTTTTGATTGTTTATTTTAGTTTGTTCTTTTTTTCTTTGACAAAACCAGCAAATAGTAACAGGGAAAACCTAATGCCTGACTTTGAAAGAACTCCATCTTCCCTCCCATTTTTTGTGAACACTCAGCACCTTTTGCAGGTTCCCTGCTCTACCAAAAAGAAACCCTTTTATCCTTCAATCCCTTATGTATTATTCACCTCATCTTGGTCTGATTTTTTTTCAGTTTTGGAAAACTATCTTAGGAATTGCAGTGGTAGTAGAATGGCTGAGGGAGTTTTTCTTCTGTAAAACTCTGGGGATCGGGTTTGGGCTTTGCAATGCAACATCTTATCCAGGAGATGTAGAAACCACGATCACATCATCCTCCAGTTTGTTTAAGCTGCTTCAAAGCCAGCTGCAACATGTAGAACAACACACTGAAATCCTCCACCAAGCCGCTTTCCCTGGTGATTTTGTGAGCAACCTCTGGATGAGATAGCTTTGTTGGAATTGTTGTCCTCCTCCCATGTGGCCAGAGGGAAATGAACTAGATAAGCATTTTGGGGTGCCACACAGGGACCAGCCAATGCACTCCACGTGTGCAGCTAAGAACACACTGTAGTTTGAAGTAACGTGACCCTAGGAAGGATTGTGGAAAATATATTTGTTTGGCATGGTGCCATGTTGCTGCTGGTTGCAATCTTATCACCTCTCCCAGTCTAGGTCAGGGGAACCCCTGCAGAACAATTCAAGAGGGCAAAAAGAGCATCCTGTAGGTCCTGGGGCTGCCTCATCCCTTAAGGTGCTGCTGTCTCTGGAGGCACTACTCAGGCACAATCAGAGAGTTCCTCTGAGATACTGAGGCCTACAGGGATGGTCTTATGTAAAGCTGAAAGCTGTAGGAAATGTTCACTGTAAGCCACGTGAAAATCTCAGTTTTTTGCCTTGCTGGAGAAATGAATCTTGGAACAGTGACCAAGATTGTCCCAGTTTATCCAGGACATGCCCATAGCACTGTTCTAACAAGTCTTATGGTGGTGGATGAGGTGCAAACTCCGGGACAACTTTGTACCACGCAGTCACAGGACCATCAGTTGAGAGCTGCAAACCTGCTGTTCTCACCAGCTCCACTGTAAATCAGAATTGCCTGTATCTAGGGTTAAACGAGGCATTTTCACTGCTGGAAGAGCCTGCCTTATGCTGATGTAGCTGGCAGAAGGATAGAGCCCTCAGCTATATTGTATATATTCCTGTAAAGACAGGGGTAATCCACCAAATCGAGGCACTATAGCACATAACTCAGAGAGTGGGCACGTGCCTCTGCGTGTGTGCGTGCACCTGGGTATGTGAGAGACAGAGAGAGAGATGAGATATATGGGGAAATACATGAGAGATGATACTGGAGAGATAATTTCCAGAAAATACAGCAACCATCAGAAACTCTGTCTTTCCAGCTGGAGGGTTTTGCAGTGCTGGTGCTTCTCTCTTAACTTGACAGCTCCACTCTTAGCCCAGCTCGTAGTTGCTGCCTATAAATTTAATTAGAATGGGGGTAGGGGAGGAACAAGCCTGCACGGCACTTGGCACAGCGCTGAAAATAACCAGCTTTAATACCTTTGACACTGAAGCACCTGCTAAGGGCACAGGCTGCTGTACAGCTGACCGACCCTGCTCTGGTGACAGGATGTGTCACTTCGCTTGTCCTCAAAACGCGCAGCCCACCCCATAACCCGGGGATTGCGTGCATGCCTCTGGGGCCGGGCATCCCCCTGAGCACCACGAGGCAGCACTGCACCCCGGAGGCACCAGGGAGGGACGCTGAGCACCCCGACCGTGTGAAAAGGGAGCTGCTGAGGCACTGCGGTGGCAGCCTGCCTCGTGTATTTCATTTTTCTCTCCCTGATGTAGTGGGCTATTTTCTGTGTTTGCAACTAAGTGCTGCACTGCAGCCAGCCGTGAACATTTCTGTTGGCCCAGCTGGCCTTTTGTTTTAATGCTGTTCTCAGGGCTCTCCCTGGGTAGAGCAGGGAAGTAAACAGATTGGAACTTTGCCCACACATATATATTTAATTGTGAGCTGATTTTATGCTAGGGAAATGTAATAGACCCATCACTTCAGGCAGACAACTCCCAGCTGAGGCAACAGGTTAGAGATTTCCCCCACTTCTGGTGCTTCCTGAGATGTAGCAGCTCTTATGGATGCAGGGACTCCTTGACAGAGATTGAACCTTTTATACTGTGTCTGATAAGCTCTAGGCAGTGAGGAAGCAATTTAGGGATTTGAGGGATATTTGACCTCTTTCCTATGCATGCTGCAGGGATCTGCTTGTGGTCGTGGCTTTGGGTCATGTTTGGAGATGTCCCAGCTGAGAAAAGAAAGTCCCTGAGCTCCTCTCACAGAGTCCAGCAGCGACACAGTGTCAGGATGCAAATGAAACCTAGACCACAGCTGACCTTTTTGCCACCATTAAGTGGCACTGATGCTGCTGCTAGAAGCACTTTTCAAAAGTGTAATTTGATTTTTTTTTAAATTGTGTTTGAATCTAACCCAATTTTAGTTCAATTCAAGTTAGCCAAATTCAAATCAAGATGAGATTGGATTCCCCTCGAAATCTGAGGGTATTTTCACATTCTCCAGGGAAGGGCTCAGTGGACCTGAACTTAATTTGAGGAAAAAAGGACTACATGTGTCTAAGTGTCTTGAAACCCATCTTCACAGAATCATGGAATAGTTTGGGTTGGAAGGGATGCTTAAAGTCATCTAGTCCATGAGCAGACAGGCAATGAGCAGAGGGACATGTCACACTAGACCAGGTTGCTCAAAGCCCCTTCAGATCTGACCTTGAATATTCATCACCCTTTTTCTTTTTAGGGTTCCTGTGCCAGGCACCGCTCTGCCTGGCTGTATTCTCTGTTCCAAAACCCTGGAAGCAGCTGCATTTGCTCAGACTGGAGGAAGAGGCAGTGCAGGCAGCCTCTGAGCAGGGCACCACGCCAGGCAGAGGGTGCACGCAGCCTTTGCATACACCGCGCAAGACCTCAGAGGGCAAGACAAAATCCATTTTAAATATGCAATCGAGTCGTGCAATTTTCAGCCTATTCAGGCTTAGCAAATGCCTGCAAGGGATCGGAATACCAAGCACCACAAGTACAGTTGTGACTATGCAACAGCCTGTAATGCAACAGCTCTGATGTGAAGTTATTACCGGAGGCACAGTGTTGATACCTGTGTTAAGCCTCTGAGCATTGCCCAGTGTGAACTATGTGTTTCCACAAGACTGAGCAGACCCAGACAGAGCTGATTGCTCTTGCAGTTAATAAAAAGCACTGCACTTTCTCTCTTGACAATCCCGACACCTGAGTGCTTCCTACGTATGACAGTTAGCACATTCTGGTTGCTCAGTGGCCTGTGAGAAATGAGCCTCTTCTCAATTTAGTTCCTATCATCAGACAAGCAGTACACACAATAAAAAACACACCTTGACAGTCAGCCCCCAAAGTAGCCCTGGGGACTGCAGGTCCGAACTTCCCTTTCTCTCATACGCAGTGCCATAAACCAGACAGAATTTATCGGGCTGGACTCTGCTATTTCCTTCAGGTAAATCAAGGTAACTCCACCAAGGTCAAAGGAGTCACTCTGGTCAGTGCAGAATAGCCTGGAGGAGGGGAAATTCTGCTGACCCCACTACGTTTCTTCTCTAGATGGAGCTTGTCAAGCCCTCCTGACTTGCACTGGTGGCCATGGTCTGCCACAAGGTCCCCCTCAATCAGAACAAGGTAAAAACCCTGCCTCCACTCATTAGCCAGGCATTTGGCCCAGGAACTGACCTTCTTACAGCAAAGAGCACCAGGATGAGTATGATATCTTTTTTTCCAGGAGGGTGAGGAAGGCACAGGGCAGGGAGCCTGGAAGGCTGGACCAGAAGTGAGTGGATGGTGGCCGCTGCGACAGGCTCTGCTCCAGCCAAGCCCAGCTCATCAGGTCATGTCAAACGGAGCTAATATAAATGTCAGTGTGCTGCTTTCAGTTGTGAAATCTCTGTTTGTTGTACTGCAGTTCATTTTCCATCTTCCAGCTCTATGGATGCTATCAGCTGACATGTCTGGCTGGTATCCTCTGCCAAAAATACACGCGCTCTCAACATTTCTCAGGAGTTGGGTGTTTTCCCCTCCCTGTGACATGCTGATGTCAAATTTCTTCCTGGCTCTGTGATACACAAGACTGTCCACACCTACCAGATAATGAGTTTAACATTTCAAGGACAGAAACTCTCAGTCTCAGTGAGACAGGGGGTGGATGTGCAGGCCTGATTTGGGGTAGGTGCCAAAGGTGGCAGGGCTCTTATAAGCTTTTTCGGCATGTTCTCTTTTAAGATAATCCAACCCAAGAGAAACAGATGTGTATACATCAGAGTACTATTGTTATTCTTGTTACAGTTAAATACTATGTTGTTATTAACCGTAGCTTAAATTCTTCTCCCATTGTTCCTTGCTCTTAGAATAAATTCAATGATCTTTTTGCAGGTCTGGCTGGATCTGGAATCTATTCTGCTGCCCTTCCTCGGGTTTCTCCCATCCTGATCCTCCACTGATACGGTTATCAGGTCCACTCCATCTTCACTTTCTCCTCCACATCTGAGTTATCTGCCTCCTCACTCCTGGTGATGCCCTCTCTTTTCTTCTCTTCCAGCCCCTGGTCCTCATTTAATATCTTCTTCCAAATGTATGTTTTACTTCTTCCTCAACTTTCCCCTTTCCTCTTTGTTTACAGTAGTGTACAAACTCTCACTTATTTTTCTGAAGAGAAAAGTGAATCAGGTTGTTTTTCCCTTCTCTCTCCCTTTCCCATCAGAGTCACAAACATTTTTCTTCTTCTCTTACCCTTATAACCCAGAGATTTAATTTCATCTCTTGATCTTTAGTTTCCCCTCTCATTCCGTTTCTCATGCTACTGAACCTTTCACTTTTCTGTGTTCTCCAGCTCTCATTAATACAATGCTCTATTCCATTTGAAAGCATTTCTCTCTGTCTCTGTTTGCTTCTCTGGAAACCCTGCCCCCTTCTCTAGGATTGTTCAAAGTGATTTCTCCACCTTCTTTGTCCTATGTACATCCCACTGAAATTGCTCTCAACAAAACCTTTCTGTATTTCTCAGGGAAAACTTGACAGCAGTTTGCCAGCTGCAGCCTCTTGACCATCAGCAATTTTTGGCATAATTGTTTACTTTTGAAATCTGTTCTTTTGAGCACCCAGGTCTCGGTCTCCTATTGATGCTGCTGTAGTTGACTGCAGGTTTTTCATCATCTCCCTGTCCTCCAATTTTATGTTTGCTTCACAAATATAAGTCCTTACTCTCTTCCATTCTGCTCCCACACCTTTCTCTTGGCAACCTTATCTGCATATCCAAACTCAAGCATCCCTGCTCTGACAATGACTCACAAGTCTACTTTGGACTTGTTTCTTTTTGTCCAAAACTGAAACTTCATGCAGCGCCTTTGGCTTTTACTCACTCATGGTGAGCTGTCATCTTAAGCTGACCATGAATTTCCAGTTTCCTCCCCACAAAATCTTGCCTCTTTGCCTCTTTTTTTTTTCTATTGTGACCTGGAGCTCATATTTGTTACTAAGGCTTCAAATGCAAGGAATTCTTTCAGCTGTCTAACCTCCCTCTAAGTTATTACCTACAGAATGTGTCTATGTCTTTCTGAGTTTTAGTTATGAAAACAGAAAAGATGCTGAATTTCCTGGTGCTCCACACAACAGAAACTCTTATAGAGGTTTAGAATTACTTGGCTTTTATCTGAGGAAACATTCTTTATTTTTCTGGACAAATTGAATCACATGTCCTTTTTTCCAAGTTACTCTGTAAATGTAATGCCTCCAGCTTATCAGTGTGACCAATATATTGCTGTTTTGGCTTCCTTCTTGGAAGGAAGATATTTCTCCATGAGAGTCACTCTGTTTCAACAAACGAAAGCTATTCTTTACTTTAAAGACACTCTTCTGCCTCACTCTTTAGCTTGGTCTGGTGAAACACTGCTGGTCACAGTCAGGAGAAGGTCAGAGGGGCAGCCAAGGAGCCAGAATCCTGTCCACCCTCCCAGGCTGGCTGGCTAGGACAGACACACTGTCTCTTTGTGACAGAGAGAAGTAAGTCTGCAAAGCTCTTCTCTTCCCTGGATGCAGCTGCATTTTATGCTGGTGCATGCTCTCCTGCTGTTTCTCCTGTTCTTTTGCCAGTTCCTCTTCCCTTGGGTTTTTTTTGAGCATTTCCTGGGACAAGAGCAAGATCTTTTATTGCTACAGCACCAAGCACAGCAGCTCCCTAACCTCAGTGATGAGGACTGTGAGATGCCTTGTGCAACGCTGGTAATCAATAACATAAATTAGAAAATGGTTATTATATGGCAGTAGGGGAGCAGAATGGGACAGGAACCAGAAAGACTGTGCCAAACTATGTGTTTGAGACATCCATGCTTTGACCTTGATAACTGGTGGATCAAATAGGAGCCGGATTCCCATGGGCTTTGTGGGTCCCTTCCCACTCAGGATATTCCATGATTCTATGGTTTTTACACCAGTAGGTCACCAAGACCGGAACCAGTTCCTCTGGCCAGTGAGTGACACCAGTGCATTTATTTTGGCAGGCCAGCACCATTCCAGCCACCAGCAGAAGGCAAGAACAGGCACACACACAGCAGCCTCCCGTGGCAGCCAGAGCACCCTTCAGCCACCCCACCTCACCTGCTGACACCATCCTTCAGCGCCCACCAAAACCAAATGCAGCTAATTGGAAGGCGATGACAGCCAGGGGACTGCTGGATTTGCATGCTAATTCCTCTACTTTAGCATCACACAGCCCAAGTACAGGTAAAACGAGACTCTGCACTTCATTCCAGACAATTTCCTGCCTTCTCCACAGTACCCATGAATACACACACACACAGACGCACACAGACACACACAGACACACGCTTTCTCTATTGCGCTGTCCTGAAGCCAAAAATCAGCTGGAGATTGCATTACATGTGCTTTCCAAAAGGCTGGCCAACAACTTCAAGGAGCAACATGTTTTTTTGCCTCTTGTTAGGACAGGGCTGCAAACTGCAAACTGTAGATGTGTCTTTAGAAATCACAGCAACCCAGCTCACGTGGGGAGAACAGAGCTCTTTCCACAGGCTGGGTTACAGCTTCCTCATACTTTTTATGCCAGGACTTAGGATGGATTCCTGGCTCTTGTATCACATGATATTGTTGAAGTTTTGCTTCGAGTACCCAACCTCCTCCCCTGTTCTACCACTGGCATCTGCCCCTGCTCTAAGCCTACCAATTATTTCCTTTAAGTGTCAGCAGCACACCAGACACACTGAGATATAACCTTTCTTCTAGTTGATGCTGTTAAACTATTACTTGAAACTGAAGTCGCAGTTGACAAGTGCTGCTTCAGTCACTAATAACTACTTCAGACGTGCTACTGGTGTCTTGGCTCTTAATGCTGTGGCTCGGGGCTCAGGGAGTGTCTTCACAGGTCACTTGGAGCCATCCATCTGATCTGAAACAAGATCAGTCAGTCTCTCCTCTGGCTCCGTGCCTTGCTTGCCAGGAGGTTCTTTCTCCATCCCCCCAGGGCTGCACCAGTGGCTTATCTAGGTGGCT
The DNA here is from genome assembly GCA_013398955.1 of Callaeas wilsoni. Taxonomy (NCBI): domain Eukaryota; kingdom Metazoa; phylum Chordata; class Aves; order Passeriformes; family Callaeidae; genus Callaeas; species Callaeas wilsoni. The sequence continues at coordinate 267,325 of VWPU01002707.1, read as the reverse complement.
TTAGGGGCAGCCCAGGTCCCAGAAGATCCCACTTTGGGACACACCTGTGAGCCACGAGCTGAGTCTTTCTGTTTGCAGCCAAAGAAAAGTGAGGGCTCCAGTTCCTTGAGGTTTCATACAGCCCTTTCAAGGGAGAAAGATCTCCTTTGCTTGCCCGCATCACAATTTACTCTTTTTTTTTTTTTTAATTTTTTTATTTTAAAAGCAGGTTGAACACCTTCCTGAGAAAAACAGGATTTCTGCATGGAAGGAGGATGAGCGCTCAGACACACACCTGAATTGTGCAGCTTCAGGTCAGGAATAGCTTTCCTTTCCTTTCCCACTCCCCTTTCTTCAGGCTCAACTCCTTCAGTCTAATCAAAGCATCTGAGGTATCTCAGACACAGAAGATTCACAGTTTGGCAGAGGTCACAAATACTTCCTTTATATTTTGGCAGGTTTTTGGCACAGCCTGAGGATAAATTGGGAACAGAGTAATATAAGGCAAGGCCAGATCATCCGGGGCACTGAGCCTTATGCCCTGTTACTGCAGACAACCCTGTAAGAGGTGTTAAATCCAAAACAACCTCCACTTTTCCTTTGTCTCCTGCATGCAAGAAGCTACAATGTGGTATAACAAACTGTGTCTGGCTTTTCTATAGAAAAAAAGACATGTCAGGTTTTAAGTCTCCTTGACATGACAACATCTTCATCTAAATCGTGAAGCCATCCTTTGGATAGCCCAGCCTTGGTCTAATGTCTTTTAGAAAATGATGCTCATTTAATTCCTGAAATGTGAAATCTAGGTCTCAGGTCAAGAGCATAGATGTTGTTTAGCTGAAAAATTTAGATCCATCAGACTGTCTGCAAGAGTCTGCAACTTTTCAAACTTCAGATTGCAACTAGACTCTTACTGCTATATATAGTCTTTTGAACAGTAGGGTCTAAATAAAAATACCCTTGAAGTACAGGGCATTTTTTATGCTCCCACCCTCACAATTTTTTAGGAAAAAAACGACTTATTCAGGGCCACAACTCGTCTGCACAGAACAAATAGCCAGACCTCAGCTAAAACTTTATTCGTTTTTCACTCTATATCCAGCCCTGAATTCTTCCCTCAGGCAGGATTTTGATGGGACTTGGTGGGAGAATCCCCTAAGACAGGCAAGGTCAGATCACACAGATGAAGGGACTTGACAATATAGGAGATATGGAAGCACCTCAGCCAGAGCAGGGCAGCTACTTCATGGGAAAATAAACCAATTTCTTATCTTAGTAATTGTATGGACAAATTAAATCTAGTCCCAAGCAATCAGGACTCACCCCTTCACTGTTACAGGATGACAGACCTCCAGCCAAGCCACATATCCTTTGGTAGTACAGTGATGAGCTGAATCTCTTGCCAGGCAGATTTCTCATTCTTATAAGATGTGTTGGTTATGGGCAGGATATTTCTACAACACGAGGAAATTTCCATCCTCAATGGGAAACACAGCTGGGCCAAAGGAAAGCTTATGTGACACCCGTATCTAGAACAGATCACACACACATAGGAGCTTCCAGAAGGCAACAGAAAGTCCATTCATATGGCAATTGTGTCTTTATATCCTCTCTATGTGTATGAATTTATGGTTGTATGAACAGCCATATCCAGTTATTGAAGGATTTGATGATCCAAAGTGCTCAAGGCCTTCTTATTCCATCTCATTCACTGTTAAAGTTCTGCACAACCTTTTTACTGGCTTTCAGCCTGCCATAAATACAAATGACTTGCCAATAAAGCTGGTATCTCCCTCTGTCAGGAGGACTATAGCATCGTTGTTATTTAAGAGGTGGCAGTTTTGACACAATTCTTATTTAAAATTTGTAAAAGGAAAAAAGATGATGTAATAAATCTGCATGTTCTTCCTAAGCAGCCATTGAAAGTGGATGCTCTTCCCCTTTCCAAAAGCATCAGCCGTTTAATGTTTCCTAAGTTGTTTTTGCATGAATTAGGGCGTTGGAGTGAAGCACTGTCAGTTACAAAACCACGCTCTTGTCTCCAGCTAATTTTGCGTTAGTAGCTCTTTTAAACTGCTAAATCTAGTTTTTAGTGTATGATGATTTTGTTTAGTGATGGTGTAAAACAGCTGCTACTTTTCTGATGAGTTGCCTGTTTTCCATTTTATGTCTCTGCAAGATGCTGGGTTTTATCATGGCCCCGTCTGACAGGCAGCTGAGAGCAACCTGTAAAAAAACCCCAAAACACAACAAAAAACAAAGAGCCCGAAATCCAGGGATTCAGCCACCCATACAGCCAAATTTCAGTGTGATCAGTCCTTCTCTGTCTTTACTGATGCCCTCAGACCATCTCAATTCTACACTAGGATGATGTAAATGAGGAGAGCAGGGTGAGCAGGAAAGCAGGAAACTTGCTGCCCTAAGAGGGAAAGTGAGAGGCATCCAACACCCCCAGACTGTTTCTGGGGGGCTGGTTCAGATTAGCATGGCTGTGCTTTTTGTATCCTTGCTGCTTATGCTGCTGCTCCCAGGTCTCTGCCTGGTTGTGGCCAGAAGGATGAAATCATGGCTTGGATGAAATTATGGCTTGAGGTGTCTTTCCAAAGTAATTAATCACTCTGCTTTCCTCAGATGCTGCTTGCAGCCACTGCTTTTTGAGTGTCGTTTTGCCACTGAATTGCTTGGGAGCCAAACTCTACCCAGGATGTGGCTGCTCATGGCCATCAGGAGATGGGGGCAAGGGCCAGACTGACCATGACAGCTACCGCTCACTAACATTTCAGGGGGCCTCTCTCAAGTAAAATCCCTATTACTTTCGTGAAAGGTGTTTTGCATTTGGTGTTCACCAGAGGTTCTCATGAGGAACCACTTAGTGGTCACCCTGTAGATACTTTGCTACTGACTTTCCCAAACAGGCAAACAGCCCTGCTTTACTCAGCAGCAGAAAGCTGGATGCTTGTCTTTGATCTTGCCTTATCCCCTGTATCCTGTGGGCTGGCACTTTTTCCCAGTGTTCTAAGCAAGAAAATGACAAAACTCATAAAGGAAGCACTCAGAGAGCTCCCCAAAGAGGTGAAGACTAAGATCTTTCCAATAATAACCCACACTCCATAAAAGATCTTAGATTTTGGATAGACAAATTGGAAGCAGCTTGTCTCTCTGATTCTTCCTTCCCTTTGCACTTACTCTTCTCCTCTGCACAGCTCCCAGGCTTTTCCAGAAGCAGTGCAGCCCATTGAACAGCGGTGGTCTAAACTGTTACGGAGATCTTAAACTGCTGAATTGTTACAAGCTAAAATTGATTGCAACCAAGCCTGTGAACTGAAGTGCTGGAAACAGCACACAGAGAACTGGGAAAGGGTACGAAAGAGCTTGCTTTATTATTTCGGGGTTTTTTTTCTCTTTCATAAGATTTCCGAACAATTTTGCCTTCATGTGTTCTGCATCTCTCTCAATAACCATTGGACTGTTTTTCCTGGTATTTTCGACATAAAAGATATTCTTGGTTTGTCTTCTAATTTGCTGGTTGCAGTGTCGTTTCTGAAGAATTCTAAAGTCTGCTTCAAAGTGAGATCCAGAGGGAAAATCGATTATGTCAGATCCAGAGGGAAAAATACTATGATACTTACTCCCTCTCAAGCTAAAAACCCCCCTTTTTAGCTTTCCAAAACTAAGAATCCTTTCCTGGCCTGTTTCACTCTATTCTGCCTTGATTTTATTTGCACCCTCATCACGAGAGCATCTGAACACCTCCGAGTAGTACATTAAGCAATGTGACTAACATCTGTCACGTATAGTTTACTCGCTGTCTCTCAGCATCCTTAAAATGAATTTAGTGCTTGTGCAGGATCGATAGTGCTGGAGACAGACAGTCTCTGTTCAGCCTCAGAGCTGGCACAGTTTGGGTGAGACCCCTGTGATGGTTTCCCCAGCCTGCTGCCCCTTTGTCCCCTGAGTGCCAGCTCATGCCCTGCGGAGCACTCACGGAGAAGCAGCTCTGCAGCAAGGTTGTTTCCAGTGGGACGGAGAAGTCCAAGTAATTTGGGGAAATCAGATGAGGCTGTCAGTGTTTCCCTGCTCTCAGCTGCGTGCTGAGGGACACATGTATGGTCTTGGGTGCCTGCAGTACTCAGGAGCCCAGGTGGATCCAGCATCACTGATTTTCCAAGGTTTTCTGCCTTCCTCAGGTGGCATTGCTTCCTTTTTTTAGCATCAGTTACAACTTAGGGCTGTTGATGGACAAGAATGTTGTTGTTTCTCACCATCAAAAATTTCTCTGCCAGATTTCTTTGACAGAGACAGTGTTCTCAGCCACTTGAAATCAGGTCAGTACAGGTCCCATGCCGAACAGAGCTGGGAGCCCTCTCCTCTGGAGCCAGCACCACAAGCAAGAACTAGGCATCCTGGGGCACTGTAATTTCAAGCAATATGGTTTCTTAATGGGCCAAATATGCTTTGCCTAATTTTGCTTTCAGTGCATGGAATTGTTATTGCTCAGTGGCCCCACACAGGTGTTTAAGCAGTTTTGTGGCAGGATTTTCCAGTAGCAGCATGAGGTTTTATTGACTGTTACCTCAAGAGTAACTTCAGAGGAAAAGACATCCCCAGCTGGTTGTGATGGATTTACGTGGAGCTGTGGCAGAAAACTCAGGAGCCAGTGACCTCTCTGTCATGGTCTATCATATTTTGGGTAAGAATGCAAAGCAACTGAAAAAGGACACTGCATTTCATGCAGCAAGAAGAATTAGGAGGGATGAAGTTACTAATTTACTTGTTTCCCTGAAAACTGTTGGCTTGTCAGCTCTGATAATATGAACGTACAGAGGATAGGTCAATAAGTAAAATAAGTTCCATATTTTGTGAGGATTCTAGATTGTGGGGTTTAATTTGGTCTATGAGTGTGCATTAAATGGTAGACTAGGGGACTCTGGTCTCCGAGTGGTAACCTAAATTATAAATTACACAGCTTTTGACACATTAGAGACATCTGACCCACAACTTGCCCTTGCTCCAGTTCTATAGTAGGTCAAAACCCAGGTGAGCACCACTAATTTCTCCTCAGTGCCACCAGCCTGTACCTTGCCATCCATAAAAAGCACACCCAGGTACCTGGCTGTTTGGAAAGCCAGCAGGCTCCAGCAGGACCCACCCAGGGCATGTTCCAGAGCCCGTTTTTCTGGGTAATATCTGAGACTGTGCTCCACTGTTAGCAGCGATGGAAACATGAGCTATCTGATCAAGAGAGATAAATACATCTATTTCAGAATACATAATCTTACCACATATGTGAAGTAGTTTAATCATTAGCAAGTTGTCAAGCATTTATTGAATGGAATTAGCCTCTTTATTTCTGGTCAGGATCAATCTTTTTTCCCCTTCCCAGTACAATGAAGGCTTATATGTTACACATTGCAGCGTCTGGGGCAGATGACACTTGCCAAAGGGTTTGATGATCAATTCTGATACAAATCTGACATGAAGAAACAGGAGAGAATCTGCATCAGATGATCAGTGGGAGAGATAAATTCACATTTAATGTTTCTAAATGTCTGTGCATGTTATATCCATCTCATACACAGTATCCAAAAGCAAGCACAGTGCACAAGGACAATGCTTGGATGAGGACACGGACAGAGTGCACAGGTGAGGATGGCATTTCTCAGTTGAATATTGTCGAACTGTGGGACTGAGACTCTAGTTAGAATTAAGTGTGATATTAACTATAAAATTATGGGGCAGAGAAATGGCATCTTGTCCACCAACTCTGAGATAGCGAGGCCATGGGCAGAAAAAAAAGACTTTCCATATTTTTTATTCACTAAAAATCTCTATTAGTTTTGCACCTCCAGTTTGGAGATGAAAGAGAGACCTATTACCAGTCCCAGACCTTGGAGCCATGCCTTCATTTACCACCAGTCTGCTTTGCTCCTCTCGCTTTCCCTTTCCAAGCAGGGCTGTATATGAGTATTCATGAACACTCCTTATTATTTCTCCCCTCACAGTTGCTTTTTTCTTCCCACACCTGCCAACATTAGCTCCTTTCTTTGACTCACGCTGCTGTACAGCCTAATGCATGTGATCTCCATGCCAAGATGTTATTTAATTTCCCAACAAAGTTCTTTTGGCGTGGAATGAGCTGAGCAGTAAGAGCACAGGAGGGGAGGCATAGGCAGGGGTGGGAAGGGGAATGAGAGGGAACAGGGGCTCAAATTTCTGTTGCATCTGGCTTCACACACCCAAGTTGTGCTGTGTGTGTCCCGGGAGCAGCGTGGGTGGGGTGGGGATGGCAGCAGGAGGTTCATCGATGGCAGGTTGCTGAATCAGGAACCCTGACACTTGTGAAGTACTCTGTCAGGAACATTAAGTATCCAAAAGTGATAAAGCTTCAATTTGCTAGTCCATTAGACTAATTACTGCAATAATTAAGTAACTACTTGATTAGAACTAATGGGTACCTAATTATCCAGGAGAAAAGTATCAGGTGGCAATTATCAGGTGGCAATTAATAGACTGGAGTTAATGTCTTAGCACTGTCTTTGTATGAATTCATAAGCAAGGTAAAGAAAACAAACAATAACTTATTAATATTTATTGGTGCCACAGTGTTTTTCAGCTTGTTTCATTTACACAGAACCAATTAGTGAAAAGACAGTTAGTGTTGCAAAGATGTAAAGTGACTGAAGCAGGAGTTTGATTTTAAAGGAACAGGATCACATTAGCACTTATAAGCAAAGACAAATGGGTATCAGCCAGGGACTTGATTGTGGTGCTACTAATTCATCAACAGAAGAAATCAGAGTAATTGAACTCAGTATTAATAATGAAACACACAGGAAGGCAGCTCCTGTCTTAATGGGGTTCACTTTAGTTTTGGTCCCTCCCTGGGTCTTCATCAGCTTTTTCTACACTGCCCGGGAAATGCGGGGACACCTCGGTGAGTGCAGGGGAGCTTCCCGCTGGCAGGGCTGGGAGGCACAGCAATAAAATCCTTCAGATCAGTGCTGCAAGCTCTCTAAAGGAGACAGCTTTCCAGGACAGCCAAAGCCGGGTGCAGCACAGGTTCCATCGTCAAGGCGAGGTGGAAGAGCTGAATTCCTGCCCGCTCACAATGTTGGTGTAAAAGCACGGTAACAACACCTCCAGTCCTGGTAATTCCCCCTTGGCTCAGCACCCATTTGAAACATCACTGTGAGTTCCTATGGATGAAAACTAAGAGTAAATTTAACCTGCTTCAAACCTCAGATTTGAGTGGGGTTTTGTAGTCAGTTTTTTTGGGTTTTCTTATTTTGTATTTTCATTTCTTTTTTCCCCATCCGGGCAGAGGTCCAGCTTCTCAGATTACATAATTTGCTATTGTTTCTTTGAGGTCAATCCAACCATAGTGATTTTTGCAGAATGGAACTATGGCCTAGGATCTACTTTTCTTATTCTCTGCTCCAAATTCAAGGAGCTTTAAATCTCCCAGCAGAAAAATGAAAAATCCCAAGGTTTTCTTTCCTACAAATCTTTATGATCCTAATGCTCCTCTTAAATGGCTACAATCCAAAAACAGTTGTGCATGCAAGTTGTCTCCTTGTCTCTCTATGAGAGAGCTCATATTAGCTGTAATTACTCTCCTGAGTAAGAGTTGTTAAAGTGTGATACACAATGAACTTGTGACCCATTTGAGAGCACAGAATGAAGAGTTCCCTTATAAACCTCAATCCTTTGAAATCCAGCTGTTAGTAAATGAAAGACCACATTCTAAGATGGCTTTTGCAGGTCTGTACAGTACATGGTTTTATGGAAGTGGAGGATCTTGCCTCTACAACAGCTATTTCCCCCTCCCATCCTTTTTTCCATGTTATAAATAAATGAAAGGTATCCTAATCATATTTTAGACTGTGTGCAGAGTCAGACGCTAAACCATAATGTCTGTATATTAGAACATGTGGAATGATAAATGGAGATAAATCTAAAATTTATAGAACATGAACATTTGCATAAACTGCAATATCCAAACACATAGGCTGTTAAGTAACAATTGTCACAAAGGGCATAAAAAATTCAACTTTGTTTCATGGAAAGAACTCAAATTCCTAACATGATTAAGATAATATATCATTTGTTCCTATCTTATTAAAGGCGTAATTGTTGTTAGGCACAGAAGTGGCATTAACTCTAATCTGGCTTTATATATGTACAAATAGGAGGGGAGGTGGATCTGAAAATTGATGCTTTTGGTGATCCATAGGCATTTTATTAATGTTTGAATAATAACTGCCTGGAGGGCCTGTTATAAATTAAAGGGACGAATTGAGATATAAATTTTTATGAGGACTAGTTATACATTTCCATTATGTGTTTAAAAATGAAGGAATTACTGTGAACACAGCAGAACTCACATTTATTTGAGGTGATTTGGATGGGAGGGAAGGTGCAGTGAAGGAAGCTGCATGCTGGCTGTAAGAAAGATGTATCTGTCCCTGTGAAAAGATATATCATATGTCATGCATGAACTCTCTTCTACAGCAGACTTTTCTCTGCAGCTGATTTCGCATGATTATTTATTTGACAACAGCAAGTGATGATATAGCAGTGAGTTTTAGGCCACTTAGAGAAGAATTCTTATTCTTAAATCATAGAGGATTCCCCTAACCCAACCACTGTCAACCTAGAGTTAATCTAACAGAGAAACCCAGTAATCTCTTTGGCATACATTTCTCATTATTCCTCCTGCCTGGTATACACATCTTCATTTGCAGTGCATCTATGGGACCAGCAGTATTTCAGAGCTTCCTCCTGCCTTTTGCTGAGGCTGCTTTTGGGAGCTCAGCTCTGATTGCTGGGAAAGCACCAGCCCCCCTTTGTTATCCAGCAGCACCGATGCCCTGGGAGATCCTCAGACAGTCCCATCAACGTGCTTAGACGTGACAGCACAGGGGATGACAACCCAATACCTTCACTCAGGCAGGCTTGGCCCAAACCCACGTCTGCTCATAAGGGAGAGGAGGCAGGATGCCAGTATTTAGACAGTCACTTAATATGTGGGGACCTGTTTTCCATGCCCTGATTAATTGGAACTGACCACCGAGGGCAAAGCCGCCTAGATGAAATTCTCCAGTGTTTGACCCCCGTTTAGAGGCTTGATTGCTCTGGACTTCAATAGGTGCCAGCAAGCTGATGCCTTGGGAGACTTCATCTGCATTCTCTGTGCCTCAGTTCCCGGTCTGTAAAACAGGAAGGCTTACAGGAGTGGTTTGGGGAGGAATGTGTTCATTGGGATGATATCCAGAGAGATGACAGTGTTGTATCATCTGCAGACATCCACACCAAGGTAGCAGCTGTGCAAGTGTGTGCCAGGGGAGCTTTATTACAAGACACACAGCACAGGGACTTCCATTTTACAGCCTTTCACGTGAGTCAATTGATCAATTTAAATTTTGTAGGCTTTTTTTGTTGTTGTTTCTCCCAACCCTCCCTTTAATTAGACTTACAAGGGCTGGGCAAATATTTTCTTTTTGGACTAGCCTGATTCATTGGGAAATAAGACTGGAGGATGCTCTTGGCTTGCAGAGAGCCTGAAGCATTAATGAAGTTGATAAAACATCAAGACCTAGCTCAACCTCACTCTTGGCTCTACCATTCATGGAGATCACCGTGAACGCTTGGAGGAGGGTGATGGGCAGTGCCTTTTGATCTACAAGCAGTGCTATTTTTTCTTCCCAATGTGGAAATGAGGTGGTCTACAAAAAATATGACAAAATATCCTCATGGTTCTGGTTAAGGTTCCTAGTTTTAGCAGTGTTTTGAATCTGGCCTGTATTCCCAGGCAGCTCAGTGACAGGAAGCCTCACCCTGTGACAGTGAGAGGAAGGATCAGCTCTGCTTAGTTCCTACACAGTTGGTTCAGCTTTCTACAACCTCAGTGTTTTGTCTCCAATCTTTCAGCTGAGAAACACAATTTGTGACACTCCCAACCTTACTCAGATCAGCCTCTCAGTGTCTGTTACCTTCAAGGATAGTACCATGGTTGTGTCTCTCTCTTTTCCCCATAAAGTCATGCAAACAAAGTGATTGTTGTGAAAACATCATCCAACAAGCATTGAAGCAGCAAAAATTATTCCCCCAGTCAATTGCAGCCTTTTCTAAATGCATTACAGTGCTGGACAAGTGACTAATTAGGCAAGACTCGTACTGTCTGTTTTTCAAAACTATGTTTTTTCTCTGTGTGTTATTGAAGGGACAGATTCACAAGAGTTTCTTTAGGGAAGATGCAGGGGAATGTTATAGAGAGTAAGTTCTATGACAGAATTAGCAAATGTATTAAGTACAGTGCCAATCTGGTATAGCAGAAATGACTAAATACCCATCAGGGCCTGTCACTCGTCAAGAAGTGAAATCTTAGACCCATTTAAGTCAATGACAAATGTTCACAGAATCTGGCTGCAAGTTAATAAATGTTTGGAGCCTGTATAACTCAAACTCTGATATTTGTCAGATTAATTATTTGACTGATCTTATTGTGTGTCAAACAATTTCTTTGTGGAGTTGGAATGCTTTGTGTTGCATTATCTATAATTCCGATTAAGAACACATCATGCAAGTATGGGGATATATCATTGCAAGTTTTATATCAGGTCATAAAGAGTTATTATATAAAATATTAAATAATATAACTAAATATGGGATTGTAAAATGTTCAAAATCGGCCATGGTTGAGGCTGTATTTTCTGCCTTATTTTTTGACATTTCCTGATTTAGGAGAACTTTAATATTCAACTTGAACTTTCTTTTATCATATTCTTCTTGTAAAGCTACATTTATGTAAAAGGAAAGAAAATAACTCTACATGTACACCAATTCCTTCAGCTAACACTTGCCTTTAATACAAAACAGAGGATTTCAGGACTATATACATCAGGTGTTTTCAGCAAAGTAGCAGCAGCAAATCATAGACATTTGTCATTCCTTGGAGCTGTCTGACAGTTCTGACAATTCATTAGGCTGGGCTGAAAAGAGGTTTAGAAAGCGAAGGAAGGATCACAGGTAGTGGAGTTGCCTTTGCATGATCCAGTAATAGCTGATTTGTATCATTTTTGGTGATGGATACACTCTTCAGATTAAACTCAGCTGAATTTTCCCCATTTATTCTTTTCTTTTTTCTTTCTCTTTTTCCTTCAACAGGAGCTTCTGGGCACATTAGTCTAGATTTAGACCTCGATTTATCCCAAGAATTAGATGCTCAGGAAATTCTTCCTGGAACCTCGTAATAGTTGTGGCTTTTCAGAGCTAAGCAGAAGTGAAGTGAGTTTTGCTATTCAGTTTCTACCTAGTGAGGCTTTTCTTTCCCAGCGTGTTTGAGTCACGTTCTTTGCTGTGGCCGTACCACGACATGTGCCATTCTTCAAAGTCAGAGTCATTCCTGCCAGGATCTATGCAAATCAAACCTGTGACTTTGTTCAGAGATAAGTGCCTCCATTATCCCACTCCTTCCACTCTCTGATTTGCTTTTGAGACTTGTACACAAGCAATTTTTTGACTCGAAGGCAAACCCTTTGCAATAACGCTGAATCCGCGGAATAGGCCACCTGGAAAATATGTGATCTTCCATTGGAAAGCATTTCCCTTTTCCAGGCTGGTGGGCTGCTTCAAATCACGCGCCCGTGTGAAATGCCTGGGTCAGAGTCGGAGCGCATGAGGCGATGCTGTCCAGCCAGGGAGCATCCCTGGGGTCAGGCAGAGGATGGTTTCCAGGATCAGCAATATCAGGGAGCCTGCTTAGCCTGCAGAGGATGAATAGCTTTCCATCTTCATGCTGTCTGTTTTATAGCTGCCTTCACCAGCCTCAGAAGAAGCCGTCTGAGATTGAGCCTGACCCAGTAGTATTATGTGTAGGTCTTACAAGAGCAATATTTGTTTTTGATGACCATTGGAACATACTCCTTTAAAGAATCCTAAAATAGCCCTAAAAGAAGAGCTTGTACACTGTTTTTTTGAGGGAGTTATTTTTTAACACGTGAAGTTTTTCAGACCCTCAAAAACATCTGTAAATTCTAAGTCCTTCCTAATTTGTACCTTTTTTTTTTTCCTTCTCTAACGTTCAAAGTGCTGACAGCACTGCCTCACCATTCATCTCGGGCACAACTCCTTCTTCAAGTTAAAGTTTCCTACCTGTCTCGGTCAAATAGACTCAGACCAAGGTTTCAGCTGGACAATCCCAGAAATGCCAATTATCTCAGCCTTCTGCTTCTTCCAGTGTGTCTTTATGGGCTAAAGTCAGTCTCCTTCCTGCAGAAATGAAGGCATTTCCCCATGATCTCACGTGCAGGACTGGTCAGTATAAAGCAAATAAATGACAGTCCTGGACGTTGGATCATGTGTCACCTTGTCTGACGTGCCTCCAGATTTGCTGGTAGGTTTTTGGGGGTTTTGCAGTGATTTTTGCAGTCAGTTTTGAGTGACAGGCTGTACGTGTTGGTTTATAATTCTGGAGTTGTGAGTGTGGGTTGAACTGTTGGCATTAATTATTTTCAATAGTGAGTCAGAGGCTGAATTACAGGATCCTACCCATGGATATAAGAGAAAACAAAGAAACAAGCAGCCTTCTTCTCCCTCCCCTGACATAAGTCATATTTTGTCTCCTACGACCTCAACTGGCCCTTTAAATTTCATATCAAACATTAGAAAGAAAGAGGTCAAAGTAAGAGCCCCGTTGAAAAAAAAACCCACAGCCAACCCAGATATGAACTATGGGAACTTGTCATCTTATCATCCTAATTGAAGTCATTCTGCAATGTATGACAGTCCATCATATATTCTGCCAGTCACTGTGTCATACATGATGTGTAACAAGAGAGCTCATAAACCCAGAGGGGAAGCCCCTTCTTTTTTATTACTTTACTTGATCATTTTCATAAAAAGTCCCCTTGCTCGGTACAGAGGGATGTGTTTATTAGCCCCATTAAAGCTTTGTCCATTCATTTGACACTGTGATTTACACAGCTTTACCACAAAAGAATCCCATTATTTCCAGTCTGGAGAGGTGTCTTTTTTATTGTGTGATGAAAAATAAGTATTTAATTCCACAGGTGAAGGCAAAGAAAGGGGAGGTTGCTGTCAGAGGCTCAGAAGTAAACAAAAGGATGCTTTAGGTATAATTGACTCAGAGAAAGAAAACATTCCCAGTAAATATAGAAAAATAAATAAATAAAGATGCTCTTCCTATGGAGTGAGAATTTAACTGGGCTCAGCTGAACTTTGTTTTTCCCCCGCGTGCCTTCATTAAAAACAGCAGAATTTGGCAAAATTTCCCTCTGTGTTCTACTCATGAATGTTTCTAGAAAATATCAGCTTTCATACGCAAATATTCTTGAAGTGAAATTGGTGGCTTCCTTTGAACACAGCTAGTGCCTCAAATCCCATCTGCTTTTCCTACAACACGCCCACTCATTATCTAGCTTATTTGGCTTTATTTTATTTTTTTTTAAATGAACACAAATTAAGCTATTTAATCAAATATGTACATGATTACATGGCATTTTTGCATAAGAGTTATACACCCACGGAAATCATTAATCACAGATAACAACACTATGTTAAAATTAGACATTTTGTTTTCTTTTTGTGTGTGTGTGCTTTTTAACATAATATCCTGCGTAGCTCTAATTTCACCTCTACTCTCATTTGAATAAAGCAGGATTGTTTTACAACAAATTATTCATTTGTCGGTAGCTCTGATAATTGGTATTTATGTTTAGACTTGATCTCTGAGGAATAAAAATACAGAACTTGAAAATAAAATTGGTATGGTTCAAATCCCTCTTTTTCTTTTTTCTTTTCCCCTTTTTTGCTTGCAGAGAATGTCACCACGAATGTCCATTGGCAAACTGGATAAGAAAGAGTGTCACAGTGCAGGACAACCTAGAAGATGACAGGCATTTCCAGGCATAGCAATGATGAGATCAAATTCCCCTCAACCTGCCTTGTTTGCTGATCTTTTAATCAGATTCAACTTCACTGCAGCTACAGCACAAGGTTCCTTGACAATGTATGACAGCATGTGACAGAAAAATATTTTGATTTTTTTTTCTTTTTTGGCCATTTGATGCTATTTGAGATAAACCTGAAGCCCCAGCAGCATCTGATAAATCTACCAAAGTACTTTAGTGGAGGTTTTTAACTATTCATAATTGAACTGGAGGTTTTGGGGTTTGTGTTCATGTGTTTGTAGTGGAATGCAAACAGGAAAGCTGGGAAATGATCTAAACCCTTTGAGGTTAACCTGCCATGAAAGAGCATCAACAGCAGAAGAGGACATTATTAAAAAGAAGCCAACCTTGCTGAAAAAGAACCACTGTGTGAAGCCAGAGCCCAAAGAACAACACCCAGGGCTGTTTGTGGTCCTGCAGGGATATGTATTTCATCCCCCGTCTTCATCTCTCCAAATTTCCTCTGAACTGTTTCTGAGCTCAATTCTTGAGAAAGAAAAACACCAGCAATTTTTTGAATGGGACTTATCAACCTTTTCCCTACAATCTGCTTCGTATTCCTCTCACACCCCTGTTCTTGCAGTGTCTTGGGGAAATGCTTGGATCAAAGATAAGAGAGAACAAGGAAAGGAATGAAGCAAGAAACAAACAACAAAACAAAACCAGCACGCCCCAAACTTTTTGAGGAAACTCCTCTACGAATCATGTGCATGGTTACAGCTAAGTTAAAACTGCCTTCTTCTCCACCAGAACTTAATTCCTGCTTTTAAAATCAGGCTCTCTTTGATCTTGAGGATTGAAATGATCTGGAAATGAAACAGCCAGTGCTTTGCAGAAAATCTGGAGAGGGTCCCAGACATGGCTTTTACCTGGAAGGCTTCCAAAACAGGATGAAATCTCTCTGGTTTCAGAACAAATTGCAAGATTTTTTCTCTATGTCTAGTCCAACTGTGGAACTTTAGCCCTGATGTCTGCTGCTTCCCAAAGCACAGATGTAATAACCTCTGAGGTGAAATGAGAAGGTTATTCCCCCATCTTCACCCCTCTGCCTCCCCTCCGAGGGTTGAGGGCTGGGAGAATTTTATTAAAGTGAAGGCTTAAAGTTTTGGGCCGACTTAATTTGAGGAGACAGTTGGTTTTAACCCAGGCTAGGGCCATCCATGTGAAGGTTGGAGAGGACAGAGCACCAGGAGCATCTGTGACATCTGGATCCTGTTGAAAGCTCAGAAATATCTGCCTGGCTTCACGTGACCTGGCCCCAGAGCCAAAAGGGCTGAGAAATGTGGTTAAGAGACTGCAGCAGGCTTTGCCCTAGCAAATGAGTCCCACTGAGAAAGCAAGCACATCAATATTTCTTTGAGTCTGTTTCTTTTAGTGAATATATTTCCATATGTTGCATTAATATTTCTTTTATTGGGGCTCGTAAGTCCATCTGGTATTTGTATTGGGAGGGCTTGAGCTGGCAGATCCCTGCTCTGCTGTTACACACAGATATGGTCAGCCCTTGCAAGGACGGGTAGGTGGCTGCATAGGGACAACATCTCCTCAGCTGCCTTTCTAATTGGATAAACTTCTCAAATCAATCAAGATAACCAGGTTACTTATTGTCAATTAGCTCCCACTGTGCCGATGTTACAACACAAGTATGGGCTGAGTCTAAAGGATAGCAGTCCGCAGTGAAGAAACCTCTCAGACACTGTGCAGTGTAACAGCCCTGATCTAGGTGGTGTAAAGGAGAAAATATACCTGGGCATAAATGTTAAGCAGAAAACGTGCTGAAATATCACAGTTTGCCAAGACAATAAGAATCGCTTTCCTTTGCATGTCTTATTAAGGAACTGGGGAATAATTATCTGCTTTAATACAAGCTTTTTCCTTCTGCATGATTAACTTCAGTGATATCAACAGAGAGTGTGATGACTCTGAAATGACAGCTTCTGGTAGCACGTTCTGGGATTAGCAAAAACAGGTTGTCACTTTACCCCAGTCAGGAGCAGTCAGTTGCTTTGTGCCGAGTGCTGGACAGAAGAGCCGGGTTCTGCACCGAACCCCTGACAGCCCAAATGGGCAGCAGGTCCAGCCTCCTGCCAGGTGGCTCCCAGGTCGGGCACGCAGGGCTCTGCTCCGGCAGGAGATTGGATTTCCCGAGGCAGCACCGTGTGATTTTGGCTGTGCAGCTTCCAGGCTGAAAGCACTCCGTGCTCCTCATGCTAAGCTGTGACTTGCGCTGTTCTTTGCACAATGCACTGAGCTGATTTTAAAATATTGTGTACTTTTAAAATGCTGTGTACTTTTAAAATGCCTGGCTCTAATGCCAGTCCTGTGTCTGGCTGCTCAATGTGCAAAGTGACAGCGCGCACACCAGCCCCTGGAGGGGATGGAGAGAGAGGTAGGACAAACACGCCAGAGCTCTGAGCAATGGCATGAAACAACAAAAAAAAATCCTTTCATTCTTACTAAACTTGTAAAAAGTCTGTCATGGCTTCTGTAGAAATTAATCAATATATGGAAAACTGCATAACAACTGCGGGGGCAGCAAGAATCTGTCTATAAATTAAAGTATTGTGAGTTTCTAGAGCTAGCTGGAGAAAGCACTGGGGTGGCTAGCAGGGCTCTGGAGCCAAGACTGAGTCCATGGAACTGGATCCTTCACTAGAATCTATATTTTGTCAGTGTCAGGATACATGAGAACTATAAAACAAAGCAAATTATATGTATGGAAGGAAACTAGAAATTTAGTCCTGCATCACATTCCTTTGAAAATTTAATAATAATTAAAAAAAAAGATGAAATGTCCATATATTTTTTAAGAAAAATAGAAGGTGAAAAGATTAATTCTCAAAATCTGTGAAATATACAGTGATGAGTTACTGAGGGTTGCAGTGAGGGGGGGTGTTTTTGTAATTCTGTAGGCATCTCAGTCCTCTGGTGAAATGATGTATGGGGCAATCGTCTGGTAGGGGCTGATGGGATGTAAATGAAACTAATTAAGGAAATGTCAAACATAATTAATAAAACAGGTTTAAGTTGCAAAAGCACTGTCAGCTGAATGAATGGGGAAGAATGCCTCATTCCCATTGTTTTGGGGCTTGCTTGCTTATTTATATATTTATTTATTTATTCCTTGCTCACCCCCTCACCCTTCCAGCCGCTTTTTCAGTTGCACCATTCAATTAGGTCTCAGAAAGCTCTTGGTAGCCTCTTGCATTTCCACCTTGCCCCCTTTGCGAGCTGGGGTCCCATAGAATAGGAGGAATATAAATTTGCCTTGTCGGCTTGCAGCCTGGGAAGAAGGAAAAAAAAAATTAATTGCTAACTCCTCATCTTCCCCAAGTAGTACAGGACATTAACATAACCAATTTGCTTGAACTCCTCACTGGCTGCTTAATAGAGCATCTGACCAGCTGATAAGACCTGGGTGCTGCTGCCTATGATACCTTGTTATTAGCATTTTCATAATATTCAAATTTACAGCCCCATGATTCACTGGC
Source organism: Callaeas wilsoni (assembly GCA_013398955.1). Classification (NCBI taxonomy): domain Eukaryota; kingdom Metazoa; phylum Chordata; class Aves; order Passeriformes; family Callaeidae; genus Callaeas; species Callaeas wilsoni. The sequence goes on along the minus strand of VWPU01002707.1, from coordinate 249,885 downwards.
CTCCATTCATTATTGATAAGTACAAAAAATAAATAAAAAGGGTTTATAAATAGCAAAGGGGGGTGAGCGACCTATAATTATGGCAAGCAAATTAGGGTGCATGGTAGAATCAGTTACATTTGCCTAGGAGTAATGATGCTCAAGAACTTTTTCTCCCCAGGGACCAGAAAAATAATGGATTCCCTGGCAGCTGCAGATGGGCTAGGAAAGGCTGTCACCCAGGACACTGTTTATATAAGTTAGGCAGAGCATATGGCTCTGTGTCCTGCCTGTAGCCACCTCCAGATATTGCAGTTTCAATGGAAAGAAATAAATACATAAATAAAAATAGCCCCTCGCTGGAAGATGGTGGTGCAGGGATACGAGGAGGAGGAAAGTGGAGGGGAAGAAAAAGCGAACATCCAAAGGGAGTCTGCTCAGAAGTTCCTGTCGAGAGCAAACCCAGCAGCTCAGGGATCAAGTAGGGGTGATAGCCTTAAAGCCAGAGGCTGTTTAGCTGCATCACTGAAGAGAGAAAGATGAAATGTGATTTCTGCTGAAGCAAAACCTTTCCATGTTGCAGTCCAAGACAGTCAAACACCAAAGCTTTGAGCCTGAGATGATAAAAATCATGGTCCCAGTTGAAAGTAGGAGCTACTAGAAATAACCACTGGATACTTTATAATTTAGACCCTGCGGTTCTATTTCCATTAATCCAATCAAAAGCCTTTTTTTTCTTTACTAATGAAACTAGAATGAAACACAAAAGGGAGGATGACCTGTTAGCAGGTGACTGTTTCTTGTAAGTTATTCATTAAAAACACCCTAATGCTCTGGTGCTGAAGGAGGCTGTGCCTACTTCTGTATAAATTAAACATAAGTGCATTGGCTGAAAGATAAAAAAAAAGGTGTTTTTCCTGACTCCAAATCCTTGTACAGGATGCATGTAGAGGAAACAGCCCTCGCAGACATTTGCAGTGGGTTGGGGTCTAACATTTGTGTACCAACTGCCCCCAAATTTTTCAGTTTCAAGTAGCTCCAGTTTTACTGTAGGCATGAATATTACCGATACGGTGCAGTCAACACACTCAGGACAGGAATGAGCCTTGGTTTGGCTCTTCTTGATAAAGCCAAAGTAGGCTCAGAAATAAAAGGGAAGAACTTTGGCAGGAAAACTGCAGGTCGGATGTTTTCACACTTTGATTTTTTCTTTACTAAATTTAATTAAATTATTAGCAAATCTGTGTTGATTTGCATCATTCCATCTTTCTGTTGTGAAGTTTGGATAATGTGCCACTGGCAGTTCTTGTAAAGTCACTATCTGAAAACACCAGTTGGCCTGCAAATTTCCCAGCTACTTTTTCATTTTTCCTGTGTCATTTTCAGATTCTCCCAGCACCTCTATGATGCAGCAGTATTAGCAAGTACCCACTCTGGACTGCAGCCATGTCTGAATTTACAGTTCTTGAGAACTTTTCTGCATCTTTGCAAAAAATGAAGAGAGGATATTTATTAGAGCAATCTTCCAATTAGCCCCCCTCAACAGCCTGTGCCCGCAGCTTTGTCCATTTAAATATATGCAGCAAAAAGTCCAAACTGAAACTTATTCATCTTTATTCTCTGAATTGTGGCAAAGTTTACCAAGTGGACACAAGCTCAGGAAGGAATCCTACTCCTGCAGCAAAGCTTCTCCCCAGAACATCCCCAGTCCTGCAGAAGCTCACACCTGGGCCTGAGCTGTCCATCTTCCAGAAACATCCTTAGGCATCCTGCGGGCTCTGCTCTGCCTTAAACCTCACATTAGCATCATCGAGGGAAAATATAAATTTAAACTGACAAAGACTTGCTTGTCTCTTCCTTTGTGTTTAAACACAGATGGTTGCTTTTGTTGTGCCGCCGCATTTCCGCCAATGCAAGCAGCAAAGTGCTTAACTGGAATATATATCTCTTCTCCTTTCCAAACATTCACAGGGTTGGGGATTTTTTTGTAGGTGAAGTATCATTCTTCAGAATATATACAGTGTTTTCATGCATCTTAATCTAATCCATTAGTCCTTGTAATTTATTGTTAACTGCTTGGATGTAGGGCCCATGACAGCTTTGAGTAAAGCATTTAAGCAGGCATCTGCTTTGTATAAATTATAGGAACCTTGGTCACACAAGGTTTCAGACAGAGCCAAAGGTCTCTTACCAGCATCTGTAGCCTTGGGGATAGTGATTTTGTAGTCTTTTTTTTACTGTAAGAAGCTTTGCATCTTGGAAACAGTAAAATTATCTGCAGACTCGCATTTACTTTTGTATTTGGTGTTGTTAACAGCTCCAAGGCAGGAGTAACGTGATTGGCATGGGGTTTGGGAGCTGGAAAACACTTTGTTAGTCTCGAATCAGCTCCTTGGAGGCTAAAGCCCTGATTAACTATAACTAGAGTGGATTCTTTTAATCTGACTGCTGTAGTATTTTACGTCTAGTCATTTAGGCTTATTTCTGTAAATACTTCAATAAGCCTGAATCAATTCCTTCAATGTCTCCCTTTGTCTCCTGCCATCAGACGTGGCATGGTGTCACGACATAAGTAAGCAGAACAGCAGGATCAGGGAAAAGATACCTTGTGCCACTGAGCAAGGAACATATTTGTGAACAGGAGAGCAAAAACCAATTCTTAATACTATCCTAATATACCCCAAAGCCCTTTTTTCTCCTCATTTGATTATCCTTCCTGGTTTTTCCCTGGCTGTGAGGCATCTGAAAGGACAGCAAGATTTTTGCTGGGGATACACAGCTAACCAAAGGTCTGCTGTGCAAATACTCTTGTTGTCTTCTCACTTGTGCTGCTTAGATTAACTTAGCTCACACTTGAAGATTTCTGCATTGCACATTTCTTAACTAAACCAGAAGAAGTCTGCTGGAGCAGACTAATTGAAGCAGAGTACTCTGCATCTCACTTTGGCACCATCATTGCACGCTGCAGACACACAGCTCAGAGTTAATAGGAGTGCCATGTCAGCCGTGCCACTCACCCAGGTGAAATGCAATGCAGTGGTGGACAAGCCTGGTGAGTGGTTTTCCTCTTCAAAAGTAGCTTGGAGACGTGGCTTCCCTCTCCTTAGCACCTCTGGCTGCACAAAGGCATCGCAGTGAAGGTGATGGGATCACAGCAAATCTACCCGAGTGCAGAGCTTTGCTTTAATTTTTTTTTATATCAATGGCTGGTCTCAGCTCTAATTAACCTACTCCCCTATCAGTCCATTCCCTCCCCACATGCAGTCTTTTCCCCTTCCTCCCTGTGATCTCCATTTCACTGCAGAGATGGCCTGGCAAAGAGACATTATTCTATTTAGAAGCTGAGCACCTCACTAGGGGTGACAGGCCTGTTTTTAGGTCATTTATCTAATTGCTCTTTGCAGATAAGAATTAATTAGCCCGATTATTTTTCTTAGTTTTTGGATGGGTTCCCCACCTGGAGAGAAGAAATTCCTCTATGTCAGTGATTAATTGCTGAGCCAGAAGCTTTCTGCCTTGCATTTGTAATAAATGCCGACTAGTTCTTTAGGTCGCATTAGGAACCAGGCAGATTGTGGTTAAAATGCATGGGATAATAAAGCATTTCTACAAACATGATCACTGCCATTAGATTTTGATTAAATATTTTAATTTATCTGGAGATTGAGGGACTGTGGGAATCAAAAGGTTTAAGGTCTCCTATTCCCTGCACTTTCTGATGAGAGTCGCCCTATAGCCCTTTGATCTAAACCAGATGAACCTCATGGCAACGCTTCAGCTCAGGATTTGGCACAGCTGGTTTGTCTCATGCTGGTCTGAGTGCTCGGAGGGCCGTGAGTGTGCAGCCAGCTCAACTCAGTTGTGATAACATTTGTGAACTACAGGAGTCTGGTCGAGCTGAGGGAGGAAAGGTTAGGATTTGTGTGGCAGGCTTACGTCCAGCTGGGTTTAACACAGTAGAAGTTATTTTCATTTCACCTTTTCCTTCCCCTTTTTCTTCCCCTTCACCTTCTCCTTCCCTTTCTCCTTTCCCTTCCCTTCCCCTTTCCCCTCCATTTCCCTTTTCTTTTTGTTTCCATTCCCTTTTTTTCCACCTTTTTATATCCATAAGAATTCTGAACATTCAACCCAAAGAAAAATCTATTTTTTCTGCAGGACCAACTAAAGAAAAACAGTGGCCTCGATTCACAAGCTGGTCAGCCTAGGACAGGTCTCTTTTCCAGGATTATAGAGCAAGCCAGACAGTATGATCTCCTGTGCCCTTAAAACCTGATTTCTGACCTAGAAAGTTCATGGAAGAAAATTGGAGTCTTGCCATCTATTTTGCTGTGCTTGTGAACTGTTTGAAGCCCCTGATGTCCCAATAGGAGAAATTAATTGCTGGTGTTAGAGCAGCTTCTGTGATCACAAAAGACGTGGAGCTGCCTGTGCTGTGGTGATCTTTACTGCCTGGGAGAGACGAGGGTTGGAAAGGCACAGGGATGAGATCCTGGCTCTGCCTCCCTCTCTCTCACAGCTGAGAGGTGTTAGGAGGGCAGCATCAGGGCATCTGGCACCAAATACCTTCGTTGTGTCTGTTGTCCAGGAAAAAAAATAAATCTTCCTCTTGCTGAAACACTTGCAAAACATTTACATGGGAGAAAAGTAAATTAGGATCCCTGTGTGGATTTTGTTGGTGGGCAGTTATTTTTCTGGGGATTTTGTTTGTTTGCTTTTTAATGGAAAGGGGAAAAAATGAGAAAAGCTGAAAACATGACAATTTTTTCTCCTGACAAGTGGGCTGAAGACAGATGAGGAGAACTGATATTTCTCTAATGTATAGGAACAATATTACATTGTGAAAAGTAACTTTCCATGGAACTTCGATTCTTACTCAACCACAGTATTTTGAGAATACCATTCCCAGCTGTGATTTAAAGACAGAAAAATCTAGTGCTACACTGATGGTTAGTCAAAAATCAATGCTTAAAAATTGCTCCTAACTTCAACTTTGAGCTATGGGACTACGAGAGCTATTTTGGCTTTGAGTATTGAGTAAAGCTCATGTGTATCAGATATAGTTGATATTTCTCACTACCTACAAAATGATCAAAATTATTTTATCTTTTCTTTTGGTAAATTGAGGTTTTATTCTGGTCACCATTCCTGCCTGTATTTCATAACTAGACAGAAATACACATGCAAGACAGAGCACCTATTTTTTTTCCTTACCAGATACCCAAGCAGAGTCAGATACTTAAATTCAGTGGGAGTTGAGGTGCTAAATACTATTTTTGATCTTAGCAATTGGACCCTATTTTAACTAATATATTACATAATAATTTGGGAATAAAAACAACATCTCCCCATGTCACTGGGAAATTATATTCCAACCCAGTTTTCGGATGTAGAAATGGAGTCCCTGTGAGTCTGAGCTTCTTCGTTAATGCCACAAAATGTGTCACTGGAAAAACTTCACACAAAACCTTAGCAATATCTGCTCTTGTTTTAAGCCCACACCAAACCATTTAATTTAAGTAAGATTTACCTCCCCCACCTGCAATGCCATTTCTGGCACTGTACATGAGGAAATTTAACAATATCGAGTGGCCTGAGTTATGATAATGAAAGATGGTTGCTAAGAAAAAGCATGATGATAGCCAAGAAATTAATATCACAGAGATGAAAATCTTCTTATAGACCCAAAATAATAGATGTTCTGTATCAATATATGACTAATCAGCACTCAAGGATTTATCTTTGAAATTACAGAACATGGTGGAGACATTTAATGCAATATGGTCTCCCTTCAGAGAGATACAGTATGTGACTAAATATCTCCAGTGAGTAATATTCACACTTACTCAAGTACTGTAAATATATCCCTGATAAATCTGGAGAGCGAATTCTTGTAAATTCTTGTTTAACACTGCAAGGAAGCTTAATAACTTTCCAATCTATCAACATGTTTTAATTTCCTACTGTGCAGTTCCTAACCGAAACAAGGCATTTAACAGAAGAGATTCAAAACTTACGGATAACGGACTGTCATGTACCAAAAAACCTTGGTACCAAATGTGACACTGAATTGTGTGGGTTTGGGCAGGACATTTCCAAACGCGAACGTTTCATCGCTGCTACGCCTAATTATGCATGCATTTTAATGTAAAATTAAATGCATGTGCAATGTGCAGATTAAAATAAGAAAAAACCCTCTCTACTAATAAGTGGGAATGGCTGAGAACCTGATAGAGGGTGGCAGCCAGGTGGCTACATCAGCAAGTGACACGTGTCCTTACATGTGCTTGCCGAGGTCCAGAATCCAGGCTGAGCAGAACACTCAGGAAAAATCATGCCACACTTAACAAATCCAACCTATTTTTAAGTGGGATTTAATAATGTTAACCTACATGTGTTTTACAGGGCTTGGAAGGGTGCAGACTGGCTGATTAGTAAATCAAGTTTATGTGATGTTTCAAGACCCTAGTTTTGTCCTTTTTTTGCCCCCATTATTTTAAGCATGTACCTCAAAAAAATTAAATCCAACAAACTCATTGACATATCCAGTACTAGGCTGGGCTTTTTGGGGGGGTAGAAGAATCAGTCTAGTTTCTGCAGCCTCTTTTCTGAAAAAGCAGACCCTGAACTGGCGCTCAGTGGAAGATTTCTGTTGCAATGGTGTGCCCATAAGCTTGAGTCAGTCAGAGAGGAGCCAGGGAACTTTGTCTTGTTGGGATTGAAGGGAAGGGGGTTTCAGAGTGAAGATGCCATCTCTGGGACATCCTCAGGATAGGCTTCCTCTCCCTTAAAGCATATTTCTACGTCTCTGCCATGAGAGCAGAAGAATTTCTAGTCAGACCCTTGAAATAACTGGGACGTGGACCATGCGAGGCTGTGAGGAGCACCAAGAAAATCAGCACTGCTCCTTGAAACCTGGCGTTAGTAGCCACACCACCCAAAATCTGAGCTGCCTGGTAGCCTTCAGACATTGCCCCGGGAAGAAAATTCAGAAATAATCAGAGCTGTGATAGAGAGATGCCTGAATCATAACTGTTACTTTTGTGTGTTACATGAATCAATCCTTACCAATACTCTGAAGTTACCTCAAACTATTTATTCATAGGTGGTTATCGTCTTTAGCTAACCACAAATTTTTTTCCCCTAAACATCGGGACATTTTCTAGGCAGAGATTTGCTGTGGCCTTTTGCATGAGCAAATGCAGAAATACCGGTATACTGTTTTATAAAATGTGCGAGGGTTTTTTTAAATATAAATTATTCAGTTATTATGATGCTGATGCTGCTGCTACTGTGTATATAAACGTTTCTAGTCCCAGAATGGGCGTAAAATACTTACTCTGAATAGCAAACATGAAAGAAAACAACTGAGCTGAGAATTAATGATTCACTATTTCCTTTTTTGTTTTTGGGTTTGGGTTTTTTGTTTTTTTTTTTTTTTCCAGCTCTGAGGGTCTCTGCAAAAGAAACAGCTTCCTACGAGTGATAATATGAAATCTTCTTGTTCTTACTACTTGCCTTTTTCCTCCCTGGGGTCTTTAAATGTACTTCAAGCATTTGAAAAACTTCCCTAATTTTTCCTGTAGTCTTCCAGACCAAGCTCCCTCAGTTAGTAGGAGATGTTTTAATCTCTTGCTCTGTTATAGAACTATCCAGTATTCTCTGTAAAACTGATAATGTGATTTTTCTTCTCTCTTTTTTTAATTTTCTGCCCAAAAATATTAGATGGGGAAATAAACACAGAAAACCAAGTACTCAAAACATTACCAGACACCTGCAATAGGCCAAGGAATGAAATCATTATTTCCTGACCCCCTCAAGTCACCTTCTGCCTACCACAGTGCAAAGAAATTAGGAGTACAGAAAGGTACCTCTCTTTTGCCTGTTATTCATGTGATGAGCAATATTAAAACAATTCACAGTAGACTTTTAAATGTGAATATTATCAATGTCAGCACTTCCATTTGAATAATACATTCCCAGACATCTCTTGTTATGATTCACAACTGTCTGATGTGATCGAGCCTCTGGTAACTCTCTCAAAAGTTCTTGAGACTTGTATTTACTTCCATCATTTCAGGACACTCTTTGTAAAGATGAATATCTTTTAATACCTCTTGCCTGGGTGCAAGGAGTGACCCCGATTTTTGCAAAATCTCATTTTGCAAAACACATGCTGAGTATATTAAGGCCCTGATGAGATAGAGCGCTGGCAAGAGAAACCTTCAAACATTACTTTTTTCTCCTCCATAAAGTGGAAAACTCTAAATGATATTGTTGATTAGATACAGCATATTGGTAAAGGTCTTGCTAGCTCTCCTGAGCGTGTCTGCTTGACTTCTAAATTCACAGCACTAAAATGTTTTCATTCCCTTTCCCTTCACTCCCCACTTAATCCTTAAGCATTTTCACCTTAATCCAGAAGTTTTCAAATGCCCTGACAAACCAGCTAAATGTAAAGAAATAGCTGCTTCTCTTAGCTTTTTTCCCTGTCAATCATTTAAAACCCAGTGGAATGTGTGATGAGGATGACTCAGTTTGTAGAAAAGCAGCAACTTAGCAGTTGGCTAATGTTTTGTGAGCTGCTCAGCTTAAACAGATGGAATACTTGTATTTCATATCTCAGCACCATCCCTGATTATGGTTTTTTAGCAGTCCCAGGTACTAACTACCTCAACGTCGGAAGAGATCGGTGGCAGCCTGGTGTTCGCAGCTTACTTGTGATTCTGGAAGCTTTTCTTATTATATGCAATAGTTCTGTCAGACAGGTGTTGGAAGGATGCAGTTGTGCTTTGGGGAATAGCAGGTAAATTTATGCATCTTTAAAGGACTGGCAGATTTAGCTGCCTACATATGATTTAAGGGCCTGATCCCAAGCCCATTAAACTTAATGGGAGTTTTTCATTGACTTAGTTGGCTTTGGATTAGCTCCTAAGTGAATTTCCAGTAGAAGGCAAAATCCCAGCCAACAAAGCTGTCGATTTCTTGGCACCCTCACCTCCTTTTAGTGAGCAATGGCAGAGCAAAACCTTCCAGAGCTGCCTGGTGGAGTTATTCTGACAAACCCAACCTTTACCTGCAGACACTTTTACCCCTAACCTGATACCCCCAGAATATCTGATCAAAAAACGGAAAAGAAGAAATATAGACTTTATGTAAATAAATTTGCCTCTGTTGCCTTAGAATAGAGAATTGCTGCACCATGTTGGACCTAAGAGCTGTATAACCCTGTGTGCTCTCTGCATTTGGATATCAGAAGATGTCCTGGGAACAATGCAAACATATTTTTCTAAACCTCTGTGCTATTTTTCAGAAGAAAGTCCCTGTGGCCCAGAAACTCCTCAAACAAAAGCTCTCTATGCATTGAATAGCTCTCAATGTGTTTTTCTTCCATGAATTTCTCCATGGATTGTTTTTGAAACTACATAACCACCCCTAAATCTTATTGCAAGGAATTTTGCAAGTTGCCTTTGTGCTACAAAGACAGAAGTCTTGTTCATTTTGAATATACCCCGTGCTAGTTTCCTTTGGGGACTTTTAAACTTTGCATTACTAGAGACAGTGAACACTCATTATCTATTTGCCATTTCCAGGCCAGTCAGGATGTTAAAGACCTATCTCTGACCTCCTTATCCCTCTTCTTGGTTGTTCTTTTACAAGATAAAAAGTCTTGATCTATTTAGCTTAACTCAGAAACTATAATGTAACTTTTCCTAACCTCAAATAATTCAGGACTTGCAATTAAATTTTGTGGTCAGCTTGAATTCAATCAATATAGTCAGCTTACTGGATACAATGATATTTGTTCTACTTTTTTTTAATACTAAAATTAGTCTTACTCAAGGTCCCTTATGAGATATTATAGGGGGAGATAGTGGCAGGAGGGGGCGGGGGATCTGTATTTGGAGGATTCCTGACATTGCATTAGTTAATAATGAGGCACATATTAGTATTCCTAAAGTTCCTATAGTCTCTATGCTTCATACAGAGCTGTAAAATAAAACAGCCATAGCCATTAATATGCTAATGTTATATGCTATGACCACGTTGCTCTCTCTCTTGAGTATCTCCCCAGTCTTCCTATCTCTTTCCACATCATATTAACACTCCCTGGGTGAAATCCTGACCCTGTTGAAGTCAATGGCAAAACTCCCATTGACTTCACTAGAGGCAGGATTATCTCCTCCGAGAAGCTTTATGGCTTCACTCCTGACTGCTTTGCTGTTTTCACATCCTACTGTATCCCCTACTTGCTCTCTCTCTTTTCTGATAAATGCTCACCCTCTTGCTATCATTTATTTTGGTCCTACACTCCTGGTTCTGCACCTTTTTGAAATGAGTCTGCCAGCGTGGAAAAGTCTTCCTCTGCTCTGCGCGCCCGCTGACTCCCTCCTCCTGCTATCAGATCCTGCTTAAATTCTCTATGCTAATCTTTTCCTGCTAGCCACTGCATTCTCCTCTCCTTTCCCTGCATCCCATCACGATATAGTATATACTAACACTAAGAATAGGTGAAAATTGCCTGTCTGCCTCCTCAGATGACTTCAGACAAGGTTTTCATATGCAAGACATCTATAGCAAGGGAAATGCTTCCCAGGCATTTTCTTCCTCTCATTTTTCCACCTTGTATTCAGTCCTTGCATTAGATAGACCTGTAATATTAATTCCTTGCTGTCCAGCCTTATATTTTTAATTTAATTTTATTACAGTTATGCACAGTTATAGAAAAAATAAATTACCCTAAAATTAGCATGCTGAATAGGCTAAAGGAGTATTTAGAAATGAGCAGAGAACAATACTCTCTAGATAATTTATCATGCAGGCAAGAAAAAAGAGTTGCCTGACTAAGGACTTCAGACTCTCCATGAATATATAGTGTAATCAGTAAAGAGTTTGCATGATCAAGTACTAACCAGAAAAAATTTGAAATACAAAGTTCATTTAAATCAGCAGAAAGTCTCCTATTGTCTTGGCTAAAGGCCTAAGGCAGTATTTCAGGATTTGACCCATTGCATCAGATTGCAAAGAAACCTTGTAATGCATTGTGGGGTTTTTTATTTTCTTTTTATTTAGTTTAAGTACATAAGCTGAGCATCTTTATACTGTTGACTTTGTATAGTTATGAGCCTAAGCTGAAAGATCTGAGAAACTATTAATACCCTCCAGAGAAATATCAGCTTGCGATAGTGAGTATGGATCCCTCTTGTTGACCTAGTTTATATCTACAGAATCAACCTACACAATTCCTTTCACCAGCTGCTCTGTGGCTTAGGGAGATGGGGTGTTAATTAATGAGACATTTGTTGAAATTTATAAGGGCTTTTCCTATCCAGGTTAGACATAAATTATGAAGGCTCTGGCAAAGTGGGCAGAATATTGTTGACTGTAACTGTTCTGCTTATTTTAGCCAGTACTGGAGAAAATAGGTCTTCAAAGAACAATTTTTGTGCAGGAGCAAGCTTGATGAGAAAAAGAGAAGAACATTTAAAAAAAAAAATAAAGTCACAGTATGGAGTGATTTGTTTTTCTTATTCACTGTACTATTACTTTTCAAAATTTCTATTTTCAATAAGGCCTTTTAGTCCCTGATTTCTTAGGAAAAGATAATCGCATGGTGATGAGACCGTGATCCGTTTGAAATGCATATGATGTCATACAAAATTCAGTATTATCTGCTACTTGGATTTTACAGAGATAAATATATTGGAAATGCACACGCAGAGAAAAAATTAGATAGATTTGCTTTGATTATGTGTAGTCTCCATTTTAATGTTAATTTCTAACAAATATTCTAGCATGGGAATTTAACAGCAGACGTGTTGGTAGAAATAGATTCTTTCAAGTGAGTGTTGGAGTACAGTGGTTTTCTTAATAATGAAAAGCAGATTTCCATTTCTGAATCATAAGCATTGTCATCGTCAAGCTAATTCAAAGCTTGACATTTTATCAGTCAGGAAAAGAAACATGTTACATGCATTTAATTAATATCTCCCTCTGAGGGTTTGAACACGCACAGGAGTCTATAATAGCTGTTCATTTAGGAGCCTTTCAGTTCAAGCAGTAGATCCAGATCTGGAGGTCCCTGTTCCCATTCACCCTCAACCCTTTTCATTTCTTATGACATGTGCAGGATTATGTGCCAGTGGAGCAGACATTTTGCAATAAAATGTATTTTCATCAGAAAATGCTGATTCACTAAAAGCAAAATGTTACTTTGAAACATATTGCTTTTGATAAGCTTCTGAGAAAATACAAGCGGGGTCTGCTGATTGCTTCTGTTTTTTTCTGTTCAGCTTGCTTTCTTTCCTAATTTTTGAAGAAAAATTTGTTTCATTCTGAAACTAAAAAAAAAAAAATAAACCATCCACATTTACTTTCTTCCTGCTTTTTCTCCAGAATTTCTCACAAAATCACTGTTTTGGTTCAAAACAGTTTTGTTCATGAGCACCAAGCATAGTAACCCCCCAAACCATTCTCATTATGAGAATCCAAATTAAGTCACCAGATAATTCTAAAAGCTAGGAGCTGCTGAAATAGAAGAGTTGAATCCATCAAACAAATACCCTTCTGAATCACTACTATGGCAAATTCTGGCAGGAGCAGCTTTCTTTCATGGTTACTTAACCAATAGAAAAAACCCCCCACAGTCCATGTCCTGAAGATAATGGTTCAGCCTTGGAAGGCATTTCATGAGCTACTGCAAATCTTATTTTCCTGAGAGACTGTAGGGTTATCAGAGACTCAGAAATCAAAAAAGACAGTGCTCAAATTGTTTAGATCATCCTTTTCTCCTCTCCCTGTGACTGTGCTTCCCCAGGAGCCATGCGAGCTAGTTGTGATCTGTGGGGCAAAGAAGCCATTTCATGTTCCTCTCAGTCACTGGGCCTCCTGATCTCTTATCAATTACCTGTCAAAAGAGGAGGGTGTTCTTCTTCATTATCACATTGCAGTGTGGTAATTAACAACCAGATAGCACAGGGCTTAGAAAGTGGCCTCTCTTGACCACTTGTTCAATAAATATTGACATAAGCATCAGTAAAAGTATGTCATATGGGTCTTTGCTAAAAACAACAGCCAAGAAAAGAGTAGAAAAGCAAACAAAGTGTATCATGACTTGTTTTTTGAAGAAACCTCCACCAGGTTTTAGCAGCAAATGGGAACAATTTGGGCATTATTGAAGCCCAAGTTGCCTTGTTTCTTGTTTCTCTCCTGACTGAAGATGTGTCCCCCTCCCCCTGCTTTTGGGTGGGGGGCAGACAGGGGAGGTTACCTTCCCGTTGAAATAAGCTAGCAAGAACTTTGTCAAGGAATGAACTCTTACTGTAACCCACACCTCATTTGTCACCCTGATGGGCTGAGGAAAAGTGACATTTACAAACTGAGAATGAAAGTACATCCATTTCACCAGTCTGACACCCTGATATAATAACTATTTACCTTGAGAAAGAGGGACTGAGATTTCCGATTCTTGTGAATCTTCTCACTTTGGCACTTATTTTCTCACTCTGTCAAACAGCCCCAGATTAATGGAACAATTTGTTCAACAAATCATATTAGCAGAAAGCGCACAGGGTAAAGAGAAGGAGGCGGGGGAGCAGGAAATTTTTACTCATTCATAGCAGTGGTATCTCTGCAAATAAAAATGTAGTTATGCCTGACATTTACAGAGGTACAATGTGAAAGGGAAAAAGTGTAATGACTTTGGGCAGTTGAGAGATCACTTTGCAAGAACAGTAGTGCTCAAAAGGGAATAAGATAAAGTTACACATAACATCTAGATTGAGCTTCTTTCTGGAACATATTTGTCAAACACAGCAGGATCCGTCTGTGTTTAAAAAAGAGTTTTCCATTAAAATTAAGCACCGTGTGCTTTCCTAACTATAAAGAAATTCTCCCTACCAGTCTGCATTTCAGAAATGTTAAGTAAAGAATTAAAGTAAGTTGGAGCCATAGAGTGAATGCTGTGAATCCTTCTGGCTGGCTTGATAATGTCTAAGGGACTGATATAAACCCCATCTAAGCCAACAGAAGATTTTCCATTGACTTCACAGGACTCCAAATTGGGCACAGAACAATCAGATATCCAACTCCTCTTCTGCATTTACCCCTCATTTACATTTATAACCAGACAAACGAAGTTCTTTCCATTTCCCTATACACAGATAGCTCCTACCATGGAGTCACGAGAATGGAAGAATGCAACAATAATTATTTCAGCTTTACAGGGGCCCAGGTATAAGTATAATCAATCCTAAAAAATTATCTTGGGTATTTGTTTTGGTTAGGAATTGGTAGTGAGTTAAGACCGTATTGATGAGTAATTCACTGGGCAGCAAACCATACTTCTTCCTCTCAGCTCTTTAACCCAGAGCTCCTTGCAAAACTGTGTGTTGGTATTTATAGCATATACAGAGTAGATTATCTTTAAAAAGTGTTTCTTTTTAAGTCTGAGCTTCCCATTTCTGCTAGCTATGAAAATATACAGAGCAATGCAGCATCATCCCCCTGCATGCACACTCACACACTTACAAACACATTTTAAGAGGATACTCTAAATTTGCCATCACATTAATTTATTTCTGTTAGCTTGGTACAGAAGCGCTGTACCCTGTTCTCCAATGAAAATTGACGCTCCCTTGTTCCACGTTTCTTTATGCCATGACCTTGGGTGTCAAGAGAAAATATTGCTTTGCATCCTTGTGTTGCTTGAGTCCTGCTTTTCTCTTTATAGCTTATTACTTGGCACACTTCAGAGCCCCATGTACTGCAATGAGATATGCACTGTACAGCAGGTAATACTGGAATACTTCAGGCTATGGAGATAAGGAGAGCTGAGTCTGTTGTGCACATAATATTTTGCCCCAAATTCAGGAATTTAAATGAATGGTTCAAAGGTTTCTGGTGGAAAATTGTTACTTTCTTAATGCAAGAAATCAGCCTTTTACATGACTGAAAAAGAAAAAAAAGCTGAACCCCCAAAGTCATTACTTATTAATTCAACTGGGTTTTACCTGTGACAGTGAATAAGATACATGCACAATTTGGTAAGGATCTGGACAAAGGGAATCTGACACAATTAATGCAGTTGGGATTTACGGCAGCACCACAGAGAGCAGAATTTGTCCTCTTCAAAATACAGTGCGGGTAAGGGTCACTGGTGACATTTCCTGAGCAAGCACAGCAAAGGAACTAAAACTAACCTGATTTTAAGTGGCTCAACCTCTTCAACCTATTTCAGTAAATGGAGAGCTTCTGAGAAAACCTTGCCCTGGTCCACCCACCCCACACTGAACAAGCAGCAGACATTAGGTAGGCTGGTCCCTCTGGTTGACCTTTCTCCTCCCTTTTCCCACTCACACATGATTTTACTCTTTATTGATTTTGTGAATTCCTCAAGTGCCCTGTTCTTGATGGCCCTGAGGACAAAAACACTGCCATTCCCTATGGCTGGAACAATGGCCAAGGGTGAAAATAGTAGAGACTTGGCTGCTCTTCCGTGGACATCTCCAACCTAGGACACACATGAGTAACAACATAATTAGTTCAGGACAAAAGAGGCCTTGTACACTTTAAGGTTTACACATCGCTGATCCTACTGGATGCTTCCCTCTTCCATGGAAAGTAAATTACAGCACAAGGACTCTGCTGCAAGAAGAACTTGGCATGTGCTATGCTCAGATGGCAGGTTCTCCTGCCAGTCTGCAACCCCCAAGGTAAACAGAGATTAGTCCTATCCTGGAAGGAGGAGTTTCTGGGTATTTTTTGTTTTGTTTTGTTTTGCTTTGCTTTGCTTTTTAATGACAACCTCTTCTTTCATTTTAGTATGCTACCACAAGGGGGAAAATAAAATCTGGGTTTGTATCTTGAGCATTCCAAAAAGTATTGGATTTTTTGGTCAAACTTGAAATTTTGTGGCTGTAGCCTCTGGACAGTTTTGTTATGTAGATACTGAATCAATCTTCTGGTCCAAGTTTGTCTTCCTTACAGAAGCATCAAAAGAAGGGGAAAGGAGGTGCCAAGGTGGCTGTATTGCAAATGTGCTATAGGGAGGCTAAAACAAAAAAATGGAAAACAAAACAGCCCTCCCTCTCCAGAGAACTGGAAAAGAAAGAAACACAAAGCACTAATTGTTCCCTGTCCTTCCCAAAGCATCTGTTTGCCAACATATTTTTATTCCAGAAGCAAATGCTCTCATCTTTTCCCAGCTGGGGATTCTCCATCTCTCCAGGCCTGTTCACTCCCATTTAGTCACAGATGTAAAGATGGACCAGAGATGTTTGACACATGTTTCAAATTTTCTAGAAATTAATAGTAAGCAGAAGGACCCTATTTCAGAAATGGCCTTCACAGAAGAGGTTAGTTTGGAGGTATATCAACAGTGAGGGATACTCCAAGACATGGTCCTGAATCTAAAAGCAAAAAAAATTAAAAACTGAATCTGAAAAACTAAAATCCACAAGCTATGTGTGTGTGTGTGTGTGTGTGTGTGTAGCACTTTCTTTGTGAAGAGTAAATCATGTATTTTAATTTTGACCTCTTTGAATATTTCACATTTTTATTGTCATGGCAACTGCTGTTTTTCCTTTAGAAATATTAGAAATTCAAACCATAATTCCCTTCCTCTTTCTGGTTTTTCCATATCCCTGGATTATTTGCCCCAAAAGAACTCCAGTAAGTTGCCTGTGATCCAACTGTAACAATGAGCTGAGGCAGTGGGTACATGGGCACAAATGCCTAACGGGATAGTAGAGTAACTCTCCAAGTCAGAGATGGATTTTGGCAGGAGCCAGGACTTCTCCAGGTGCAATCACAGCTGTTTGAGTTGGATTTTCTGTTCAAGCAACAGCATAGTCCAATTCTTTGCTTTTTGTGTGAACCCCAGTGCCAAGGTTGTATATATTTATATATATAAAATAATCCTCAAAACATAAAACAGCAGGAAAAAAAGTTAAACCTCGGTCCTATATTAAATACCATATTAAATCCTAAATTCATAATTAGGTCTTATGGAATTTAATCTTCATGGGCTGTTGCTGAAGGAGCACTCAGGTCCATCAGCAGAAGTCGTGCTAATCAGACCTTACTCTGGAATTCTATTTTACAGAGCATGTGGGCTAAAGACTCCTCTCACACATCACTCATGAGCATTTGGAGGGCAGGTTTACTCTCAAATAGAAATATTAGTCCTTATGTCATGTGGGATGGTTTGGGTCATGTGGGAGTGCAATATCCTGAAAACTGAGCTCTGCCCAGAGCTCCAAACCTGCTTGTGTATAGCCAAGAGGAGAATTTTGTAAACTGAAAAATAGAACCTTTAAAAATATATATCTTGCAGTGAAAAATGTAGCAGATTAATATGAAATATGAGTAGCATTTTGCTTCTTTGGTGACTTCTTATTCATAATAATTCTTTAGCTATGGAGCAAACAGTTCCACAAGTACAGGACTTAATAAAGCCTGATGAAGATTTTTAGTGGAGACGTGTCATATAGCTGGGTTCACTCTGTTTCTTTAAGGTGAAAACACTGACAGCAGCTATTTCTCCAGGAAGCTTTTCTTGGTCTAGGGACATTCATAATGCCTCTCTCCTGTGTAAATTATCTGATGTCTAATGGTGACAGACGCGTACACACATACACAGACTGTGATTGCATAAGCCTGGTTTCCTGAGTAAACCATGCTGAAAGAACCCATCAAGAATGCTAATCAGAATTTGAAATCTTCAAATACCATATGAAGTAACACAGCTACTGCTTGTCATGCAAAGTTGCAAAACATCTATACATAGGTCTCATATAGGTGTGCATGTAGAGTTTATAGATAGATGTGTATATATCTGTGTATGTATCTATATCTGCAGAGTTTCCATGTGCTAGAAAGTCCCTTCTTCAGGCAGCACTTTGTTGGTTTTGTTGCCTGTGCAACTGTGAATGAGTATTAATTTGAGATGACTCAGTTTGCTGCATGATTCATCCCAAATGTGAAAGGGGGCAGACAGAACGGAATCTCATTTCCCCATAATACAGCCTGGGGTAAATGGGCCCTGGGCACCCACATATTTAGAAATCTGACATACCTGTGAAACTTTTTTTCACCCCTCTGATGAATATGGAGACACCAGGGTGAGTTTTATACACTCTGCTCATCAGGCCAATGTATAGAAACTTGCTGAGCTGAGACATAAATATGGTCTAACCATCAAATGTGGATTCAGGTCGCTCCTGCTGAGCAGGTAACAGTCTAAAGTGTTTAAACTGATACCTGCCCAGCATGTGGTATCTTAATCAGCATCACATTCCTGCACTTCCTCCCTCACTTTGGTCTACAGAGACAATGACCTCAGGAAGACAATTTTATTTTAGTGCTCGAATTTGTCTATATGAATATATTTTTAACTCCTGCATTGCCTGGTGGATGAGTTTTGCATCCTCTGTGCAAAAGAAAAGGTCACTCGTATGTAGGGAATTATAAAGAGATCATCAGATGGAAGGTGGAAAATTGAGAACCTTAACGAGCAGTTTAAAAGATATCAGTTTTTTTCAAGTTTTACAATTTTAGACCAAAATCAGAAGTTGGGCTTGCATGGAACCAGGAAGTTCCAGACAGGAGCAGCTCATCCCTGAAGATGCCATCTCTGTATCCCTCACACAGGCAGAGACGCAGTGTCCGAGGTCTGCCAACACCTGCACGTGCCATCATCCTTCTTTCTGGGCAGCTCCAGTCAGAAGGGAAAATTTGATTTTCCCACTTCTACTCAACTCTTTCTGGGTACAGACAGGATGTGTATGAACTTTAAAACAAATCAGCAGTTGCATTTTGAATTCCAACACTGTTTATTGTGATTAGCGACATATTTCCTTTGAGGAGGCCTGGCGACATATTGTCCAGAGGCAGAGACCAAACTCCCTGAAAACCATGGAATTCATATACGTCTGGAACAACCTATTTCCATATCAGTTTTTGGACAGGTTGGCAGATTGGGAAGGGCTGTGAAAGCTTTAATACCGGAGTCCAGCCTTGAGCGTCCTTCCTCCACGCCTCTCTATGGAGGCTGGGGTTTCCCAGTGCGCTCCCTTGCTCCTGTCCAGTGAGCTGCTTGGTCCCTGTGATAGGTATGGTTAAGGAGTTAGCAAATAGCTACTAGATAAGTTTTACTTGTTTAGACTCCTAAGGAACATGTTGATGCTTGCTCACGGAACATGTCGCATGGCCTTCGCAAAGGCATACCGGAGATATAAAAAAACTGATAAAAAGAATTAACTGCGAACATCAGCTAAGTGAAGTGGGCCCTGAGGTTTGGACTGAGACCAAGTTGCCACTGGGCATGCATAAGGAGAAGAGGTGAAAAGTTCAACAGGGAGGAAGACTCCTTACTTCATCTTCGAGACCCCTGCCCACGGCCACCAGAAGGCACTGCGCAGGCGCAAGAGATATGCAAGCTAATTATAATAAGAAGCAGGGATAGGCTTTGAATATGTATAGGCGGGTTGGGAAGTCACATACATGTGTAACACTTTGGGGCCTAAAGGTAAGACGGGGGGATGCTGAAGGTGCGCATGTCTTTGGAGGAGCGATCCCCCATGCGCCTCAGCTGAATAACGTTCGGGTTGTGGAGTCTTTTCCGTGCTACACCTGCCCTTCCCACAAACCCTGGTTGGAGACACCCAGTGTCCCCTTCCAGGTAGAAGAGGTCCTGGAAGAGCATGGCGAGCCTCCCAGGCGCCTTGGCCTTATTTCCCACTTTCACCGCAGCGGCAGAGCCGGGTGGCAGGAGGAGAAGCAGCAGCAGCAGAGCTTATCTCCAGCTCCCAGCACTTCCCCCGGCGTGCGTGTGGGAGCCGGCGTGCCACGGCCTTCCAGCGTCAGGGGGGAGCACCATGGCCGGGCCAACAGGAAGGCTCCCTCGCCGTGCGCCGCATGCCCGGGCCTGCAATCGGGCGGCTGCAGGGATTTCCCGTCCCTTCCGCCCGGGCGGCTGCAAGGCCGCGCCATCTCTTCCTGCGAGGCCGGCGAAGCGTCGGCAGCGCCTGCTGGGCCTCAGGAAGCCGCCGGCCATGAGCGAGTGGCGGCGGGCGGGCAGGCGGGGGCGAGGAGGTGACACTGGCCAAAACTCATTTGTTTGGTGGCCGCCACGCCGACACGCGCTGGCCGGGCTGGGGGAAAACAAAAGCGGGATGTCTGCTTCAAAAAAGGCAGGAAATGGAGCAGCACGGGGGAAGGAGAGACCTATTGGGACTGGGCTGGGGCTTCTCTCTTAACCTATTGTTTCATTATATATTAAAAAAGGAAAAAAAGAAAAAAGTGAAAAAAAAAAAAAAAAGAAAATAAATTGAACACATCCTGCGACCTCTTATCAAGCCATCGGGAAGAAAAACAAACAGCTCATTCATCTAAAGACTGAGGGTGTTTTTGATGTGACTGCTGGACTCGTTAAATTCGTCAGGCCAGGCGGGCACAGAGGGGTTGGGACCAGCACCCTCCCCTCGCTTTTTATGGCTTTTGGGCCAGGCAGGATCTGTTTGTTTGCCAGGGTTTCTATAAACAGCATTAGGCATTTCCCAGCTGGCTCTGGCCCCCAGGGCCTCTGTTCCCTGTGTGCAGGAAGTCTTTCATTCTGCTCTTATCTGCAAACCAGAAGATTTTGATGGCTGATGGTTCTGCTTCATGTCCCCTCCCTTTTTTTTGGCCATACACCTATAATTTTCCACTTCTCTTCTTCCAAAGAATGTGACATTTGAGGGATTTGAGCCATTACTTTATTTAGCGCTCACCTGTGATATTATTATTTTTTTAATTATTCTTTTATGACTTCTATACTCATGAAGAAGTGGACTTGTGCTCTAAAGTGTTTCAAATCTGACCTAGCAAAACCTCAGTGAGTCCTGGTTCACAAAACATCCACATAAACTTGTTTACATCATGCCTGTAAAAAAGCTGTATTCACTTCTTGGATCTTTGGCTAAGCTGTTAGATTTTTAAAGCCAGGGAGGGTCATCAGGTCACCTATGCTAAGCTGCTTTATAATTCCAGTCTTAGTATTTCACTCATTTCCCACTGTAGTAGGGCTAATAAATCATTTTCTGCTAAACAATATCTTTCAAAAAGGCATCCACTCCTGATTGAAGGCTTCAAGAAGTGGAGAACCCACTACATCCACTAGGAGCCTGGGTCATTCAACTTT
The DNA here is from genome assembly GCA_013398955.1 of Callaeas wilsoni. NCBI lineage: Eukaryota > Metazoa > Chordata > Aves > Passeriformes > Callaeidae > Callaeas > Callaeas wilsoni. Next base: position 228,728 of record VWPU01002707.1, on the reverse strand, counting down.
AGCAAAGCACTTAAAATATCTTTTGAGTAGAAACTAGAGTGCTGTCGCGACCCGTGATGCAATCCTGTGGACAGGGCTTTTTCCAGCCTGAGAAGAATAGCACAGTTACATGAATAACTTAAAGTACATAGTAAGGAGTCACATTATCTAATTCAACCAACTTAAACCTAAAGAAAACTGAAATTACCAGAGAGAAATCCCTTTTTTATTTGTAGTGTGCAGCCTGGCTGTGGCTTGCACTGCCCTCCCTTGAAGTCTCTACAATAATGATCATACGAAGGGAATGGCACAACTGTTATTGAAATCTCAGGAACTGGGAAGATCTTTTGAGTATAAATGTGAGAGGACTGTGACTCCAGCAGCATGGAGGAAGGGAAATTGTCCATCCCAAAAGTCTTTCATGAGAAAGGACAGTGTGTTTTTACTACTCTATGTCTGAGAGAAAAGCGAGGAATTCTCAACAGTTTTACTCCCTGGCCTGCTCCAGGCGGGTGGTAGGAATTTGCTCTGTGCTGACTTGGTCCAACACCAGAATATCCCCCAATCACACTATTTCCGTGCCACAGCCAGTCCACTGAATAATTAAAACATCAGCAGGTGCCTGCAAACAATTGCCCACAAGTGTAGACTCTCTTGGTACTAACACAGATTTAAAATTTTCAGCAGAGATAATGATTCCTACAGCAAATTTAAATGAAACTTATAAATACAGAACTGAAAATTGCACTGTGACACAGTTAAGATCGTGTCTTTAGGTGCATCATGGCTACTGGTGTTTCATTTTCTAGAAAGCAGGACACGGTAAAGTGCGATGATATATCATTGTGAAACACTGTTTGGAAGCTCACTTGACCTTTCAATCTCGGTACTTTCCATATTAATCCCATGCTGCATAAATTATAAGAGGGAAGATAAATATTTAGTTTCTTACTGTTGTGAACAAAGTCCCGCAATGTTTTCTTTGCTGGCTGGAGCAATTCAGAACAACCAGGAAGGAGGCAGGCAGCCTGGTTGTCTTCCCAGGATACTGGTAACACAGACTGCACATCTAATTGCAAAAACAGAGAGTAAGGAAGGGAATTGCAGGCAGGTTGTTTTCAGATTTTCAGAGAGACATAAATACAGGAGAGTGGAGGAAGAAAGGGAAGTAGAAGACTAAGGAAAACTACTTTATTCAATTCACTGACACTGTGGTACCTAAATTTGCTGTTGATTTATGGAAAAGCTTTCAAAGCCCCCTCCCTCAAATTAATATTCAGTACAAATTACTCTCAGAGGCTTTGAACATTTCCCCACCAAGTACTTCAGAAAAGAAAAACCAAAAGATCCTTCCAAATCAAAACACACAGCTCAGAATCTGATTTTTCTTTTTTCCTCTGATTTATCAGCCTAAATTAAGACTGTTTGGTATGAAAATTTTGCCCAGAGGATTTAGATATATGTAAGCAATTCTCCTGTTATTCCCACCACAGTGTTGGAGTCAAAAGCATTTCAAGAACTTTTTCAAGTTGCCCAGTAGGTCTAATGGTTAACTCAAACCAATTACCCTGAGTAACATCAGTGCTTTCTTTACCTAATTTATCCTTGGCTATCTTCAGCGAGCTAAATCCATGTACTCAAGCCTCTTGCAAGTTCCCATGAAGTTTAGCTAGCGTTTTTGGCTTCAGCAGAAGCAGAAATTGCACAGTGCAGGGACTGTGAGTTAAATCACTATTGCAGATGACTGTAGATCTACAAGGGAAGAGGTCAAAGGTGGGTCTTTATGTATATAATGCTGGTATCACTTGTGAAACTGGAGGGACAAGTTAAAGCAGAGAAGTGAGAAAGTTGGGACACAGCTAATTAAAAACTGATAACTTGTATTTCTAAGAAGTTTGAAACTGTTTAATTCTCTCTAGGTTTTTTTTTTATCTTTCTGGCAACTTGAATGGCTGATGTCATAGACTTTCTAGTTTCCAGGTTCTAAAAGAATTGACATATCAAATAAGCAATCAATTTTTCTGTGGAGCAGACTTGGAATTTTTAAAGTGTGTTCAGCTGCTGAGTTTCCTGGCCTCTTACAAACTCTTCATTTCACTAAAACCACAACATGCTGATGGTCCTGAAGCAGAAAGGACTTCCAGAGCCTTTAGAGGGAGTCCTATACAAAGAGGAAGTGTGAAACTCTTGAAGTCTATCTTATCCCCTCATCGAGTATTAATGGGATTTGTATTGATTCATTGATGGGAGATTACACTCCTTAGTGTCTTTGTCATTAATACTTATTGGTAAAATGTACAACATGTGGAAGGTCAATATCTCATCTATATCCTTTCTTTTTTTTCTAATTTGGTTTCTAGTACTTGGAAAAGGGGCTCTGAGATAACAGCCAAGTGCAACAGGGGTTATTAAAGAGGCCCCAGCCACCAGCAGCCAAGAGGAAATCTTCAAACATTGATTTTCACAAACAGATTGACTTCACTTCTTCCTTTACATACAGTACCAGAATGATTAAAAAAAAAAAAGTTAGACAAATATTTATACATATGGCTAATGAGAACACCTGGCATAGCAGGCAAACAAGCTAATGGGAAAGAGATGGAATGGATGTGGATCTCACGGTGTGTATTGCATCCCAAGCAGCTTGTTTCCTCTACTGATGTCTCCTTCAAAGAGCCTTTTGCTCCAGAGAATGAACGTGCTGGAGCTGCTGCCCTTGAAAGCAGTTGGGTTCCCACTCTACCACAAGGCAAAAGCAAAAGGCACCCCCCTTTGGAGGAGGACTCGTTAAAACCTTCAGGTGCCAGTGCCTTTGCAGAGATGTTGAGCAGGCTGGTGATGGCATTTGGACAGAGACATTTGTCTCCTAGGACCTGGGTTGGCACCACCAATTTATCTCATGCTGACCACAAAACAACCATCACCTGATAAAGACTTTCATTTATTGCCAGTGACTGGTGAACCCCTGGAGGTTTGCTTGGGACAAATACCAATTCAGCTGCCAAACCTTATCTGAACTATCTGAACCTCTTGTGTCTAAAAGAATTGGGCTGGAAATCTCATCAGATAAGGATTTACTCTGTGATTGACTCTACTTATTGCTTCCAGATGGGTTAGAATTACTGACATAACTGCCCCTTTCGCTTGGCATTTGGTATATCCAATTCTGGCTCAAACATGGGAGAAAATATAGGTGACCAAAAAATATATGTATATTTTATGTTGTGTAAATTTTAATTGTTCTTATTTTTTTTTTAGTTTTTATCCTCCAATCTCCATTTCCTAATTTTTCCTGAACTGTAGAGAAATCTACTTTTTCTGCAGAGAGCCCTCTGATTTCAGTGAAATCTTTGAATATTGGCCTGCCTTGTTTTGGTGAGTTATAATAAAATCAGATAATCAGGAAGAGTGGGAGATGCTCATACCACCTCCTTTAGGAGAGATGCTGAATGAAAAGCCAGTATACATACAGATAACTAAACTGCCTCCCTGTACTTTTATACCTTTTTTTCTCCTTACATAAAGAAGTCAGATAAATAAAGTATTCTGATGAGAGATGCTCACAACAATTCAATTTCTAAATATTTCCTTTGCTTATTTACATTTTTACAGTGTACTCACATTTTTAAGTGTAATGTTTCATTCAAGCAACAAGTCTTTTTTTTTCCCCTTAATTTCTTGGTTTTCTGAAATTTTGAGAAATTGTTTATTGGTGTTGGTTGACAACAGTGCCCACTTCCTTGGCCAGACTTTTTCTGAACTAGATGAAAACTGAAAATTCCTTTGTCTTACTCTTATTGAATAAACCAAAGGCTATTGTAGCAGAAAAAAAGCAACCAGAAAGATGATATCTTTGGTATGAGGAGGGAAAAGTCTGGCACTGACAATGAGCCAGGAAACTGTGAGAATGAAAAACTTGAACTTTACATGAGAAGTGCAGGATACAGACAGGAATTGAGGTTGTTCAGATGGATTTTTAGTATCAAGCCATTGCGTGTTAGGGGCTGGCAGATGCACCAGAGGAATTGGGATAAAAAGGGGACAGAAGTTGGTAGGTTTGGAAAAGCAAAGTTTATCTTGCAAATAAGAAGGCGAAATGACCATTACTGTAAATCTGTGGTATGTCCACAAGCACCATGAGATTTTGATGGTGTAGCATCTTCATGCAGGGTCATCTAGTGATTAGGAAGGGAGGAATTCCCAACTGACTGCAGGTCAATGGTCCCTCTAGTTCTCTAGCCTGTCTCTGACAGTGCCAATTTTGAAAGATGAACTGTGCAGTACTTTCCCAAGGGAAGCGGTGGAAGTCCCATGTCAGGGGACTTTTACAACTAGACCAGACAAAACACTAGAAAATGTACTGTAGCTGTAGAGAGCAATTCTGCATCAGCAGGGAGATGGGTTGAATGATCTAATATGGCTCTTCCATCTGCAATTCCTGTGAGTCTATGAATCACATTTCTGTGTGGCAATGCAGCCGAGTAAATACAGTGCAGAGCAGTAGCAGCAGCTATCTTGGTATCTCTGTAACAGTAACATGAGTAAATTAGGCAGACAAATTCCAAAAAGGGATATATTTGAGTCTCCAGTTCTAAATCCATCTGTTCAAACTGGCTATAGCACAGAATGCAACTGCTAATTCCTAAGTGGTTCAGGCTGGATAACAAGGTATTTTGTGTCAGGTATGCTATTAGCAAAGAACTAACCCATTATTTGTTCCTGTTTTGTTGTACAGAGGTAGTGTTCCCTAACCAGGCACATTTTGGATTAATACAAAGACTGGCCCAGCTATCTATAGCCTCTGTGAATTTTAACTTTAACCATATGGAAGGATCTTGCAAAAGTAGACTATAAAATTTGAAAATATGTCAGTTTAAGATGCAAAATGTCTTCTGACTGGGAAAGCAAGGGTGGAAGGATTGAAGCATCCCATTACCAGACAAATGTGCTCAAGCTTTATTCTGGTCCTGTGCCTAGATGATCCATACAGAAATGAATTCATGGACAGTTGTGTGGGTGTCAAAGCTGACCATATGTCAGACTAACCACACGTTTCTTTTGTGCATGCAACCAAGTCCAATGGGTCAACTAGGCTTAGAAAAACCTCTAACTTTTTGATTGATTTGGGAAAGGGAAGTATCAAACATATCAAACTCCACTGTCGACAGTAATCACCACTGAACAGGATTATGTGGAACAAATTTTCAAGATACTTCTGTGGAAATAAGGGCCAAATACAGAGATGTTACACAGATGTTATACAGTTGACAAAAAGTCCAGTGTTTCACTGATTACTTCACGGGAGAAGTTTCTCTAGCAGCCAGGAAGATACTTATTCATAAATCAACAAGAAAGGAAGCGTTTATGACTTTTCTTGTTCTTTTTATTCTGGTTGCAAACTCCTACAATCCTAAGCACCAAAGGCTTATGTTTCTCATCCCTGCTCAATCCACCCCCTCACAGCCATGATCTTTCCACAGCCCTTCTTAACTATCTTCATTAAGTGTTACTCCATTTCCTGGGATTGCAGCATGATGTTTCTGCCACACCTGTTGGACCATATCTGATGACTGGTGATCCCAAAAAGTCTTTTCCCTTTAACTGGCTTCTGAGAGTGCAAGAAGGTCACCACCTCCTGAGTATCACTTCTAATGAAGGAGGCTGCAGCATTAGGGGATTGAATTGGAAAACCAAGATTGCTGAGAATTGCCACATTTGAAGTTCAATCTCAAAATGCAAATAGTGTGGTCTGGGAAGAGGGACTGTTTTTGCACAGATATCTGTGTAGATCCATCCCTGCAGATGTGTTCTCACAGCACCTACAGCACACCCAAACCCAAAGGCTGGACATTTATATGGGACATCATTCCAGACCATGCAAATATATTTATTTGTGTGTGTATCTCTACCCCATCCGTGGAATATCAAGATTTTTAGTTGTCAACAGGCCTCCACGAGTACCCTGACTATTCATAAAGTTGCTGAAGAATTCAGTTTCATGACATAGAGACCTGGTGATTTATTCATTCTGAACTGCAGCATCATTTCTCCACTATTCTTCATTCATTTTTCTCTCATTTAAAAAGTTTCATTCACCCAGTCATAAATAAGTGAATAAATAAATAAATAAATAAATAACCAATTCCACACCTTTGTGGAGAATGAAATTGAACTGTTTATAAATAAACCATAAAATGAAATGCGTTTGCATAAACTGTTTGATAAACACTTAGGAAAAGAGCTATTGGGGAAAAAAAAAATCCATCTTTGTATTTTTCACTGGGAAAATGAAAACCATTTTCAGGTAGGAGAAATATTTGCACTTTTCCCTCTATTTTTGAACTGGCTTGGTATAAAATCCATTACCAGAAAATGCTGAAATTGGTAACACATTACTGCTTGAATGTAATAGTTAAAACGTTTTTCCACTAATACTTAAAAAAGACTTGGGCTTGTTTATTACTGTTAATGGAGAATGTCTTGTCTGTAGCTGTCTTAAGGTTTGGCACCTGATCTGGACAAATCAGCCAAATCCCCTTGAGAGTCAAAGGAAAGAAACAGGCTCCTTTCCAGCCCAGCCCAAGAAAGACATCTGCAGTAGGTGCTTTGAAGAGCTATGAGGAGACAACCTGGACAAGTAGTTTTGACACCTAAATTTTGTCTGGTTAAAGCTGGATTAGATGAATTTCCCTATAAGGTCTCCTCAAACTAAGAGAACATTTGTTTCCCATGCTATTTACAGTTGTTACTCAATGGCCAAAGGACCTACAGGCATCAGATGAACTAGATCTGTATAAACCCAGTAATTACAAAATGCAGAATCTTTGCCATGGATGCCAGCATTTAATAATTAGATGTGTATATTTACATTATATCTGTTATGTAGCTGGATTTACTAGAAAGGAACCTACAATTATAACAAACAAACTGCTTATACGACTTCAGAGCAAAATAGACTGCAACTAAATTCAGGAAGGATTATTATTACCTGTAGGTTTCTGGATTAATCAAGGCATTCACTGAGAGGTTTGTATTACAATATAGCCCCCAAACTTAAATGTTGTGACATTAGCAAGTAGCTTATAATTAAAGTATGCTGCCATTTCACCAGGCTTTCATTTATAGGATAAAGTGCAAATTCTATTCTCTGTGAACTTTAGATACATCCAACTTTTTTCTTTGTTCTTTTCTTTAAAGCTTTGCAACAAATGCATCTCCATATGCTTATATTAGTTAATCTAGTATTAAACATATTGGCTGCGCAAAATGTTGGCATGCATTAATAAATGTTTTCATTTTTTTATTCTTTTTTTTTTTCCCCCTTACTTTAAATTCTTCCTTTGACTACACAAGCAACAGCTGTCTAGCTTCCTGTTCAGTACTGGATCTAATGCCTCTACAGAAATCTAGGTCAAAACACTTGGAATGCATGAATATCAAACAGAGTTTTCAAAACAGCAAATGAATACATCTTTAACTGGTGACATTTTCCTGTAGCATATGGCTGCAAGCTCAGGGGACTGCATGCTTTTTTGATGAATATGTTCCGTCAAAAACTAAGGAATGGCAGTGGGCTTATATCACCTTCTGTTTTGCCTTATGAAATGATAATACAAACTCATAAATGGATACTACTATCACAAGACTCCTGCCTTTTGTCCAATCCCAAAGTAGTACAAGGCCTGCTGGTTAAGAGTCTCACTCTTTGGTCATGTTAAAGTATGAAAGATAACTGTCAAAGATGCATTTTTGTAAAGCACTTGCCCATGTCACGGAGGGCGTAAGATTACCTGCATTTCCATACGAGAGGAAAACAGCAACATACGGTACCAGGAAAGAGGCACACATTAATTCTAGAATTCCACTAAGATATTAAACCCTGCATATAATTTCTGCAAAAGAATGGCACAGTACAACAAAGGTAATATTAATATAGTTTAGCTTGACAAAGCAAATATGCAGGGAAAGTTGTACATTTTTAATGATAGAAATAAGAGAATAAGGGAATAGAGAAGTAAACTAAAATTAAAGGGCTGGCATCTCAATAAACCCCATATCAACATAAAAGCGCCAGTCCAAAGAAAGCTGCTCTAAAAAGCTTGTCTGCTCCTCCCTGAGAAGAGAGCATGGGTTTGGCAGCAACACCAGAGACTGTTGAATAATTAACCAACTACCAATTCTGACCAGTAGGAAACGATGGAGTAATTATTTCTGGTCATGTATTCATCTTGTCAAACAGCAAAAAAATACTCCTGTCTAATACCTCCTTAGGTGGATGAAACAGGTAGAAAATCACCTAAACACTCTCAAACATTCCATAAGACCTAGGGTTGGAAATGCATGTCAGCTGGAAGCACACTGGCTCACTTGTGGGATTTGCAGGGGGTTGTGCAGGGGTTTAAAACAGGTGTGTGGCCAAGGTCTCTGCAGGTTCTGACCTCCAATACCCTGTGAGGTGTAGTGGGGCAAACAAATGCTGAATTCGGGTTCTGTTTAAAGCAGCCAACCTGTTTTTTTCTGGGTTGACACTCATGAAGCAAATGTGACAATTGAACCCACCTAGATAAGCTCTAATCATACAAAACTGTTTCCATATGAAAGATTTTAAACAACTGTTTGAGTGACATAAAGGCTGTGTGCTGCTCAGTATGTATTGGGGCTTCTCCTGTACTGCGAAGTTTCCTTTCAGTTATGCAGACTCCCCCCACTTTCTGCCCTTCTTCATCTCCCAGGTGCCATATTAAAACAATCCAGGATCTAAATTTCACTGTTCCTCTCTGATACTTCACCAGTTTCACACCACCTTGCTGGCTCAGCTTGTAGCTCCAGGCAGAGACTGAGGAAATAGAGTCTGAGAGGGAAAAAAAAAAAATCAGAATTCAGTGGATTTTGAGCAGTATTTTTTAACATTTTGTAAACAAAACCAGTTGACTAAAAGATGGATGGATGAACAAAGGAAGTGATCAAATAAAGAATGATTATCATTAGCCTTCTATACACTCCTCACAGTTTATAGGAAATATATCTGTTTTTAAGGCTATTTAAGATAGGTGTTTTATATTTATATTTTGAAAAAAAACCCCAAAACAAAACATAATTGGTTAAATAAAAATGAAAAATAGAAATCCTTTTGAAACAATTTTATTTGCCTGCATTTTTCTACTATTCCTAAGTGCAGCTTTGGAAACATACAGTCTTTTTTTCTTCCCTCTTTGTCTCCCTCACTGTCTTTTATGTGTCTTATTGTCACTTGGGTGAAACTTCACTACATTTAACCCTGCAAAGGGAACAGCACATGTTTAACCTTCACACTTTGAGCAAGTGTATTTCTTATAAATAACCCTATCAGCATAACATTTATAGTAGGGGTAAACTGATTAAACTATGGATGTATTAGTCACTGGTGACCCCTTCTTTATGTCACACAGTGGTCCACTTAAAATCTTCTCCCTGGCTGAGAAATATTAACAATTCATCCCATTTAATCCATTTGAATGAGTCTTCTTTATTTCAGCAAAATAAAAAATAAGGACATTTTCACAACACCTTTCTGAGAAGTTGGATGACATATTTTTAAAATATTCTTTCCATTTATGACAGTTTAAATTTTTATTGTTGTAGTGGTTTAACTTAGGTACATTTTTTGTTTCAGGAAAGTAGTCAAATTGAAATTCACTTGATGCTGGGTAAGTGAACCAAAATGCCTGGTTGGTATAGGATGTGAAGTAACAAATTAAATTATTTCATTTTGAAGATGAAGATATATTTTCTCTGAAATCAACAGAAAAAAATAGTACAATATAGTTGCACTTTCTTTAGTTCTAAAATTCCTCTATTTACATTAAACAGAAGGACCTGTATCAATCCAGTTATGGGAAAGAGAAAGCCAGCAGAGCTACACAGCCAGCTGAGCAGGGACAGTAATGTTTGAGCTGCGAAAGCAAAGCTCATTTATGTTCTAAGCTTATTTTATTTTTCTTAAATCAACATTAAGAAGTAAAAGTTGAGATATTAATTACCCGTTTACTACCAATGTAGCGGAAAATGTAATTTATAGACCACTTGCAAAAAAAGTGCTTGCTTAATTTAAGAACTCAAATTATTCAAATAACATTTTGAATTTGATTATTCGTATAATTGAAATGTTGCTCTTGCAGCCTGAATTGCTTCTCTGAGTTACAACTTGAGCAACAGTTAACTAAGATCACACTCACTGTGGAGATTGTCGTAAATGTGAGCAGGAAAGGGAGGGAGACTAAGCCAATGCACAGCACTTACCTGGAGAAATTTATGGGCCAAGCATCAAGGTTTAATTGGAATTTGACATTTTCACAGGCTCTCTACACAAAAAGTTGTTGCCACGCCCTTAATTTTCCCATATGGACTATATCAAATTGATTTGGTCTCGCAAATCTGCATCCCTGAAATGAGTGATGGGCAGAAGGCAAATTGTCTGTGTCTGGATTGTCTGTGCCTTCCATCAGGCATTGACCACTGCGCTGTGACCAAGGCACAGCCAAATTTATGCTCTGGTTCACCAAGCCAGAAAGTTTGGTACTGCAGCTGTACAGATGTTGAAAGTAAAGTTTGTCCAGCCCTTCTCTAAGAGCCTCCTGAAATCTCTACAGCATATTGCCACTGAATACAGTCTGTGGAACATTAACACTGAAAGCAGGGATCTGCGCTTCTGAAAATCTGACACAGATAATATGAAGTGTATTTCCCTTTTCTGCAATGCCAAGAAAAACAGAGCAGAATCAATACACCCAGGTAAAGGCTATCTATTGACTAAAATCTTCATTTTGCTTAGGAAAGATACCTTTGAACTCAAAGATATCTGCCTGTATCTTTGCAATTTCCAAAATAAGTGTTTCCTATCCACGGTAAGAGGGAGAAAGAGATTAAATGGGATGAAAGACAAATGCAACATTTCATACTTGGCACCTTAAACACTCATGGAAATAAACCTTTGAATCACAGAGCACATGAGGCTTTAGTGCAACTGGAGAAGGCCTACTTTATATTTTAAAAATGGATTAAGATATTGAAACAATCTTGCATCCATACAGAAAGGGTCTCAACTGGCCTAGTGCAATTTGATTTCAATACACCTGGACTTTCTTAGTAATAGTATCTCAGATTTTCCAGGATTTAGAAAAGACATTTGAACAGATCTAACACCAATTTTTAAATCCTCTACAGCAAATGCATGTCAATTACTTTTTACTTACTATGTGAAGGATATTATAGTTATCTATTAGTTATAGATTAGATGTAATCATTAACAGTAATTTATTATTCTTGGCACAATTTCCATGATATTACCCTCCTCTCTCTACCTGGCTGTTAATGAAGCCAAGGGATCCTCAGGAGGAACTGAAGCAGAAGCTCATGTTAGGAGCTACATGAGTAAAACATTAAGATTTTCTTCCCAACAAAGGAATAAGGTGAGAACATGACAAAAATTCATAATGGAAGATATATCCAGAAAATTTTCTCAATTCCCACATGACTAGGTGGAGATCACAGTGCACATTCTTTAAATTGGGCAAGCAATAGAAACCCTTTCAATCTCTCAAAATTACTGAAAACTTTTTTTTTGCTGAAAAATATAAACAATAAAAATTAATATTAAAACCTGAAGTTTACTCAAAAACCCTTAGGAAGTATTTATAAGTAAGCAAAAGTAAAGTATTGTAATAAAAAGGTGCCCCATATCTTTAGGTATAGGTATTTTTGCTTCTGTTACATAGGACTAGAAATTCTCAGGAAAACATTAGTCCATTGCGAAAACTTTTTTGGCCCCTGATGTTGTATTTCAAATCTAATGACATCCTGCTAAATCAAACACATCAAAACAGACCCCAGACTGTGGGATTTTCAAAGGAAATGTGATGATTCATGTCTCATTGAGTTTAAATACCTAACTTCATCAGAATCTAAAAATCCTATCCATAGTCAAAGACTTGGTGCATAACAAGTTGGAAGGATTTTAAACGACAGATGAGCTTTGAGAATTATGGATGAAATTAAGTAGAGGCTTTTTTTTCCCAAATTCTCAATGTCTCCAACAACTATGCTTCATACTTTGCTGCCGAGAATATGAAACACTTGGACAGCCAATGGCACGAAGTTTTCTGGGTTTTTTTTTTCACACCCTTCTTTCCCAGCTTGTCTTTTCTTGTCTAGTCTTTTCTTTTCTAAACAAGTCTAATTCACTCTTCACATTTCAGCTTCCCCATCCTCCAGTCTTTATTATTCTTTCCTTCCAGTCAGCCTGCCTTTCAGCTAGGAAAAAGAGGGGTTAATAATGCCATGATTAAGCTGTAAAAGCCTGACATTTAGATATCAACTATGAATCAACAGCTGAAGTATTAGTGAAATGATTTTGTAATTTTTTTTTTCCTCTAACATGGGCACTCTGTGCTGCCGCTCTTCTCTTATGTTCCACTTTTCCAAAATGCAAAGGGACAAATCACAAGTTGTGTCACTCCATCCACGGCCTTGCCCTGTTGCGTGCTCGCCTGCCAAGTCTCGATGATAAAAAATCAGAATCTTTTTGCCCTGAGAAGCTAGAGGTGGAGTTATTAAACCCATCGGAGCAGCTTATCTCGGGAGCGTTTTACCCTGGCTCACAGGCGGCCAACTGAGGCGCGAGCCAAACTAGACAGAGAGAGACGGAGGAGAGGAGAGAGGCACCACAGAGACCCCATTAGCGATTCCCCCGCTGCAGTCTGAGTGGCAGCTGGGAACAAGGCACTAACTGTTTGCCCGTTGCCCATTCTTGTGTTATTGGGTAAAATAAAAGTTCTTTTCTCTGAGAATCTTTGTACAATAAAACAACTCTCAGTCATTCGCGAGTCAGGGGAGAGGAGAAAAGGGCCTCAGTGTAAAGTGCTGCAAACTGGCACATTGTTTCCAGTCATTTTCTCACTATTCACATATAAGGGGAAAGAAGAGGGGGAAAAAAAAAGGGCAGAGGGATGAGAAAGGAGGGGGAGGGAGGAGGGACGGCTCAGGGTATCTTTTGACAGAAATGTCAGATGCGCAGGGCTGCCGGGGGAGGAGAGGGTGAAGTGTGTGTCTAAGGAGGGCAAGTTTTGCCTGAAAGTCTCCAGATGAACTCCTGGCCACAGACTTCCCCCAGCCCTGACTCTTTGCCCGTCACCTTTTTCTCTCCTTGGCTAAGATGGGATAGAAACCAGCTTCTCTGAGACCTGGAGGTCGGCGTTATCCAAATGCTGCTCTGCAGAGAAAGGACAAGATGGGCACTTCGCTCCCTCCCCTTGCTGCATTTCTCATGGTTTTCCTAATAACAGACACACTTAGCAATTTAATTAGCAGAAACTCTACAGAGCTGAAGGTCTGACTCCTGCACATGACATCTTCTATTTCCAGGGATCAACAGCATAATAAATAGCCACACAAAGGTTTTTAATGAAATCTTTTATTCAAGAGTCTTGCATGAACTTGGCTCATATTAGGTATTTCCACAATAACAATAATTAAAAAACCAACGAGCCACATGACACTTGTCAAATGCACAAAGTAGGGCACAATAACTCCCTAAACCACAATATCAAAACTCCTCTACCACTTGGATGAACCTGCACCTGGAAGCCCTGACTGTGGGTTCTCTACTCAGAAGTTACATACTGAGGTCTGAAATTTGGAGAAAAGCATTTCCCCTAGCCAAAATTCAAGACCCTTCAAATAATTGTGAAGTAACAACACAAGTGAAGACAGGATTAGTGGCACTAAAACAAAGTTTCTGGTATTTCCTTCGTGATTCCTGAAAAGTAGGAAAGGCAAAAGCATCCTGAAAGGGATGAATTACGTGTGAATCTGAAAGTGAGGAGAACTTAAAGGACTGATAAAGAAGTGGTAGGTAAGAGCAAGGCATGTCAGCAGGAGACATGGAAAATCATGGCACAGTATTAGTTTGATGACTAATTTATTCTCATGCCAAGACCTGGATGTAGACACAGTGTGAACAGAGAGGCTGCTGGATTTCTTAAACATGCCCACATCAAGCCACCCCTGGGACATGGTCTGTGGGGTTTGTACCACCGGGAGGCTGCACCTCCCCAAAACCTTCCACTCTTTAACCCCATATATGATTATAGACATCATGGAGGCCTCAGCGAATGTCCCGTGCCAGAGTGTCTGCGTAACTAAAGTTACCGTGGGATTTAATTCAGTAGAGGGAGCTGTGGGTGAGACTGATGCAGTTCCAGCCCAGGGAAGATTGATTGTGTTCATTCAGCCCCCACAGCCTGAAAATGCTCCCTATTTATTTTATTCAAGTTCTTGTTACAACACATCCCTGAGTTGCCAAGTCGTTTTTTTTCCACTAGCGAAAGTCCTTTCCTTTTCGCTTGTTCACTTCTGTGATACAATCAATCCCAAGAGCTCTCTGATATTTCACCCTGTTTTTGCCCCCCTAGTGCCAAATCTGTTTCATAATGGCTGCATGTATTACACCAGAGAAAGCTCAATATTTCAGAGAGCTCACAGAGACTTGGCTGCCACTTGTTTTGTATTTAAACGTGGTACTGATCTGGATCAGATACATCCCAACCTTTGGGATAGCCAGGACCTATCATCAGAGCAAATCAGTCTAGGTTATCTCCAATGCCCTTGGCAAGTCTTTTTTAAGTAGACTAGTGTTAAAAACAACATTTACAGTGATTTTGCATCATGATTACAATGATTTCATAGCTTTGTGGCTGCCAGCGAAGGCGTACATAATGCTAGAGAAATAGTTTTATCACTTTAACTGTCATCCAGTAAAAATAAAAAATTATTGGCTAGAGACTAAAGGATAAAGTAAGTTCAAGTACTGGAGCAGAAGTTTGTGAGCCAGAACTGATCCAGCAGAAGCTAGAAGTACATTTGCACATCAGCTAGTAAATTATGTATTTGTCCCCTCAGTAAGTGTAGAAAATGCCAGTCCACTCCACAAGCAGAGTGTGTTACAAGAAGTCAGGTGCTATTCCCTCCAAAGCACCTCAGGAGCCCCTGTCTTTCCTACCTCTCCATGGAGTTGGAAAGGTTCATTTGAACACAAGCTGCACGCTGTATTAGGACAGGGCTTTTACAGTTCACCTCTCAAGTCTCTGCTCAGCGAAAAAAAAAAAAAAAGGTCTATTTCTCTTCATGGGCTCTAATCTTCTGAAAACAGCTATTTTTCTGATTTCGAAATTCAGCTGAATAAATAACATTGTCATTAATGAGCTTCATAAAGCTGTTGTACAAACTGAACTAAACCAGAAAACAAAAAATAGCATGGGTGCAACAGTTTATTTGCACTACTTTTCCACTAATTTCCATATTTCCTTTCCCCTTACTTCGCATCTATCAAGACTGATAGACAACACAAGCACACTAACTTGCTCTGTGGGTTCAAGACAGTGATAACAGTTGTCAACAAAAAATTGCAGAGTAATGGTACATGTAAGGACACCCTGTCAACTGATACTACTTTTTGTCGTGTTCAAGTTTGGAAAAAAATGCTTCGACACTGAATTTCCTTGGTAATGTTCCTGTGCTGCGCCTAACCTCTACATGAGGTAGAAATGGGTTCTGGGAGCAGTGGAAATAGTGGTGGAGAGAGTGTCATGCTCCAGCTCTGCGGCTGGAGGTGGATCTACTTCTCTGTAGATAAGCAGAACAGATCAAATACACGTGGAAGGTTTCATAAAGTTGCCTGTGGAGCAGAAACACTCGTTGATAGCTTATCCTTGTTTAGTGTCTGATGAAAAAGATCCTTTTTGTGATAGTTTACAGTGTATTTGAAACTGCTTTGTCCCATTAGCCCAGTGAACAACCACTTGCTTATGTGAGTTATGAGAAACCTTTATGTTGATAAGCAGTGGATTTAAATGTAGTGGATGAACACCCACAGGGACTTATTCAGTCTAATTTCAGGCCACTAAAATTATCACCACTGTCATTACTGTTTATTATTATTATTATTATTATTATTATTACTATGTATTGCTTTATCATGTTGTCAAATGGCTTTAAAACAAGATAAATAGCAAATTTGAAAAAACACTTTGAAATTAACATGAGCTATTAGAAAATTATGTAAAACCTTATGGTCTTGTTAATGCAATGTTTTGTGGAAAATTTCTTAAAATGTTTTTTCCAGCAAGATATCATGATGAGCACACAGGAGGTTCAAAATGATGAAGGCAGAGAGAATGAAGAGAAACAAAATGTGGCCATTGGGCTGAGAGAGTCAAAGACTTTCCAGTGTTAAATTTGTACCTGGCTCATACATATATTCAGCTGTGTATCAGCATGACCTTCAGACATTATATTTTTATAATTATTACTTAAGCATTTGCTTTGTTATTTAAACCTGTACAAAACTCTCCTTGTCCTGGGAGTTTGGGGTGTAGAGAGAGTGAAATCCACAGAAGATGTGGAGACTGTGACTAGAAACTCCTGACTGCTGTCCCTGCTGCTGATTTGGAAACCACTGTTTTATCTTGCTTAGGAATAATCACCCTGTTCCAGGAAAAGTAGTGGCTATGTCCCTATTATTCCCATTATTTCATGCAGCAAGTACATTGCATGAAAGTACAGATATATACAATTTGTTGTGATTTTTTTCTTTGCTGTTCCATCTTCTAACTAGTTAAAATTCAAAGGCCACAGATAAAATATGATGGAAATACCAGATTCATCTCTTCAGTGTGAATTGCAGCAGGCAGAGTTTTGCAAAGGCCTTTGGATTCCAGCACAACTTCATGATTTCAGAGGCTTATAAATGACAGTAGCATTTTAACCTTAAAATGTGTCATGAAAATGAAACTGCATAGTTTTCTCTGCAATTCTGACTTCAGAACATATGCTATATGGAATAACCTTCCAGCTCAAACTTCTTTGCTTTTAACAGCCACAGCCAGAGCCATGACTGAGGGAAGAAAATGTGCCAGTGCACCCTTGAGCAGAAAGTTGAGGAGCTTCATTGGAATTACCAATGAAAATATATGTTTAAAAGCAAATACAATACTTTATGCCATATGTAAATTAATTTTTATTAATGGTACTCACATAAAAAGAATGTTTATGATTGTGATCACAAAATTGTCAAAGCGGTTCAACTCTATCTCCTTGTAGGTCTTCAGGAAAGTTTTCAAATTAGTTCCATGTCATCTGAGTGATTCTTTAAACTCCAACTTTCAAGTGACTTTCATGAATATCACTACAAATGTAAGGATGCTGATGCTCTTTTGTCTAAACTTGACATCTGGACCCAAAAGGACTCATTTAACCGAATGAAATGAAGAATCACTTAGCTGAAAAGTGGCTTTTGAAGGATCATCCTTTACCACCACTTATCTTTAAAGAAAAATAAGTACACAAACACACATGCATGCAGCTCCCCAAATCTCTGAATAAACTCCCAACTCTCTGTGTACAGTGTTACTTGACAGAGCTATAGGGCTGCATAATTACCCCAACTCCCGCATCAGGCAGGGAAAGTTGGTGACATGTTGAGTGAAATGCTACACTGTGTTAATAACGGTTTTGAAAGAAATCAGAAAAGTTAATCATGTGTGGACACAGGGTTAAGAAGCAATGTAACAGACTATTAAGTTTAATATAGATATGTGATATAAGCATATGCAGACAGCCATTAGCATAAATTCATGTTACAGAAGAGCAGTGCAGCATCGTGCGCGATGGATTTATTGCACACGTGGTGTGCGGGGCGGGCACCAGAACGAGGGAGAAATGGGTCAACAAATTCATAGGCAGGTCTTGAGTCAGATTGGCAGAACCAGGGCAAAAGCAACCAGGCTGCTTTTCAGTGGCGATGTTGTCTCAGAGTGACTACCTATCACACAACAGTCAAATCGCTCGGCTGCTGTTTTCTATGGGTTCGAGCGCGAAGACGTCAAAGTCTGGAGTGCACATGAGGTCCTCTGTTTTGCATTCTTACTGTGTGATGAGGACAGCTCTCACAGATCAATTTCTGATCCCTGCTTCTGTAATGGATATACTGACAAATTCTGTGAAAGCAAAAAGTCTGATGCCGCTCACCAAGAATAAGAATTTCAGAAGCCTCCTTATATTTGTCCCATTTACCTGATTTCAAGATCCCTCATTCATACTGTATTGATTTTACCCAGTTACCAACAGAGATAAGTGAAGACTCTGTAACAAGTTCTGAGAATTTGCCTCCTTTTTCTCTTCATAGAATGTCAAAATTATTCATTACACAAATCCACTGAAGAATTCCCCCAGTTTGCTAACTGCCTGCGCTGCTATTTGACATTATCTAAATATATGTGGTTAAAACTGGCTCCTGCTAACTATTCTTTCTTGAAAAATATTGATTGCAAGCACATTTCTTGAAGATGACTAAAAAAAATTCAAAATAATTTACAGCTAAATTGGCCACAATGAATTGTGTCATATCCCAAGAGACTGCAAGATGGAATGGTGGGAACTCCTAAAGTTTGTTTATAACAACCAGCATTTTCCCTCCTCCTCTCTGGTTAGTGCAATGCAGAGTAACCGGGAAGAGGCCACAACAGGACTTTTGACAACATTTATAGCATGTATAAATTGCACTGAACCGCTTGTCCTTCATAATCCCAGAAAGAGCTTTTACACTCAAGATGCTTCCTGCATTCTGTGTTCCTCCTAGCAATAAAAGCCCACAACAAAATAGTGGTAGGGCTTGATTCAATTTAATAGTGGTCTCCTCACAATACCTACAACTGTTTAATGTTATGAATCCTTAGAGTTATGCTACTCTTTCATCAACAAGAGAAAGGGTTACAACCTTCCCCATGTACAATGTTTTTATTGTATTTTGCCTTTGGGATTTGCCAGCCCAGTCTAATCTCTATCTAATGGTGTGTGAGGGAGAAAGTCTCCCATCAGCTCAAAGAGTCATTGATATTCAGGTGGGATCCAAGCTGTTTTCCAAAGTTTGATCATTCCTTCATCTTCAAGGGCTGTTTGGCATCTTATCACTCACATGTGAAATCAGGTCTAAAGGTGATTGTGCTTTGTGAACTTGAGTGTGGGTCTGAATTTTGCTCAGCATATTTGCAAAATTCTCCAGATTTCATATTTTTAGCTGTCCTTAACATAGAGGAATTTTCAGCTTATTGTTTCAACATATTACTCAGTTAAGAGTTTCCATTCCTCCTGTAACCCAGTGCCAAAGACTGAACACCTCAAAATTATCAGTACTGCATCTTATTAGGACTGGTCCAAGAGGCAAATCTAAAATTAGTACAGGAGCCAATTTAGTGCTGAAATGTGAGCTTTGACTCTGGAACAGAACTCATTGGCTAGAAGAAAGTGGCTTTCATGGATGCAAAGTAGTCTGTAATGATTTTGTGATATCTGGCCTTTCCTGCATAAAAGGTTATTCTGGATCCTAATGAACTTTTGGGTTCTGCATCCTGTTTGCTGTCTGAATTCTGGTTTTATCACTTGAATTAGAAGGAAGAAGATGGAGAAGAGCTGTCTGACTAAAAGGACACAAATTACTGGACAAACCAAGAAAGCTTGTGCTGATTGTACAAGGGTGCCAAACTGCAGTTTGAAGCCAGTCTTCTTTAGGGATGGAAATGCTGGAATGACTTTTGGAACTACTGCTGAGCTGCTGATTATAGATCACACACTAAAGATGATAACAGCAAAACACAGGGGTACTTAAATCACGGTTATCTCATGGACGAGGCTAGCATAGAGCAGAAAAAGGCTTCCCATTTTTGAGGGGAAGGAGAGGAGAAAGAATGGAAAGATGTACATTCTCAGCCATTTGTTCTAGACATCTTGAAAAATAAGGAGAAAAAGGGAACAGCTGAGAGAAAATGCAACCTCCACACTGGAATTAAATGCAGTATATCTACGGATTGATTTATATAGTGCAGATACTTTATAGAAAATTTTAATCCTGAATTCTAGCTATTATATTTAGAATATAGCACTTTCTTGCTACCACTCTACTATGCCACCCTGAACACCTCCATTTCCCTCTACCTCGCCAATCAATATCTCAGTAAGAAAAGAATGTAGATGATAAAACAAGGAAAATTTCCACGGAAGTTCAAATGTAGGTTTCATAGGAAGAAAGCCACAGCATTGTACTTGCCTTTGAGTGGCTGAAGAACCGAGCTAACTGCTCTGTATTCCCAGCCTGGCTCCTTCCTCCCCACCTTAAATATAAAGCCCTCCCATCATGCTTATTAACATTCCAATTCATCAAAGCAATTGTTAAATAAAAAAAAATTTAAAAAGGAAAAGAAAAAAGTTATTTCAGCGCCGACGGAAATTATTCTAACATTACATTTCAATAAAATACCCCCTCCCCTGGTCCCTCTGTGTATAAGCAATCAATGGGTTAAGTTTAGATCACTAACGTATGTTCCATGACCCCAGAATGCTTCATCAAATGTACTCATTACCAACTGAGCAAGTGAATGAGTAGTTGTGAGCCGCAGTTTAAGCGCTGATGGGATTGTGTGTGAGCCCCAACGTGGCCGAGGTATTTAAATTTTGATTTTTGTAATGGGCTTTGACATGTTTCATTTCCTCCGAGGGAGCACTCAAGACCTCTGAAAGTAAATGTTGCTAAAAAGTCATCAAGGCAGAATATTAAAATGCCATCAAATGAAAATTTCACTAATGCAATCCGGCTAGGCCTTCAGGTACCCGAGCGAAAAGGGGAGTGTCAAAGGTCCCGCTTCTTTTAGTGAAACATTATTTGTTCCTCTTCACTGACTGTTTCTCCAAAATAAATTATTTAAAGTCTTATTTCTTTTTTCTCCTGGGCCTTTTAAAGTTCAACTACACTGAGAGGAAATGTGGGGAGGGTTGCTGGGGGAAGGAGGTGTCATATGTGGAAATTTAACAAATTGCTGTGCATGCATCACGCTCTGGGAAGATTGGTTTACACTCGCTGGGTGTCTGGAGCCTTGATACGGGCGGGGGACGGTCACTGACACGCTCTGGTACAGGACTTCAAACAAGCACAAGGGCAGAGACCCACACGTGTCACCACAGAATCACAGCTCAAGGACAGGGTTCAGCCTAGAAGATATTGAGCACATTCCCTAGGAAATAGCAGGGATTGGAGAGCTGGCGAGCTCACCCAGCACCTTCCAGGGTTCCTGTCCTCTCCTGGAGACAAGAGGGCTGTTGTAAATTTTTCGGACCCATTCTCCATTGAAATGGTAAAGCAAGAAGCATTCAGAGAAGAGTAATGAGGTGATAGGAAAGCAATGTGGTGGTGGGTGCAGGGGTCTTTCTTTTCAGTGGAAGACAGAGCAAAGGCAAAAGGGCATTGTGCTCGGGATAAAAGAACTGGAGACTCTGGTTTCACTTCCACTTGTTTTATGCCTGTGTAAATCTGAGGCTCTCTGCCCGTTCCTCCCAACTTACAACACTGGGCAAGACTTAAGCCCCTCGTTCCCAGGAATCTGGAGGCAACAGACACTTTATTTAAAGAAGCTTTTTATTTAAAGAAGTGGCATTCTGCTGAGCTCCATTCAGACTTTACGAGAAGGATGAAACAGGCACCCTGACCTCGTGCAGAATCCCTTCCCGGCTGACTCCACCAAGGATATTGGAGCAATGAACTCAGCCAGTGGAACAGTGAGGAGGAGAACTGCACCATCAGGCCAAACACTGATCGACTGAGTACAGGCAGGAGGCTTACCATGGTCAAACTTCGTAAAGCTGATTAACACACAGTGCCTGATACAGACACTGCTGGGAAGAGGGCAGGCAGCAACCATCAGGGGGACAAGCAACTGTTAAAAATGGCTGAAAAACAAGAGTTTCCAAATGATTCGTAACTACCCTTTGTAACCTTCTCACTGATGTTTGTTTCGAGTGAAGGGAGCGAGTGGGGTTGTTTTTCCCTTCTCTCAACCATTTGTGTATCACTCTTGACTTGATGTAAGTTCTGTACAATGTAGTTAATAAAAGTAAGTGAAAAAGATATCTGAAGCAATCTCCCCAGTGGCTCCCCAAGTCCAGGGAAAAAAAAAAATCCTCTCTGCACACCCACAAAGTAAGCAATCTCATTTCAAAACCCATTCTACCAGTTCCTGACATTGTCTGGTTTCACATTAGCACAACGGATGGAAATGGCATTCAAGCTAATTATCTACAGGAGACTGAGCAAGAGGTTGCGGTGAGCTCCAAAAATTAAATAGGAAAAAGAAAAGAAACTAGAAAAACACAAAAACCACTCCCCAAAAAGGCCCTGTAAAATCCTTTCCAAAAAATTTCAAGGCAGAAAACAGAGAGTATTTTTTTTGGGAAATCCCCTGAAAACTAAGCCCAGCCTGGATGCCTGAGGAGAGAAACAGGCTCTTTGTCACCAGGGGAGTGTTGGAGTTTACAAAGCATACACGAATACTTCCCACTTTTGGGGGGGATTTTGCAAACACCTGATTTGTGAGCCATCTGCCAAAGTTGTGGCTCAGATGTGTTTCATCTCAATTGGGATTAGGGTGAGTGATCCAAAAATGTGCGTCTCAATCTAAATGTTGCGGGTCACGTCCCACGACATTGGTACCTTGTCTCCTCTGGTATTCAGTATGCAAATGGGATGCAGCATGAAGTGATCCAACAGCAAGATATGATTGGGAGGCAAGAGATAGGACAGTGTGCTGGGGAAAGAGAGGGAAGTGGCAAGATGCAGAAGAATGGAAACAAGAGATGGGGCAAAGCTGTTATAAGGAATTGAAGGTTGCAGTGCTGTGTGATTGGGAGACGTGAGAGCTGTTGGGAGAGCGTGGCTGGAAAATTATACACAGACTGGAGGTGACAATATCACATCCGAGGTGGGGCCTCCGGGACAGAAACATGAAGTCAATGGGAATATTTTTCTGAGAAGAGAATAGACCTCAGACTGGGAGAAAAAGGGTAATTTCCAAATAATGCTACTTTTTCTACATGGAAGGGGTTTTGTTTGCTTGTTTTCAGAGTTTCACCTAATGTTGAAAAACTAGAATTGCATTAAAACAAATATAGCCCCCCTCAGGGCACAGAAGGTTGCTCAGAACCCAATCTATATTTTTTTCTGGTCACTCTTAATTTCAATATATTTTGACATTTAAATTGAGAGCTCAAGATCGGATATGCAAAACTAAACATTTGTAAAATAGCAGAAACTACAGAAAAGACAATACTCAATTTCTTCACACTTGGCAGTCATTTTCAGCAATAGTTACAGCTAGACAAATATTTTGGTTGTAAAAGCTTCTTTTAAAATGGCTTTTTGGTTTAAGAGCAAAGAAAAGAAAAAGTCAGACTGACCAAATTGTTTCTTTTGAAGAAGTCTAAGAAAAACTGCAATGTTTTGTTAATGTTCTTTTTCAACTTGAATCGCTCTGTTCTCAGAACACTTCAAGTTGATTAAAATTAAGACTTCCCAAGAATAAAATATTTCACTGTGGATTGTTTTTTTCTTCAACTCACTGAGGCATTCAGGACATTAACAAAGGCTCTTTTTCAGCTGGACTTTAAACAGTCTATTTACTAAAAAAAAAAATCACAAACAAGCTGAAAAATCAATTATTCACACAAATCTAGTATTGACCTTCTCAATAAATTACTCAGCCATCCAGTTCTGCCCACAAATTCATATGTAAGTCACAGTTAAACCAAAGGAAATTGCGAATATGAAACTGGCTGTAACTAGACTGTTTAGCAAATCTTACAAGAAAACATATACTCAAAAAATAATCTAGCAAAGAAAACATGAGAACTAGCAAGAAGTTACATTTTCGTTGCTTTTGAAGACAATTTTTGAAACTTCTGAAGGTTCATTGGCAGTGAACAAGAAACCCCAAATTCCCTTCTGCCTCACAGATAACTCTTCTTTATGGTTTGTGTTTTAAGATTAGATTGAGGGACTGAGAGCCTCTGTTCTCTGCTGATTTCTAGTGCGATTTTTATTATGCCCAGAAAACAACAGGGAGACATCTGGAAGCACGATAGGATGAAGAAACCTCGGAACAGGACAGGCAGCCTGCAGGTGAATTTTAACCTAGCTGATCCAAGCAGACATTTGACCTTTGCTAAAGCCTGGTAGTTCTCATCTTCAGAGTTTCAGTGTCACACCACATTCACTGGGATGATGGCAGAAGAGCAATGAGGGATGCTCAGACTCCATCCACTCGTATGGCACAATTCTGTGCTTTAAATTCCACTTATACTTGGAATTGGTTTGAATCCGAAACAGTTGGAAACCATTTGGGACTTTAAAGAGAATCTCTGTTTCAAAACCAATCAAAATTTCTTGTTGTTGTTTTTGCTGTTGTTTTCTCTCTGTGAGGTTCTTGCTTCATGGCAAATGGCACAGAAAAGAAGCAAACCCTTCTAGAGAGACCATTTTGGGAAAGACTTTCAGCTGTCAAGGGGAGCATTTGACAAACTCCTTCTGTAGCAGAAAATCCTCTGGCCCTTTTTTATCTAACTTGGCACAATGAAGGTATGATGCTTACAGAATGCACTATGTTTACTTTAGTTTCCCTTCCAAAAACTCAATCAATAGTGCAGCCTCACGGTCTTCTTTTGAAATTGGCAGTTGCAGCCTGGCTGCCTTGACACCCAAACATCTTCATGTGCATTACTCTATTTCCTGCTCAGGCAGCTCAAAGCAGGGCAGCAGCGTGTCTGCATCAAGGAGTGGGGTCAGCAGTTTGTGTTTAAGCCACTGACTCCACACATGAACTTCCCCACATTTTTCGCCTTTCTTTGACCTTCACGTATCCAACTTGAAAATGACTTTTTGAAGAAAGAAGTGCTATTCATTGGAGAAGATTCCTGAACAGCAACAACAGAAGAAGAAGGGTTAATAAGGCCTTCCAAATTTTCCATTGGGACTTTTGACCTAAAGCTTGGAATCATGAAAGCTTGATTTTTTTTTCTTTCTCCCCCTCTCTGGTTGGATCTCTGAGTTTCACAGCATAGACTTACTGCAGTGTTATGTGCATCCGTGCAGTTTGGGAAGCTGCTTCTGACTGACAGCTCCTGAAAGGCCCATAAGACACACCATGTTAATTGCCTCAAAACAAAAGCTTTAGAGTCTCTTCTGACAAGTCTGCCTCCTCCACTTAATATCTGAGATCTGCTGAGGTGGGTTCTGGAAAGAACATTATTCAGGAAGCACTAACAATGCACTTTAAATTTCCTCTGGACCTACTTGCTGCCTAAACACTCCCAGTTTGCTTCTGAGAAAACTACTTTCTGATGAACATTATTTTAAAAGTTAGTGCCTTGTCCAGGAGAAAGATGAAGACAATTAGTTCTGGCTAATAATGAGAAAAATACTCAGCATACTATTTGTACAGATGAAATGTTGTGGTGAACTCAGGTTTCTCTAGGTAAAGAGCTTCATTGCGTTCATCCTACAAAACCATGCTGCTTTCAAAACTGAAAAACCAGAAACAAACCCCAAACCTGCAGCTGTTGTAAACCTTCAAGTTTGGTAAAAAAGGAAATCCCAGACAAGCATGTAGCTCTGATTACACAGACCTGTAGTTTCCAGAGTTCCTTTGTATTTATAATCTTTCAAGGGAGAAAAAAAGAAAAGATACAGAACTTCTTGGGTATTAGGGAAAGGTGAATAAAGCCATAGTTAAATGCATAGCTGCAGTGAAAACAGCAGAAAAAATAAAACAACATTTGGAATAAACCTGTTAAGGTAGTGGTACCAGTACACTGTAAGAATAAGCAGTTTATCATCTCTTTGTCTGCAAAATTATACAAAAAAATTCACAGAAATGCCACAAAAATAAAAAGCAGTAGTGAAATTCTTTCTTAAAATCATAAATGAAAACGAGGAGGACCCTTTAGTACTGGAGGATGGCGAGTTAGAGAGAAGACGAGTGAAAGAGTTTGGCAAAATAATGAACAGCTTAGAGAAGTTAAATCAAGGAATGATTTATCACCGTTCCTATAACCCAAGAACAATGAAGTGCATTTAAATTTGAGAAAGTAAACAGTTTCCTTGGTGTTGCTTTTTAACCCAGTGACTTATTAACCTATAAGATTCATTACCACAAAGCCTATCTGGAGTACAATGCAAGATTGAAAAAGCCATTTGACATTTATTTTGATAATGACAAAAACTACTGTTCATTTTGAACATCTTCAGCGCACTTTTTCCAAGGGGTTGGGATAAACCCTCGGGCTCCCTGGCAGAAATCTAAACTCTAATTACTGAGGGTCAGGAAGAAACTTCTTCTCCTGTCAGGTCATCCCAGAGTTGCCCACTAGAGGGTCTCCAGGGCGTTCCTTGGAGGCATCTGGTCTTGGTCATCATTAACAGCAAAAAGAGGCCTTATCCAGGATAATCATTCCCATTTCCCCACGTGTCGACGTATTCCCGTATGCAAACTCTCTGCAAATGTCTGTGTTTCGCAGAACGGCCCTTTCACTGGGGAGCTTTCTTGCAGGAAAAAGGGAAGTCTGCTTGTCCCTCTGCCTGATTTTACCTCCCCAGTCCTCCAGGCTCAGATCAGAACAAAGAGCCGTGGGGGAGCTAGGGGAAGACATAAACCAGGAGTAACAATCCTGCATCCCTTCGCAGAGATTTTAATGGTATATGTGTGGAAAAGTAATAAATGGGACATAGCCCATTAGGCAAGAACAAATTTTCTTCCCAGAATTTTATCTTTGTTTAATTGAATATTTAATTAGTATAAATATGAAACTAATTTTTTTACGTGTTCAGTACATTTAGCAAGAAGTGTTGATCCCGGTCTGCGTCTTGAGAGGCATTTATGCAGACACGGACAGCAGCCATGCCCTTCTTGTCCCCTTCTGTGTGCTAATAGAAGTGAGCGGGTCATTTGGCATTAGCAAAGGAGTAACTTAGCATTTGCACTGAGCTGAATCTTGCCAGACTGTGTGCATATTGGAGCCAGTAGACAGCGGCTCCTTTCACGTTGATGAATGGCTTTTTTCAAGCGTTCTGCTCCCTAGTTATGAGAAGGGTGACCCGGTCAGGAGACGACTTTATGAAGCTATAAAAAATGTATGTCACTTCGGACTCTCTAATGTCACAGGAAAAAAAAAGGGAGAGAGAGGGAGAGAGAGAGAGGGAGGGTAAAAAAAAAAACCCTGTGCACAAAAAAATAGCAGGGTAATAAGCCTGTTTTCAATGCTCTAAATAGCTTTCTGTCTACAGCTCCTGTGTATCCCTGTGAGCTGGGGCTGGCGCTTGCTTCAACAAAGCAGCGAGGGTTTTGTGTGTGTTTAAAAAGGTTGATTCTCTTTGCCTTCCTATCACAGTAAATGCTTATCATGATGACAACAAGGCATTGGGAACGCAGGTCGGGTGGCTGTTACGTCGGCTGCTGCGAAAAAGCTATAATGCACTTTAAAAAAAATAAAAATGTAATCCACTCAAGGTGCCTCTGACTTTTAAGTATGCAGAACAGCTCGAGAGAAAGGCATCATAAAAGCAAAGTAGCTTTGAAAGGGCCCTTTCATCTAGTATTTTATAAAGTATTTTCTCTGTGTCACAAAGAATAAAAAGTAAAGGGTTGCCAGGTATGTTTGCCCCCATGCCTTTGGTTAATACTCTGGAGTTTAAAGATACCACCGTGTAGATTTTAACAGATGACCCTCCGTAGATCCATAATTTAGCATTCGTTGAATTTCCCTATTTCTTTTTAGGCTTTGATATGCATATTTCATTGCATTAGATGCTTCCCCCTCCCTCATGTCCCCCTCCACCCACCTCCCAGAGATGTAGCACATTTTATAACTGATGTTAAAATGTTAATTTGCACAAGGTAAGTGGCCCGGAGGATTGAGGGCAGAGGCCTTTTCTTTATTAGGATTTCAATTAGTCACGGGCCAAGTTGGGAACGCCCAGGTTCTGGGTTTGAACATCACCCTTGCCAAAGCTGAGATGCAAAAGCTCCTGAACTCCTAGAGCCAACCACTGGTCTGCTTTCCTGTTTTTCCTGGTGGGATTTCCAGTTCTCACCCCACCCGGCACTGGAACAACTTGCATCACGATAGAAACAGGACTAAGCTCTGAGTCGAGTGCCAGGCTGAGATAAATCATGGACATGTCTTTGTAGCAACTTGGAAACCTCTGTGGTTTTTTGAAAAGCAAAAATTGGCCTGGGAGGAACACAAATCAGCAGGATTCAATAACAGCAACATGCAAGTCAGTGCAAATGGGCGGAGGTGACACAGAAATGGAACTTGCACCTTTCTGGGATTCTGTGGGGGCATGAAATGGACGTAGCTTTAATTCATTAAGAAGCCCCTGGAGACTGAACTGAGTCCTAATGAAAGTTCCCACCGAAGTTAATGGACCTGATTGTCTTCTCATTGCAGGGCGTAATTCTAATTAAGTCAATTGAGTTGCACTAGCATTAAACTGGTGGATGTGAGAGGACTAGCAGGTCTTGGGAGAGTTGAGCCTCCTAATGACAGGACTAAAATGGAACCCTGAAAATTCCAAACTCTCTTGCTCTGAAATAAATCCAGCGTAATTACATCAAAACACATCCAGCAAGCCGTGGCCTGAATTCTGAGGGATTGTTCCTTGGTCGTAACTGTGTAATCCCACTCTTTTCCTTGTGGAAGCAAGATTAGGATTTTGCTTTCGGTGGCTGGAGAACAGAAAGAAATAAAAATCCAGAGAAAGAAACACTTTTACTTTGATTATATTTTCATTGTTCTTGACTTTAACCAGTATCTGCTTAAATCAATAGCAAAGCTCTTGCTTCTTCCTCACTGAAGGAGACAGACCCTAAACAATAAAGCAAATGGAAGCAAAACACAGTCCCTGCTTCCAAAAGCTTTTTATCTATGGAAACGCCTTACAAAATATGGGATGGAGGGGGAGTTTACACTGACCTCTAAGAAGGTGTAACAGCTTGTGACAGTGCTGGCTGTCACCACCACAGCATCCTGCCTTAAGCCCAGTGGCACTTTTCGTGCCATGAAAGAAGGAAAACCATCACCTGGCATTAACTCAGTGGCCCCCTTCTGATCCAGCTGGAGAGCAGATGACCCCAAATCACCAGTGTCTGAGATGGAGATAGTGCAGCAAATCCCAAGAGAGCTATTTAAAGCCACACTGGTTTTTTCTCCCACACTTTCAGCCGCTGAAAATATTTAAGCTTGGTAATGCATAAAATATATATTTTTGCAGGAAAAAAAATTTCCCTCCATTTAAGAATTTATTAACAATTTACATAATTGCTTAAGTAATCTGCATAATTGACAGAAAGTTTAATTTGACCCTAGTTCAAATGCAACACTTATGGTTTTAAATTGAAATGGGTATAATTCATTTATGAGAGTAATTAAGCCATAGTGTCTAACAAATACAATGTATGCTGCCTGAGGCCTTCAAGGCCAGAACATACTATTAGGATGTTTTATTTAAATATGTCAAATCGGTTCATCTCCAAAGCTGCCTGTGTTAAAATATATCAAATGTCTTACTTGACCTTTAAGGTGCCCTACTGAAAACAGGGCATTAAAAAAAAATTAAAAATTAAAAAAAAAAAATATCACAGGCTTTCCTGCATGCTTAAGGAAAGGCAGGAACGGTGGAAGGGAGACCAGGAGAGGAGTGCTCTGACTGAGATTATCCTACCTACCAGAACCATGCAATTTAAGGAACTGGTTTTGCCTTCATTAAGTGAAATCCACTGCTATGAGCAATGCCAGCACCAGGCTAGTTACAGCCTTGTAAGCCATCCAAACAGAGTTGTGGTTCTGCAGAAATCCTTATTTTTGCCCTCTGCAGAGTCAGCCGGGCAATCCCTGGGAATTGCTTGACTATGCTGAGACCATCCAGCTTCTGCTACCGTGAGCCAGGAGCGAGGAGGCAACCCCCAGCTACCAGAGCCAGACAGTGATCTCCTGCCAGGTTACCCTCCTTGAGGATGGCTACTCAAGGTTACAGCTGTCCTGTGAGGACAAGGTCCACCAATCCTTCCTCAGTCTGACCAATGCTTTCCTTTCAGCTTTCTTCTCATTGAAATTTTGGCTGCCAAAGTCCCAGACTGTCCCTATATTTGGTATATGGAGTCTGACCAGCTGTAACCATTTTGTCTTTAGGATTAGTAAACAAAAGTCTGCTTAATATAGCTTCTGCAAAGCAGGTCCTAAATCTGTGGATGTGTAGCACGTTTTTTAATTAAGGCCACTTTTTTTCTCTAGGGCTGCGGTCAGAAGAGTTGAGATATGTCTTGAGGAGACCTGTTAGCTGGAAGAACTTTTATTTTTGTTGTGGAATATGTTATTTTTACCACGTTGCTATGCTGAGATCCCCTTCTGGGCCTGTAATTTCCCAGGGTTTAGGACTCAGGCTGTGAACCCACGCCTGATTTCTTCTGATTCTCCGTGTTGGACAGCTTGGCTGACTCATCCTCCAAATGCAGTTCCAGACTTGCTGGTGGATAGCAAAACCTCAGCTCCTCAGTCTTTTCAACAAGTTGCCATTTAGTTTCCAGCTACTAAAATGCTGATCATTCTGTCTGGAAAGGACATCCACTGTCATCAGGTAGAACAAATCACGGCTGTGTGGTACATGCTATAACTTCTGATCCTTCTTCTGCAGTCAAAGGAAAAGGAATATGAAACAGGACTTTGCTTTTTTGCCTCAAGAGGCATGTTCCTGGTGTATTCCAAGGCAGACCTACTCACTTTTCTAATTAAGATATGATGTGATATACATAGGAGGGAGAGATGAGATGCAGGATGAATGTATGCCAAGTAGCGATCTCAATTACCAGCCATGTAGATTAAAACTGTCTGATATCAAGGAATTTATTAAATGCCTTCCACAAGCTACAAGAATATGCAGAAGAGCAGTTTTGCCCACTCTTGTAGTTGTGTCACTAGTTTGATGATGGATGTTTTTTTTTTTACCCTAAGGAACAGCTTCAGAGAATGAGGAGCTTGAAAAAAAATTCCGCTTTCATTAAAAAAACAGAAGAGATGATCAAATCACAACAGTTCAACAAGTTACCATGAGTCAGCTAAGCTCAGCAACCATTCCTGAGCATGCTTTTATCTGGAAGGAAAGGCCAGCTTACAGGGCAGGGCTCAGCCTGACATGAAAGAGGGCAAAGTGATGTGTATAATTTTGCATTTGCCCCAGGCATAGGAATGCACTTGCAGCAAATCACTGCAGCTCAGCTGGCACATGGGAACTGTTCCCTGGCAGCAGGTAGGAAACATGCATTTTAGCTTGTTCATAGGCATGATGGATAATTGGAAACACCACCCTAATTAATCCTAAATAAATACGGCCCATTAATGGAAGCACATGCTGATTGATTGATATTCTTAATTTAGATTAAGAACTAAATAGTTGGTTATCTTTTCCCACCCCTAAAATGCAACTTTTGGTTTCAGAATGATTTTCTAGGAAATCAGTATTAGGACAAGGAGTAAAAAATGCCCAGTTAGTTGATGAGGCTGAATGACCATGCATTGTTCCGAATTGTTAGGAGTTTTACAGTCCTGATTGACAGAGCCAAGGAAGTGTTTACAAGGACCTCAGAGAACATAGGCAAGACACAGATTTTGGAGGAAAAAAAAATTTAAAATCTCTTAAAATGTGGTTTGTTACATCATTGTATTCTCTTCAGCTGCACTGGTCCTATATAAATAGGTTAAGAATGTCAGAGCCAGCATCATGTAAGGGAGAGAGTACATTGTGGTTTTAAGGAAAGGTCACATTTGAATGTCAAAAAGTGAATGTGTTTCTGGCATTGTGTTCCTAACAAATGAGTGGGACCATTAACTTTGTCAAAAAAAAAAAGGCATTGCATTCTTTTGCTAGTGTCCAGTCCCACCTGAGAGGAGACTTTTCCCTTGTCTGGGAACTGTCCAGGTGACATTTAGAAGGAGCATCCTTGGATTGGGAGAAGAGAGCAGCTGACAGGGGGGTGACTGTGCTGGGGCTGTTCCGAGGTGATTCCCATCACAGGCACCGGATCAGCCCAGTGAGGCTGCCTGGAATATCTGCAAGGCAATCTGACCTCAGCATAAAAATCAGGCCACTGTGCAGATCTGTCTGAACAACTTTGATTCCAGAACATCTGCCCAGAATCAAGCACCACCAGTGAATTACTGATCATCACTGCTGATCTAATAATAATCTCATAAATAATACATTGCCCTCAGCTCCAGGCAGCCAAGGCAGCAGCATGAAGTACTACTAACCCCAGAGGCAGAGATTTCTTCTGAAGGGCCTCAGTTGAGCTTGTACCATCAGTTAAAAGTGAATGGGCTTCACAGCATTTAATTGTCTGATTTGGAGTTTCTAGGTACACATCTAGATAGCAGCTGGACACTAGGTAGCATAGAGTGCTTTTACATCTGTAGTAGATAGGCTATTTCTAGAATAAAAATATATATTACAACTTATGCATAAAATATGATATATAATTATTATATTAATATATAATACAATATAATTATTCTAATATATAATTATTATATAGAAAATCCAATATTTCTTGGCTTAAACAAAAAATCCCCAGCAGTAATTTCCCATAGTGTGAAAGTTTAACAAAGTTTCTATTTGTAAACCTCTGGTTCTGTTTTAGTGAGAAGAAAAGGGCAGTGATTAAATCAGTCAATTGATCATCATTCAGCCCATTTCTTTTTGAACATCATTGCCTAATTCAGCAATCCATGTTTACCATTTTAGCCTACCTGGAAGCACTGTGGGAGCAAATCTGTATGTGAATTTATACTCTGTTGCCCTACATAATTAACCCTCCACCCTGCTATTCTTCATCACAGAATCATGGAATCATTGAGATTGGAAAAGACCATGCTAAACATAGCTCTTTTTTTTTTCCCCCTAGGATAGAAGCAGTATAAACTAGGATAAACTAAGCACAGGTTCCAATGTGAACATAGGTTGGACCCTCACCAGCAATTCACCAAGGAGCATTGCAGCTCTCTTAAGGAGTATCCTGGCAGAATCTGCCTTGTTTTCCAAAGCCTGTCAGTTCAAACAAGGTGGAGATTAGTTCTGAATACTTATCCAGGCCAGTCTGACATAACCCCGAAATATCTTTAATGTGTTAACTTCCACCTCAGTTGAAACTTGAACAAAGGGCTTCCCACCAAAGTTTAGAATCATTGTGTAAGAAGTCATCTCTAACTGTATTTCAAAAGCCAACTACATTTAATGACTGAGAGTTAGATTCTCCTACCAGAAAGAACTCGCCAGAGCTCTCGGAGCGCTTGGACAATGCTCTCAGGCACATAGTGTGATTCATGGGGCCAGGAGTTGGACTTTGATGATCCTTCCAGCTCAGGATATCCTATGATTCTACTGTTTTCCATAGTGAATTACTGCAGAAGAAATGCACTGAAATCAGTATGGCTTCTAAGGATCAGATGTCATGTGGTAGGAATGGCAGTGGACAAATTGACAGGAGGGAGGGGAGAGATAGGTCCTAGGAAAACTGCACTGATCAAGCAAAATTTCAGGAAAAAATCCCATAATCTGTAGTTTTACCCACCTACACTATTTTTTCCTTTTTCATTCCATGTTTTTATTATATTCTTTGCTCAGGCCCTGGCGCATTATTGTGTATTCCCACAA
The DNA here is from genome assembly GCA_013398955.1 of Callaeas wilsoni. Classification (NCBI taxonomy): domain Eukaryota; kingdom Metazoa; phylum Chordata; class Aves; order Passeriformes; family Callaeidae; genus Callaeas; species Callaeas wilsoni. The sequence continues at coordinate 195,139 of VWPU01002707.1, read as the reverse complement.
ATAACTGCAAGGGCAGCTGACATAATTTAGACATTAAAACACCTGATAGGGCATTTCGATGTGCAAGTGACCTTAAATACACCCACTGAGAGCACAGAAATGGAAAGAGGGCTTTAAAGCCTGGCCTCCAGTGTTCAAGTGCAGGTGATTCTGTATCCTTTCATTTGAAGTGGTTCTAGCTGGGCTTGGAATTTGCGTTGCTGCACCATCAGAATGGCCTGGAGTTTCTTAATTACCAAACAAATGGAGAGTAGCTGCTTGATTTTGACAGCTCCTTTGTGTATCATTCTTCACAGAACATGAATGATTAATGGAATTTTCCCAACACAGTCAAAGTTGTTTACTGATGGAATTAAAGCTGAAATTGGCAGTGCTCTTTAGGGAGGACTTTTTCTATAATGTCACCAGACCTGCCAAGCTCTCCTAAAAAATAGGAACAATTAGTGATGGGTCAGAAGGATTCTGGGTATTAAAAGGTTTGGTTCTCTCCAGTGAAAGAGAAAAGGGGGGTGGATGGGTGAAAAAGAAAAGAGGATAAATGAAAAAAACCTAAAGCCTGTTATTGATTATTTCCTTCAGGGAGTAATATCCTCGGACCCAAGTCCTATTCTTGAATTAAAAGCGAAAAAAAAGTTAAATTTTAGTATCTGAAGATGTGAAATACAGAGAAGAAGATGGATAAAGGAAGCCAATGCTCAACTTTTTCTGGTTAAGCACTATTCATAGGATAAACAAACATGGAAACTACTTGGCCTCAGTGAGTGTGGGCTTCACGTTGTCAACACAAGGTGACACCTTATGTGTCAGTGTCAAATGTATTGAGGCAGTAACTGTCAAGAGGTGGAAGAAGAGCACAACTGCACAACCAGAACAGCTGAGTTTAGAACATGGCATTTGTGGCTTTGTTGCCACTTCGAGCCTTAGAAATGGCTGGAGGAGCAGCTGTCTGGTGCAGATTCTAATGATTACTGGAGGACATTGATACTGGAGTATCTTGTGCATCTTGTCTTGTGGGGAAGGTTACAGGGCTCTAGGATGGCCATGGCAATGTACCAGTACAGCCTCTGGGAATGGGAATATGCAGGAGAAGGAGGTAGAGAAGATTCTGGGGGTCCTGATATGTTTTGAGAGCAGGAAGGGAAGCTGACTGCAGTGAATCAGGCAGACCTGCTAACTAAATAATTCGGTATTATTCTGAACTTATCCATAATTATTGTTTTTCCCCTCATATTTTCACCATTTGCCTTCTTGTCCCCTTGCATTGCCAGATTTTACAGGCAGAAAAATTTGTGGGAGTAATATCCTCCCATCAGCAGCGGTTCATCTGGGACACACTTACAAAGTTCATAATAAAGGCAAGCCCTACAGAGCGTGCTCAATGTTTAAAGTGTTTTATGAACAACTTCACACCAACCCCAGGAGATAGTTAGATAAGCATGTGATTTATTTTTATTCCCATTTTCCAGATGGAGAAAAAATAGTGAAGTGACCTTCTAAAGGCCGCAGAAGGAGTTGAAACGGAGATGAGATCAAGGAGTTCCTCACTACCCTGTGTGTGGGGAAAACATCAGATTGTTCTGCATCTCTCTTCTGCATCTATTGCACTGACAAAGGCCTTTCACCACACTCACGTGAACATGTCCACAAGATGGATTTTTATGACTGCAGTGGAATCTGGTAGAGGGCCAGGACATTTTGGTTTTTAGCTATCCCATATAGTATTTGCCTGATGTGCTTCTCTCTCCTGCCTCTAAGCATTTTTCAATAAACAGGCAGAATTATCCAGGAGCAAGGCTGCAAGGGCCAGCACGGAGCCAGTGAAGTCACATGTCTCCCCTACTTGTATAGTTAGCAGCAAGTATATATAACACAGCCCTGTCCTTCCTCTTCTAATGAAAGTGGCTCACCACCAGGTAGGTGATCAGCTGCCAAAGGAGATTAATCTCCCTTTTCAGCGTGTGTTTTGGGGTTGGAAGGGATATCAGTTGCTTTAGTGTGTTTTTAACATCATCTAAAGCGTAGCCAAGGGTTATAATCAGACCCTTGGGAGAGCAAAGGTACAATAGATAGCTAAGTGCCTCTAATCCACAGCAGCATGATTATCTATTGATAACTGCCTCCTCCCCTCTAGCTGTCCCCCTGATCCAGAGTTTGGTTAATAAAAACAAATGAATTCAGCATGCCATGGTCAGTAAAGAACATGCATTGGGTTGTGAGGGCGGGGAATGTTAACTGTTCTCATTGTTTGCTTTTCTTTTAATGCAAAACCCAACTGGCTTGGTGATGTCCAGATATGCACAAACACCCATGCCAGATATTCACTTGCACAGACAGGAGAAATCCAAGTACAAAAGAGAGGGCTGGGGTGGAGGAAGGGGAAGTGGCTGGGGCCAAGCAATGAGAGCCAGTTCTTGCCGTGATGTGCTCCTGCTGCCTTTGTGATCTTGGGCAAGACTCTTGGATTAAATTTAATAGCTGGGGCTGGATCCAGTGACTGATTTTAATTAGAAAGCAAAAGGCCCTTTCACCTTCCGCTACTAAATTTGACCTGAAGTTAGTTATCCATAGTTAATTCTGTACTATTGCGCCCTAAAGTCAGACTTCAGGACCAATGAAACTGTAGTTTTTCTTGACCTTTGTAGGATATTTAGTTTAGTAATACTAGTCATGATTTCCCCATATATAATTTTCATTTCCTGTGAGAAAGGAACAGCAGCAGCCCCTTTCTTCTATATCCACCCAACAAATTTGTGAGGAAGTACATGATTTTGTAGGTTTTCTAAGTATTACTTTAAAGAAAACAGTATAACTCAGTGTTAGAAACACATTCTGAAAAATCTAGACAATGGATTGTGAGTGATGTGCCTGAGCCTGGTCACACTCGCCATGGGGCTATTCAGAGATATTTGCATTACACCATAATGATGTGACAAGGAAAGTTCAGCACAGCAAGATGGTACAGATCCAAACCATGTATGTACCACACAGTCCATTGGCTTTTGCCTTTCCCTCACTCTTTAATTCAATTAAACTCTGAGGGTTAAATGCTGAGGAAAATGAATGCTTCCCCATGTTTTATAAGCATCCGCAGAAGATAGAAAGTCTTAGATTGATACAAGACAAAAAAACAAAACAACAACAACAACAACAAAAAACCCAAATAAAAAAATTCAACCCCCAGCTTATTTGTTCATCCATCATATTTTCCAGGCAACTGGTCTCTTGAGAAACCTCCAAACAAATAGCCAGAAGTGAGTGGTGGGGAGAGGAAAGATATATATGAATTCTTTCAAGCAAGGCACGTCATGGAGCTACCTGGATTTTCTACTGGAATGTAAACTTCACGTACTCTTCTGATGCTAGGAAGGGTGGGGTGCTGGTTTGGCAGTAAATCAATGTACCTGAAAAGACATGGACACTACTGGAAGACATCAAAATTCCTATGGAATGGTCTGTCCAGCCACTGCAAGTGTCCTTGAAGTTCAAGCACTTGCAAAACATTTGTTTGATCATAAGACAGCCTGGTCTTGTGCTGTTTTAAGCAGATCAGAGACAGATAAACATCTGCTACAATTAAAAAAAAAATTAAAAAATCAATTGATCGCATGTCCAGGCAATGCTTACTGTGGACTGTACTTATTTTGGCAAAAGACATACAGGGGAGTTTTCAAAAAAATGCCCTGGAGGGAATAAACAATTAGCAAGACAGTTGAAACAGCGACCACAAGACCCTACCTTAATGGAGCCATTGCAAAAAAAAAAAAAAAAAATCCGAATAATTTAATCTCTGACAAAGGAGGGCCTGTCAGGTCAGTAACCCAGATCTGAGGTAGTGGTTTCATGTAACAATACTGCTTGACTTGGTACTCATTTCCAACGCAAAGTTCAGCCTAACAGCAGCTGTCAAATACCTTTGGTTAATCCCCTGTAGCTGCTTTGGTACAATTTTGGTGTTGTAATACACAGTATCACCCGACCCCAAGGAGGCCACCACACTGTTAACACTTTGCCCTCGGGAGCCACTAGAGTGGGTTGGAGCAGTTACAAAATTCCCCTCAGGTATTTAGGAGAAGGACCCGCTCAGGTTCCTGACTGCATCTCTGCTGTACTTCGTGCCACGGTAGTGCTGAAATGTGTTTCTTTCCAAATCATTAAAGCCTGGCATTTCAGAGCTGGGCTCCAGGGAAAAAGTCCCTGGCTCTCTGTGCCTTTCCTCCTCTATTTTGAAACACAGATGCTAAGCTTCAGTGCACCTTCCTGCTGGATATTCAAACAACTCAATGTTTTACAGGCTTCAGGATATTATAAATATTAGCTGTTTTTTTTTTTTTTTTTTCCCCTAACTGTGTGCTATCCAGGCTCTTTTGTTGCTTGGATTTTGCAACATCCTGTGTGTAGCAGCATGTAAAATCTATACATTCTGTTGGGCTCCACCTTTTCTTCCTTCATCAGCTGTACCTGCAGAGGCTTTCTCTTAAATCAAACGAGAACAATTCCCTTGGAATCTTCTTGATGAGCTCTTCCAAATATCTTGATTTCAGACTGGGAACTGAATGGCAGGGATGAGAAATGTCCTCTCTCAACATGGCACTGCCCATGGCCTGAGTCTGTGCCACCTTTTGGAGAGAAACTCAGATAGAGCTGAAGGACATGGCCAACAGCCTCTGCGTGTCTAGACAATCTGCATAGTTTTCCTTATCCAAACAGGTGAGTCAGAGACATTTGAAGAAAAAGATCTTCGGGTGAGCTTCTAGTCCCTTTCAGTAGCTCTTCAAGTCTCACCTTACCCTCAGTCTTCATCTCTTTGGATTGGAACCCTTAATTAATGGAAATTTTCAAGATCGTGCTTGTCACAGGGGACACCCTGTATGAGCAGAGCACCGGAGAGTGAAGTGTTTCCTAATTCCATTTCACATCAATTTATCTGGGAATCACTGGCAGCCACTTTTTCAACTATGAGCAGATTTATTTTACACCCCAGAAAAACTAATATTCTTTCCCTTTGGAGATGTGTTTGCTACCTAACTCCACACCTCCAGTTCTTTAATGTTCTTACACTGAACTAATAATAAATAATAATATTTTAATAATAATAATAATAACTACTACTACTACTACAACAAAATAACAAAAATCCAAGCTTTTTCTTTAAGGCATAACTCTCTTCCACATGACTGGCTGTAACAGACTCAAGTTCTTTGAAAGTAATGGAATTACATTGCCAGCACAGCTCACTGGTCTACTTCATTTTGGAAAATTCATCTCTTTTAACGTCTTGGCCATACTGAAGCTCAGCATCTGTTGAGCTGTGGGACCTCAGGATTGCAACCCAGTAGTCCCAAATCTAAGCTATGCCCTGAAAGGACCCAATACTGAAATTGGCATCATGGGGCTAAGGATCTGGTCTGAGCTGCATGATCTGAGGCTTTCCTTGGAAGTGAAGTGGAAGGTGACATGGCTAAGATCAGAGGGAAATGTTTCCTACAGTTCTGGTGAACTACATCCACCTGTATCTTCATCTCAGAGTTACAGCAACCCATGAGGTCTCATGGAATGATTTATTGATCAATTGAGTGGACAGGATTGTCCCTGCTTGTATGGATTTTAAACACACAGAAAGCAAAAAGACCCTGTTAAGTCAACTGTTCCACCTTCCTGGATCAGAGGCCAGGAATTTATATAGCAAAGTTCGCAACCAGATACCAGTAGATGTTGATAACATTACTGGATTCACTGGAATGCATCATGTGTACTTGATAAACATCAATATTTTCACCTTCAAAACATCTTAAAATTAACAGCCAGGCTTTACAAGTACAAACTCCAGTGCCTCACACACGCACAGTGGATGATTTCAAGAGCATTTTCATTTTTAACAGGGACACAGCTCTAACACTGATTCCCCAGGCACAGAGGAATGAGAAATTCATTAGCCAGGCTGGGGACATTCCCCCATCACAACGTGCATGCCCTGGGAAAGGAGTTGTATTTAGCACACTACAATTTACCTGCATGATTAACCAGCGACGCTGTTTTTGGATGTCTAATCAGATTATATTGGGTTTATGTACAATTTCCTAAGCAGGCCGACTGATAGATTGATCAAGGGTAGATGGGATCTGACAGCAGAATATTATGGCAGAATTCTTCCGGTGATGGATGAGCCCACCTTGACACAAACTCCAAAGCTTTGCCTCTTAGTAATAAATCTCAGCATGAAGTCATCTGTCTCTGACCTGAAGCTGGAAATCAACGACTCAGGATACTGAAGTTTCATCGTCTTTATGAACATTTAAGTTGGCTCAATGGCATAAATACACACCTCCTGCATTCAATCTCTTTAATAGTGGCAGGCCTTATAATGTTGTTTTTATTTTTATTTTTTTTTCTGTTTTATAAAAGTTAGCGACTCATAACTGATTTTCTGACCAGCCGAGGAGATCACTGCTAATAGATTACATTCTGCATGATGCTTAATGAGCCATGATTGGGAAAGGAGATGGGAAATGGCACTTTGGATTGATTTAGCAAGGATTCAGTGGAAGCAATGCCACGACTCCACAAATAGCAGTGGGTTTTACGTGATGCCATAGAATTATACAACAGGCACCTCAGCTAAAACCTTCAAAATGCATTGCTGGCTTGAGAGCTTCACTTGCATTTTCAAAAGCTAGTTGAAGTTCAGATTCTGCAAAACATGCCTAGTTAACCAGAGGGCTTTTTCAAGCAATGTTGCGAGCAACTTTCAGTAGGAAATTATTGTATAGACCTACAAACAACAAAAAAGAAATTTTCCCCCAAGCCCACCTGAAAAATCCTCTGCGTGACCTGGAGCTCTAAAAGTGGAGATAACTTATTCCTTGCTTGTAAACTGCATTATGCTGAGAATATATGATGGTGCAATATGATGCCCACACCATCCAGAATTAATAATCTCATTTGCCTGGGACTTAATCCAAGGACACTTATGAGACTGCGGCCCTATTTCTTCATGGGATTTAAGCACCTAATTTTTATCAATTTCAGCAAGAGGTCAAGGTTTAGTTTCTTTTTGAGTGTTCGTGTGCACAAGTCTTCAGATCATGTTTACATGCACTCGTAATGTGAAATTGTGAGGATGGGTAATAGAAGTCCTCCAAGTTCCCTGTGCTTGGTCGACATCCTGGATATCCACAGCAGCTCTCTGAATTAATTTGGTAATGTCTTCAAGTGACCTACTGCAGACATTCTCATCTGATGGAGCCAGGAAACAGGGTAGCTAATAGACCATTTTGGAGTATTGTAAGATCACAGCAATCCCACATTTTAGCAGGTTAATATAATACTAATTGGGGCTTGGGTGAAGAGTTCATAAGACAGATGAACTCACATTAGTTTTGAGAATTTGAGCAGCCAGATTCTTAATCCATACTCACTACTGCTTGGGAGTGTTTTTGCTCCTTAACTAAGAAGGAAAAGAAATATCAGGAGATTTTTGTAATTGTCAGCTTTTTCTGGCTAACCTTCTTGACTGCATCGTCTGGGTTCATGACGGCTGATAACATACCAAAGTCATGGCCAATGAGAAAAATCAACTTGTAGGACCAAATTCACCTCCTGACTGACTCTAGCAGACCTAACGGCACTCTGAGATTTTATTTCTGCTAATATCAAAGTCCAGAAACTGACAAAGCTGTGTTATTGTCAACCCCTGTAGTGAGGCTGTGAAAGTAGGAATAACAGTTAAGTTAAACCTGCGTGAATAATTCATAGGGAATAATTTATTTGATGAATTGACCTCCTTTTTTTTTTTTTATCTGCTCATGGCCCTGTCCACAAGCAGCCTCTGATTTTCTCTCTTCCGTTGTTACTCAAATTGAAAATATCTGCTGAATAATTTCTGAGGATAATTCTTGTTCTGCAAATTTGTCCCTGAGCAGTTCGCGGTGAATATTTGCTATCTGAAGTCCCAGCGCTAGCTAGACACACAGATCTCATGGTGTTATTTCTGTTCCTTGCATAAAGGGCACATACATTTAAAACAGTGTGTTTTCCACTCAGGCTATTGGTAGTTCTGAGTCCTTTAATGTAGTGTTAAGCTTTGCAAGGTGTGTATTTGATTGTGAGGTCCCATTTTTGATTCATGTGAGATAAATAATATGTACAATGAAAGGAAACTGTGCTTTTTCTTCAGGGATTTTCCTATAAACCTGCGGGTGTCTCCCAGTCAAATGCTCGAGCTGCTCAATGAGAGGACAAGGAAACCACAAAGGGGAACGAATTCAGGTTTTAAGGACAAACCTTAGGCACTGCCTACATCACCCTCCATGAGATTCCCATAAGCAGGAACCATCCTGACCCAGATCCTGCCTCACAAACACAGGGACAACAGGCACAGGGGATGCAGCACGATCCACAGGACAGGCAGAGGACAAGGCAAGCGGCCCTGGCTGCCCTCCACGGCTCTGGAGGGACACACAACCACCTTCACCCCTCCCATCCTGCTTTCCACTGGCTTTGGTGCTGAGCAGCTCCTCAATTCCCTTTGCAGCACGGTCGCTTGTTTACTCACTCCACTCATTACGTTCTGCACTCACAAGGCTGCACATCGACTTTCAGAATCAGGAGGGGGGGAAAAATGGGAGCAAGACAGAGTTAAAAGTTTCAGCCATAAAAGCTTTTGACACATCTTTCTGTCTCTTTCTGTCCAAGTAATCAATCTTCTAAGTTTCCAGGAGCAGCTGAGATTTTTAAAAACAGCTGTAATCTGTGGTCATTGATGGTGGAGTAGATTGTTTGCCAAACTATTACCATAACTGTCAACCGAAATCAGAAAAATAATCTCATTGTGCTGGACAGATGCCTTTCCTGCATTATTGATATAGTCACTCCAGAGTAATAGAGAAATATAAAGCATTGTTCTATTTACAAAAGGAGATTGGCCAAGTCCTTGAGAGTGAGCAGGAGGGACAGGCACTTAAAGGAAGTGAGATATAGTCAACTCAGTAAAAGTTATGTGTCAGGGTCATGTGGCCTCCATAGTCAGCAGTAGAATCTCAGTTTTCAATAGCTTTTCCTCTCCTTTCTCACTTTCAGATTTAGCTCCAGAGCTTAATCTCTGACTAAATGAGCTTTCTAGGGTTTCAATGCAGCACCATGGAATCTACCCAGCTTTTTCCCCTTTCCACCTCCCCTCTGGCTGCCAGCACGACGACCCCAAATACATCTCTGGGACTGCTGCATTTCCAAAATTTACAAAAACACTGCGCTTTCCCCATGTTGCTCTTGGTGGCGAGGATAAATCAGGTCAGCTCTGCACATTATAATACAATACAAGAGGATTTTGTCTGCTTGCCACCGAGATGTCTCTGAAAGCACTTTGCAAAGCAATGCACTAAATATGAGCGTCGCAGCAAATCTTTAGGCAGATGGAGCAGCCAGCCTGCATTTAGCCATAGCGCCCACAGAGTCTTTTGCTGTTACAAATGTTTGTATATAGAGAGGGGCCCAATTTTGCATTGGAATCTGCTACAGTGAACCCATAACCCCAAGTTCCCCATTTATAGCGCAAATGAATAAATATCTATACAGTCAGAGGACTGGAGGTGGGACTGGAGCTTCTATTTTCATTTGAACACCATGCAGGGGTCAGGCACAGTGAGAGTCCCGTGATCAGCTGAGGACAGGCTCTGGGAGATATGTGGTCTCCTGCCCTTTTTTCTTTTTTCTAAATTTTAAAATTGCCTCACATTTCACTGCAGGAAAAAGTTTATTTTCTCATCAGCGATTTGAAAACATAAAATTTGATTTTTTTTTTGGGGGGGGGAGCAGGAATTATCTATAGACACAGTCCTCCATTTAACTTGAAAAGAGAAATTAGCTTTTACAAAATGAGAGCAGTTTTTAGCTTGTTCTTGTTCAAAAGCAGATATATGAGCTGCTAGCCTCATTTTGGTAGCAACAAAAGAACTTTTCGGCAGCTTAATGCTTTGAGGCAACACATGGCTTTTTTCTTTCTTTCTTACAACAAAAACATACAGATGCAATCTTTGTCTCAGTAGAAAAAAGATGGAAATAAAAATAATTTCATCAAATTTGGTGTAATGAGAATTATTGTCACACTATAAAAATAATTTAAATAACAACAACAACAAAATTGCTTTTACCCCAGTTTTACTGAAATGCCTGCAAAAGAGCCATTCTAGGAAAGCAAATGGATGCTCTGGTCTGAAGTGTGAAAATCAACAACACACAGAAAAAACCAGGGCTAATTGAAGGACTAATTCTTGCTGGGTGACCACCAGCCAAACAATAGCTCTGACCCATCGCACTGACTTTAACGTTTGTAGCTTTCAAACAAGAAAAAAAAAATTGTGAGGAAAATGCCTGACTGTCTTCATGCAGAAGGATAAACAGTGTGTGGTCAGGAAACGAATGCACAAAGTGTCCTTGACACCACGTTTGTCGTGACTCTTCTGCTCTGGAGTTGTTATGCTCTGGTTAGCGAGATGTTCCGAATCCATCAGCGCGTGTTGTGGACAAGAGGTTTGACCCAGTCCCTCACACATCACACCCCTAACTCCGCTAACTCACCCATCTCCAGCACGCCCGAGCACTCACACAAGCACACACCAAGCCCCACAGTGGTTTTAATTGGAAAGCATAAATTTGGCCTGCTAAATCTATTAACGATTTGTTTTAATTAGGAACCCAGCTGCTTCCTGAGATTCTGCAGTCTGGGTTTCAGAACTTTAACCACACTGAAAATGAGTCTCAAGTGAGTTGCTTTGAGTCTTTCAGCTCAGCGTTTTTACAGACTTGTTGGAAGGGAGATGTTTTGAAAAGTTTCCACAGTGTGCCCATCACCCCTCTTCTCAGTCCTCAGATGATACTGACTCAGGGAGGGTAAAACTAGACCTGTCCAAGTGCATCTTAAATGCAGGTGAAGTTTGCCTCTCCTTACAGACAGAAGTTAACAGCCACTGCCCATCATAGACACAGTTCTCAGAGAGACAAATATGGGACCAAACTGAAACATATTTAAGATCTAAGGACCCTATACAGGGACCTGGTGAAGCCAGGCAGGATGTTGGAACATTTATCAGATCACACATTAATGAGCTTCTGGGAACTGAGGCACTCACTCCTGCTAGGTTTGCGTTGCCACTGCTGCCCAGAGGAAAAGCACTGGCTTTTGGCAGATCCTTTTGTGGACCTGTGACGATTTGCAAAGCCTTTTCAAGTCAGTGGTAAAGATGCTTTCCCAGTTTCCCCTTTCTATCCTGGGGATGTGAGTCTGTGCCAAGAGGGAGTTATTTGTGCACTTGTAGGCAAAGATCAATGGGAAAATGAAGAGGAAATGTTTCTTGTGCATTTACAACTCCAGAAGGCATCAGCCTTTCCCTGAAATTAACTTAACTGACAGAAACACACATGTCTGACAGTGCATGGTCACTAAGCTCCAGGTGTCCTCCCGAGGACCCAGGCAGAGCCCACACAGCTAAAAATTCAGCAAATACCGTTTCATTTTCCATTAATGATTCACTGGTCATGTTTCTACCCTTACTCCATGATCCAGCCACTGTCCAGGTGGAAATGACAGTCATGAGGTTCAGTGAGATATGTACATAACCTCTTCCACCTTCACTGTTTTCTCTTGGCTTTTCTGCCTTACTTTCCTTCTGTTTTTTCCTTCCTTTATGTGAAACTGTCTGTTTTAATGGTTTTTGAATCTTTTTCTCTGGATTAATGCCAGTTTTGGAGGTGGATATCCACACAACTACCCAACTCCAGCCCACAGAAAAACTCTAAGAGAAGGAAGGAAAACAAAGTAAAGTGAGGTAAAAATCCATGCCATCAGGACACAGGAACTCTGATTTACACAGTGTTCCCTCACAGACAGATGTTGGCTTTGTTCCTTTTGGATGCTCAGGATGATTTCTCAGTATCACTCTATGGGTGGAGAGGAATTAGATGTCTAATTGCCTTTTCCCATCCAGCCAAGAGGTGAAAGCTGGCATAGGTTATCTTTCTCTTCAGCTTTGATTCAGCTACTCAGAAAAACATTTTAAATAGCTCAACTCTTGACCACATTAGTTTATTTTATCAATCAAGCTTTGATTCACTGATAATAAACACATGAGTATAACTCTTGGACGTGTTCACTAATAATAAACAGAAAACTAAGCTCACACTGAAATTGGTCAGAGAATGGGATTTCCTTTTCCACAAAAAAAAATTACTGTTGATAAAGTATAAAAACCACACTTGAAATATCTTCATATGTGCCATTTAATGTTTGTTCAAACTAATGAGGATTCTTTCTCCTTCCAACAGAGGACCTCTCAAAGTCACAAGTTCCCCCATATGACAAGTCCATGCAGACCCAAAGCAGACAGACAATTCTTGGACTTTGCAGAGTTCCCTTAACCAGACTTACAACTTTAAGGTTTCTCAGTCTCATTTTTTCATGATTCTTCGGTATCTTGTGTTTTCCTCTGCTTCTGACATCATGACATCCTATGAAATTTAGGCTGCAAGGTCTCTTGTCTGTACAGAGGAAAGTGGAAGCTTGAAATCTAAACATTAAATGAGGAACCCACCAGTAATCCTCCTCTGTTACCTATTAACTACTTTTTTAAAATTATGCAACCTCATTATGTTTAAACCAATCATGCTTTGGGGTGAAAGGATATGCATTATGATTTTTATATACTCCAGTAGATATTTTTATATTAATCTGAATGTTGCATTTCTCTTTAAGGTATGACTTAATTTTCCCAAGTCCAGCCTAAAATCTTCAAAATGTAGATTTTTTTAAAAAAATTATTTTTATTTGACATTTCAAATTCTTCATCATATAACAGGGAAATATCCAGCAGGAATACTGTTACCTCCTCTTAATTTCCAATTGGATCTTGGGTTTCAACAGGAGGAAAGCTCCGAGTTACAACATTGAGAATTGAATTTAAAGCTTGCACAGGTTTTCCTGTGCAGGGACAGAAAGAGTTTGTACAGAGAAAGTTTTCAGAGTGCCACTAATGAGAAGTTTCCCAGTGACTTGAGACTGGCTGAACGCCTCCTTTGCATAGACAAAAACACAAACTCATATCTGGGAGTGCTTAATTTACAAAGACCTGCTGATTTTAGAGTGCTGAGAGGGAGAGGCCTCACCCCGTTTCTTCCTGTGCAGCTGAGTGACTCCCTCCTGCTAACATCCTCCTTTCCCATTGTCCCAAGGGGCTGCTCAGTACCCTTAAGTCTTTTTTGGCTTGTTTGCTAAATCTTCAGTCTGCTCACTCAGGATTAAGGACACTCAACTTAGGTATGATCCTCCACCGTGTGCTTTGGTTCCAGGGTCGACTCATAAGTAGAAGAGTCCTTAAGCCTCAACAAGCAGATTGAAAACTCAGTAAACAAGCTGAAGAAGAGAAACTCAAGATAAGAAGTCCAAGTCTCCAGCCACAGAGGAGTGAAAGGCACTTTATATAATATATTGCTGCAAAGAGGTTTTTAGTGACTTTGTAGTGATTTATAAGTTGCCTTTTGTATTTTTTTTTTATTATTTTTACTCCTCCAACAACCCTTGCAAGTCAAAGCTAGGTTTATTGTGTACCCATTTGTCCACATTTAGCTCAATAATTTTCTCATTTAAATACTGAGAAGCAGTATGCAGAATTGCTTGTTTTTCTCAAAAAGAACTAATGCCAAAGAACTTTAAGTAATTTCTTTTTTAAAAATGTGTTTCTGCAACCTAGCAATATAAATGTTCTGGAGGTATATTGGATATAAACTTACATAATCTTGGGTATATTTAAAAGTTTCCATGGAAACCATTTCTTTGTCAAAAGAACAACATTGCTCTGGGCTATTTGTAACCCACACCTAGCACTGTCCAGCTCAGTATGGAGACCAGGAGGTGACTCTGATGTCAGTAAAGGAGTGGTCTTGGCTGGTTTTAGCTTTTTAGCCAGAGCAGAAGGTGATAAGTAGCATGTCTGCATTACCCATACATGAAAACAGCAACAGTGAAAGAGTTGAGGCAATCTGACCCCTGGAAACATCCAAATGCAAAGACACCTGCCTTCCCTTGCAGGGGCCCTTCTGTTTATGTTAAGTGCTTCTGTAAAAGGGAATGAGAGTGCAAGGTCTCCGTTCTCCTCAAGCAAGGATATTTGTTCTGCATGCCGCGGGTTTTCCCTCCAGAATAAGCCGCTCTTCTAATAAGCACTGTTTTGACAGCAGCACTGCAGCTTGCCAGGAGCTGCTCCCAATGCAGCGTGTCTGTACATCTGCAAAGGCATCTGCAAAGTTGCAGCCCTGATTCTCACACCGTTCCTCATCCCCTCTTTTATCCAATTTTTCAAGACGAAATGGGAGGGGCAAAGGAAAGGGCAAACAAGTCCAGTCTGCCCTTCCTCCTGCCTCCGGAAACATTCCAGTTTACAGGGGCAGTGAGGTGGAGCTGGGTTCCTAGTTGTTAGCAGCTGGGAGTCAACAGCAGCCCATCTTATCCACTTCAGAAATGAGCCCTGGCTGATTGGACAAATATTTCCTATTTGCCAGCTTCTCCCCCCTCCTGGATAATTCTAGGGTTAATCCACCACACCACCTCCTCAGCCCAGCCCCGTGATATTGACACTTAAGAAACACAGAGCTGTTTATATTTCATTGGAGAGCTCATACTATCAATTTTCACATTAGTGAGTCCAGCTATTGCTCTCTTCTATCGGGATCTATTGAGTGGTGGCAGTAGAGATATCCGCTGTAGTGAAGGAAAAAAAAATACTTAGCTGTCTGATGAAATGTTTTAAATGCATAGGGTTCACCTTGGGGTTGGCTGCTGCTCAGATTTTATCCATTAATAACACGCAGGGCTGCCACACTACTCTCCAGGGCTGATAGGAAAAATAGTACCACTTACAGATCCCCTGGTTTGCCTCGGGGAGAGTGCACCAAATGCAGCACATATCATACATTTCGGGGCTGAAATTTACTCCACAAGAAGAGGGAGAAAAAAAACCCAAAACAACCCCCTCCCCCCAAACATTCTCTGTATTAAAAAACAAAACCCAACCCTATTCCTGGAACACAGACAAAGAGAAGTTGCCATGTAGGCCAGTAGTTGCAGACCTCAAGTGCTTTACTTATGCTATGAAATGCCTCTGGGCAAAATGGGTAAGATTTCAGTGTAAACGGCCTTTTTTAGCTTACTGCTCTGCAGGTTGACATTTCACCCAGCAGGGAGAAGAATCTGAATTGTTACAAGGAACCAAGCAGTAAAGAGTAGGCTCTTGGTAAGTCATCATCTTTCCAGCAAGAAAATCTCATTTATTTATATTTTCTCTTTTTTTTTTTTTCCCCTACCCCTGAAACAATTCACAGGAAAATGATCATCAGAATAAGAATTGTTAACTGATTAGATTATTGTCGGCATTCAGTACAAGAACATCGCCAGGAGCTCAAGGGTAAGTATTATTTTCATCTACTGATGAGGCTAAGAAAGGATTGTGCACCCTATTCCCTGTACATTAATGATCTGAAGATATTTGGGTTGGGTTGCATTGTTTTCCCCTCTCTTTCAAAGTGAGCCACAGAGCTCTTTGCTGCCAGGAAGTGTTATTTAAGAATATGAGCTTCTTTTGTAAAGGGAAGGGCATAATTAGATGTTAAGAACTGATTATTGCATTGTTCTCCACAGAGACTTCCAAAAGGAACAGCATTTGAAGAAAGAAGGGAAAGTATGTATTGTGCTTGGAAAGTGAGAGGTATCTGCCTTAAACATTCTCTGTCTCCACATCTGAAAACTTTACAAGAAATGTAACCCAACTTCCCATTGCACAATGCCTGCGAGAAGCCCATTGACAGACAATACCTGCGGTGGGACCAGGGCTCCCACCAAAAGACCAGAAAAATCCCCCATCTCCTCCAGCAGGAATCACTTGGAACAGAAAACCATGATTTTTTTTTTTTTTAAGGGATTTGAAACAAGCTGAACTTGCGCCTACACACTGCTGTTTCCTGCTACTCCAGCCCCAGGGAGCTGACGCACCTCGTGCTTCCTCCTTTAGGCACTTGGAGAAGCAAAAGGTTTCTATCAGGCAACCCTCAAAGAAACCTTTGTGAGAAATAAGCCCTCCTGAGCAGACAAGGACTCATCCAAACTCATCCAAACTCTAAGGCAATAAATGTAGGACAGAGCATAGGCACTTATGCATGGTGCACACAGAGACCCAGGCTTTAGGCTGATATCCACTAAGAACCTCCCTACTCCATGCCATACTACACAGAGTATATGCTCTCTAGGTGCCATCCCCCCAAAAAGCACTAAAAATCAAGCAGACAAACCTCATGCATTTCTCTGGAGGCTCCTGGCACAGTCTCTGGCAGACTGGTCGGGGGAACAGCCAACACAGACCTTTAGCTGCTGCTTGACCTCCATTTTATTTTCAGCAGTGGCAGCTGGGAGGGGATGCACACCTGACTTGAGCATTCACTTTATTACTCGTCTCACAAAGTGAGGAGTGCTTCAGCTTTGCTTAACACCTCCTGAAGCCAGAGAGACATCACCTTCACAAAGCTGCCTCTTTCTACTTCTGCTTCTTCTTCTTCTTCCTCCTCAGCCTTCATTATATATCATGTAAGATATGGAGCTCCTCTAAAACACACCTGAAAGCTCCAGTCCCTAGCAGAAAAACCCCGAGGCTCCCTGGGCTTTAAAGGCTGCCACAATGACCTGGCCACCCAGCAGAACCTCAACCCTGTACTGTCCTATTTCACCTCGCTACTGGACTGTCCACAAGTTCTGATGAGCTGGGAAATGCTGCAGTTTTAAACAATTGGACTTCTGTCGAGCAGTTGCCAAGGAATTTTCCCTCTCTTTCTAGGAAAGAAAATAGGACTCGGTGTTACAGCCTGCTCACTGTATCCTCACCATTTTCCAAGGTTGCTCGAGGTATTTCATAATTAAAGTCATTGAGGCCCATTTTAAAGCTCATTTAGATAAAATTTTCCTACTAAGTCTTATCAGAAGTTTGCTCTAAAACCTCTTGGATATCATACTAAAAAAAGTTCTAATCCTCAAAATAGAATTTATATGAAACAGAAATGTAAACCATGCCCTGTACTACCTAAATATTTGCATGTAATCTATGTATACAAGCACAGAGGAAAGGTGTAAGAGCACCTCAGCCTTTCTGACCTCAGGTAAAAGGATTCTTATAGCCCAGCCATGCTTTTATATCCCTTTTCCCTGCCTTTTTTTTAAATTTTTTTTTTTTTTTTTAATCTCCATGGGACCACAGATTCACCTGGATAAAAAAAAAAAAAAATTAACGCTCTACATACAAGACATGAATCAGTTTCACATCTTACCATACTGTGTCAAAAATGGGCATCTTCATGACCAAGCAAGTTCTTGGGACCAAAGTCTGAGCTGAAGTCACCACAGCTTTGGAGACAGGTGTCGCAGTCCTCTTTTTAAATCTGCAATAACAGCCTTTAGCTGTATCACAATTAACACACTCTGTGTGCCAAACTGTAACGAACTTGCCTGTTCTCTCTGGACCTGCTTCCAGCCTGAGGTGAGAACTAATGAATTGTCGGGGCCACAGGAGGAGGACAAGGACGTGGAAGCAGAGGGGAAGGAATCAGGGTACAAACATCTGTGTGTAGAGGACAAAGCTCCTCGCTCTCTCCCAGGCTGTGCAGCCACTTTGTAAGGATTTGGCAGCCAAGCCATCCCTTTCCTTGCAATCACTCTGTTTGCTTAGGACTGAACCCAAATTCAGTTTGCACCAGAGTTTGTTTGAACACATCCCTTCACTTCATTGTTGTGATTCGGGATTATTTTTTTTTCCCCTTTCCTTCTATGCATCTTCATCCTTCATGGTTGATTTGGATTATGATGTAAACTAACCGAACGTGACACAGCTGCTCTCTCCAATAACTAAGGAGATGCCGGCTGCCACTCACCCCGGCACTTTGGTGGTTCACAGCAGGGCTGGTGGGCTGATGGGGCCCTCTCCTTTGGCATCTGTCTATACCATCCTCATGCCATTTGCTGAAACAAAACCAGCGATGTTAGCAGCATATGGGCAGCCAGAACAGGGGTCATTTACCTTATTTGCCAACAAAGTAAAGGACAAGGACCACGGAACGGGGATATATGGAGAAGAGCTGGCAGCACAGCTGCAGAAGAGGAAACCACAGGCAGGGAGGATCCCAGGAGTCACCTCTGCCCATACGTCCCCTTTCCCGTGACATGTGGAGTCTCTGAGCTTTGTATGGACTATTTGAGGCTAAGTTCGGTGAATTTTGGTCAGCTGAGCTGACTTTGCCAAACTGTACTCATCTGGCTGAGGTGGACACCCCACCTCAGATACAAGGCCTGACTCCAAACCTCACTGAAAGCTGAGAAAGATTTTGTTGACAATCAAATTCATGTAACAGCTAACAGAAAATAAATCACTTCCATCTGCATGCTCTTGGACTAATAAAGGGTTGGTCTGAAACTGGAGGAGCCAAGAACCTGTCAGGGATCCAATCTAATTGTATGTCTAACCTGACCAGAAGTAAGAATAATTGGAAACCTCTCAAGTAGATTGTTCTTCTTAACTTACCGGGACAAGCCACACACCAACAGCTTGCACAGTCTGACTTCTGCAAACAAAAGCAGTCTGGATAATTTTGGAGAACACACTGAGCATTCAAACTTCCAGGTTATCTGTCTCTGTTCGCTGCCAGAAAAAAAAAATTAGGCACTTTTTCCTTCAGAGCAGTACCTCTAGGCACAAGGTTACAGCACTGGGCATGTTTTAACATATAGGCTGTGCTGAAACAGAGAACTTGAGGAAGATGCTTAGCGAAGAAAAATAGCTCTGAATAGAAGGATGTCTGCAGAAAGCAGGGATGACAAATCTACTGCAATATGAAAACATATGTATATGGCATTGCAAATTTAAAAGGTGCCCCGCACAGCAGACATAGCTCAAATATTTATTAAGACTCAGATTCATGAAAAATGTCCCCCTTTTTGTTAGCAATTTTTGCCTCCAAAATTAAACTCATTTGTGTGTGCACTCATGATATGCAAGTATTCTTCAAAATTGCTACCTCTCTTTCTATGTCTATAGCAATGCTTACCTAAGTCTCCATTCTCTCTTCAAAGTATCACTTATAGTATCTGAGAACCTATATATTTTTATGAAACCCATCATTTTGAGAGTTCATTATTTGCTAAAATTGTCTGGGAATTATAGGCTCAGAGGATGTTATTTCTATCTGATAATTTTACAAAAATCTTTACGTTTAAAAAAAAGATTGTTTTTTTATGTGATTATTATAAAAAAATGTTAAAATTTGAGAAAATGTGTTTTTATATCTTGCTCAAGTTTAAATAAATATAATCCCCTAAAAATATTACCAGACTTTTTAGTATTTCATCAATTATATCAGGAATATACATTAAAATGCATGTTTCAATCCATGACCATGTGGCTCTACCTCTTGATTGAGTAAAATGTTTACCAAAAACCTTGAGTGTTTTAAAAAAATGAGCAGAGTTGTATCTATGTATGAAAAGTAAAAATGTTGTAAATAAGGGAGTTGGCTTTTTTTTTTTTCCTCACAGTTTCAGGCTCCACTTTCTAACTTAAATGCATAAAGATTTTTTTTTTTGTCAGCTTCAGTGCAGAGAAACATTAAAATTCATCTCACCCCAAACCTTTGTCGGGAAAAAAAGATGTTAAATATCAGCAAATGGATCTGATAAGCTGCAGACTATTTCTGCTGTCAGAGAATGACTGTAGGACAAAAACACATGTTCAGGATTTGACATCCCTTGGCATCTTGTAAATAGCCTGCATGAATCCACACCTAAAAACTGCCAACACAAGCAAAATTGTGCCCAAGTTTCTTGTAAGTTAAGCAAGCAAAGCAGAGACATGAAACGTGGTTGGATTGAATATAGAAACCTAAAGACCCCCAAAACTGACCTTGAGATCATTTTAGCGAAAGATCTTCTCTGCACTTTTGCAGCGCCAGCCTGATTTTCTCTGTATAAAGAGCTCTGTGTGTGTGTGGATGGGTGAATGTGCAGGACTGCGTGATAAACACGTTATTAGGGAAAAAAACCAACAACTTTCCATAGAAGAATGATAAGAAAAAAGAACTGCTGAGTAATACAAAATAGACCCTTCCTTTTCCTTTTTTTCCCTTTTTATTTCTTTTTTTTTTCTTTTTTTTCTTTTTCCTTCCCCCCCCTGCCCCCAACAAGGATTCATTCCTTAAGAGAAATGTAAAGTAATCCCTTGGCCTGGTTTTCTTTCACTTCAACTCCACCCCCTCACCAAAAGAAAAAACTTTTTTGGGATTTGTGATTCAAAGGACATCTCTTCCCTGTTTGGATGGCAAATTTTTTTCTCCCTTTTCTGTAAAAAAAAATCCACACAAACAAAACAAAGGTTAAAAAGAAGGAAAGGAGGGATATTTAGAAAGAGGAAGAGGAGGTCTCTTTTGAGAACCAATTTCTTCTGATACAGCATCAGCATTTGGGCCACAGATGCAGGAAGAGATTACTTCCTCTCTTTTACCCAATCCCCTTTTTTTTTTCAATCTCTCAATTATTTTTGGAGATTTTGGTCTTCCTTTCTTGGATTCAGGTTTGCCCACTGCCAGCAGGATATTGTCAAAGCTTCTGGACTGAATGGAGAAACCGCTTTTTCCCGAAAGCCTGGGGATTGCCTCAGCATTTGAGGGGTGGGATATTCAGGGGACTATCACAGCATTAGTGATGGCATCTGCTGGAAAGGAAATCCACACAGTGGTGGGAGATGTCACAGCCATGTTTATCCCAGTGGCCTAAATGGGGGGCACTTTCCAAAGTTTCCCTCAGCAAATACAATTTTCATGTCTCCTTTACAGAAGATCAACATCTCTGTGGTCTGTGCTGGCTTTAATTCAGAGTTCAGGGCCGAAAAGGACCATGATGATGATCCTACCCACAGTGTGGCTGGGACCGTGGTAGAAACACACATGGACACCAGGCTTTTTCCAACCTGAAAAGTGAGAAGGGAAATGGGATGGGGTCTGTGGAGCTGAGAAAGGTTATGGAGCAGTCAAGTGCTGTGTGCCAGGACATGGTCGGGCCGGGTTCTGGAAAGTGATTCTCTCCGAAGGACGTGGAACAGCTGGCAGCATGCCTCCTCCCCTCCTCTTCCTCTGAAGCACCCCTGGAGTCAGGATGCTGGCTTTAATGACTCAGTAGTCTGCTTGGCTGTGGCAGATCTTGTATTTCTGGAGAGAATCAATATAAACACTTTCTTTTGTACTTCCTTATTTTTTTTTTTCCCCTTACCCATTGTAGTGCCTCTTATTTCACTGTCTGCTGTCTGTCCCCAGCACCAAAGGAAACTGTTATCCCTAATTCCCAGTGCTGCCCGGCCTGCTATAAAACTGCTCAGTGTGAAACGTAATATGCAAAAAAAAATTTTTTTTTCCTTTTTTTCTTTTTTTTTCCCCCCTCCTTTTTGGCAGGCTCTGGAAAAGGCCTGTTTCCTGGCAGGAGAAAAAGCCAGCCTTGGCTTCAAGCAGCCACTGACAATTCCCAGCATATGGTAAGAGAGGGAGCTTCCGCCTACCCCATCAGGTAAGTGCCATCTTCCTTACTACAGCAATGATCGATGTCACGCTTGGAGAGCGCTGGCTACTGGGAGAGGAGCCAAGCGGCCAACTGGCCAGAACAAGGGAACAGGTCAGGGTGGACAAGGCCTCTGGGTGAGGAGAGCATGCTAGCATAAGCATGCAACCAGGAAACGCGGTGTCTCAGTGCACCGTCATCTGCCTTGGGTTTTTGGCTCCGCAGCGGAATTCGAAAGGCTTAATTTGCTTACGCTCACACTCGGGTTTAAGTGCTTTCCAAAGGTGACTTGGAGCTTTTCTGCATATGCCTTTCAGCATCGTTTGTGTGCCATTCCCTCCCTCCTTTCCTTTTTCTTTTTTTTATTTTCTCTTCCAGTGTCAATTCATGCTGTTTCTATAACGAGCTTTTCCTCCTGGGCTAGAAGAGGACCTGATCCCACATCCTTTCCAGCTCTGCTCATTGACTCCATGTTATTTTGGAGCAGCCCACCACAGCGCCAAGCACCAAGGAAGTTTCCTTAGAGCAGCCCAGATTTTGTCCTGTTTAGTCCTGGGCAATGATTTGGCCTCGGGATCTCCTTCCCCAACCCCATCTTGCACTGTGCTCTGCAGTTTCACAGCGGGGTGTGGAAACCTCAGAGCTGCAGAGGAAGGGCTGTGCATGGCTGCAGTGTGCCTGGCAGGGGGACAAGGCCCTGTGTCATGGTCCCACCCTCCCCACAGGGCCCATGGCACAAGGGACAGGGCGAGGAGCGGGCTCCAGCCTCCGCGGTGTTTCCACGGGATAGGCTCTGTCTCTGCAAGGTAGGTCTGCTCCCCGGGTTCCCAGAGCAGATCAGCACCTTCAAAGCCCCTCTTAGCCATTAAGACCAGTTCCATGGCTGTAAATCAAAGCAGCTCCATAAGACTTTTTTCCTCTCACCTGAGCCCTGACCTGGAGGGACCACATCTTGTGGAGAGAGGGTAATTCATTCTCCATGCTCACTCAATCCATAGACCCTCGGCCAAGGATGCTGATTATTGCTAACCGGGGTGCTGTTTTTTATCGTCCTGGCAGGGCTGAGAGAGCCCTAACTCATTTCACATTGAGCTCTGAATGGCCACTGCCTGGTAGGAAGTTTTGGTGAGGACCAAACCGAGCTGTTCTCCATTTATCCTATAGAGGACTGTGCACTTTGCAGCTCATTCTCCAACACAGAAATAAACTGTCAGTGGCTTCTCTTCTGGCACAGATTGATCTAATACAACTGCCTCAGCGCACACTGCTTGTGCAGACAGTTCCAGTGCACATTACTGTCATTTCTGATGCCCTGAAAGCTGCTGCCTTCTCCCTCCCATGCTCTTAAATGCCTTAAATGCTCTTAGAAAGTGTGGTGACACTTTTACGGGTGATGGGGCAAGGGTCACAAGCTGAAACTTTGCATGCCAAGAGATGCAAACAACAGATTCCCATCTCTAGGAGGCAAGCAGGATCTGATTTTCTTTGTCAGTAGGTTCATTCTTTGTGCCACATAATTATAGATAAACAAAAAGAAACATGCAATATGCCTTAAATTAAATCCAGTTTTCTGATTGCCACATTAATGGGAGAAAGGTTATCCCAAGCAAGCGCATCTCTGGCTGCTGTAGAAAATCAAGCTACAATGGGAAGTGTAAATTAGAGGGGAATCTCTTGTAAAACACTGAGCTGAGCCATAGCTTTGCCAGTCAATTCCTGAGTGTCATCAGTGACCAAAAGTGTTAAAGGATGGTAAATGAGAAGTAGAGCCATGTCCATAAGTTTATTCACCTAAACTATCAGGTAGCAATGGGTGCCGATCAGCAAAACAACAAATGCAACTCATTTTCAGATGTCTGTGTTCATGGTGAACTGATTTTGTGCCCTTGCACTGGAAATATATGGGCATTCATCCTGCAGAGGTATTTTAAAGTGTTGATCAAAAGTCAGAATATTAACATAAATGCTACAGGTAGACCACTGCTTCAATCCCAAAATTCTGAGTAAAATGTCTGTTCTAGAAAGGCTATCCTATAATATTACATTTTTCTTTTCAGATTTTTTTGTGTGTTTCAATTTTTAATTATAAGGTCTTTCCTTTTTATATAATTTGTTTGTTTTGTTCTATGATACACAAATCAAAATGTTATATAGTACGACAAGCAGCATATATTTTGATCCAGAAAAATAGAAAATCTGTTATAATGTTATAGTGTTATAATCATCCTTTTGATTTTGAAGTAAACTAAATAAGATAAATATTTCCAGAATTGCATTTTAAATGTACTGCTAATTCTATTGGCACAACATGAAACGTTTACTATTAAACTGGAAAAAAAGGTTCAGTATTTAAAACAAACAAATTCCATCCCATCATGTTTCTACACAAAATATCCACTTAGCCTAATTAACTACAGCTCCTGAGCATGGGTGAATGGATTTTCACATTTAACAAGTTCCATGGAGTTCGACACGAATGAGTATTTCTTTTGAATAGTCATGCTTAAAGAATATTGCTGCCCATCATACGGGATTCATTACTGCTCGGATTCAAGAGTCTGTCATCCACAGAGGGAACAGGAATGATTCCATATGACTTAGGTGACAAATCATAAAACATAAAAAATGAATAGCTAACAGCTGTCTGGACTTTTCCTGCTGCAAGCAGTTTCCTTCAAGTTGATATTTCCTCATGCTCCTAATTTTCCAAAAAAGACAATCCAGATGTTCCAGCTGTACAGTACAGGTATCTCCAATGCAACCAGCATCTACAGAGACATCACCAAAGGGCTTCTCTGCTTTTCTCTTCTTCCCCTTGTCTATTCTATTCTATTCTTTCCTTTCTTTTTTTTTTTTTACTTTTAGTTTTTTTATTTCTCCTCAGCAAGAGTAAAACTTGAGCATGGCCAGGTGTTTTCACTTCAGAGGCTCCAATGGCAACAACAACTCCAGTGCTTGGAAGCTAACAAATTTGTTGTGTCACAATTGATAATCAACTCTAGTAAAAGAATGTCCAAATCAATTGAGCTTTAGCAAGGGCAAACTGACTGGACACAGCCAGACTCCCAGCAAAAGTAGGCCAAGCTTGATAAATTTGCCCTTATTATAGCTATTGATGTTTAAATTTCTTCAGGGATGTTGTTACATGGGTGCCTAGTGGTGACAGAGGTACGATGACCTCCTTCGATCCTTAATCTACACCTGTTAGTTGGCTCCCTAGTTGCTTGTGAGTATACTCAAGCTTAAAGGTTAACAAAAGAAAAACAGGCCAAGTTTACGCGACTGCAGCAGCGGATCAATGCAGAGTAAATAACCTTCTCTGTCTTATTTCCCCAAGCATTATTGATCCGAGTTCTTTGTTCTTTGTCATGTTTCTGTCTTCTAATCCCAGGGGACACTAAACGATCAGCTCATATTGGACATGTTAACTGGCACATTATGACAGCTACCATTTTGTCACTCAATGTGGTGCTATATATAAAGAACCCTCAGTTCAGGGGTTTCTGAGCTGCTCTCTCCAAAACAAGCCTCCCATACCTGCTTTTTTCTTTTGGCTTCCTTTGTCTGCTCACCCCTGCCCCTTAGGTATTTTATCTAGAGGTCTGCCATAAGACTAACCTTTTTTTCTTTTATTATTACTATTAATTGCGCTCCTAAAATTTCCTCATCCTTAAAGATGGACAATAACCCAACAGTTAAAAATAATAGACACTTTTGCAGCATTCAGTACACGGCAGGAGTTTCAAGTAGCAGCAAATGCTGGTATCAATTCTGACCTGTCGGGGCTTGTTGTTTTTTATTTAGGAACAGGAGCCCTTTCCTTTCATTATCAAGGTTACATTTAAAGGATATTGTGCTTTCCTAAGTGTTCTCAATGGGTTTCTATGGGATATTACAGATATCACTCTATCCACACTGAGCCCAATCTCTGTCTTTCAGCCGAGCGGATGCTCCAAATGCCTTAACGACTCTATAAACTTGCAGATTTGTGGTGGAAGTCTGTGTTCACTGGGAGACTATTGGATTTCTAACAAAATTAATTGGATTTCCTTCCTTCTGAATGCTCCCTCTACATGCCTATCTCTGAATAAAGACTTGCCAATACTAACTCTCAGACTTATACAGAAGAATCAAGGGGAAAAAAAAAGAAAAGACGTGAACTTGGAAGGCATGGCAACCCACTATTGCTTATTTAGCCTTCCTCACACTTTATCTAGGACACAGAAAAAGCCTATTCTAAAAGAAAAAGCTTTTTCCTCCTGTGCCAAAAAACTCCCAGCAAGGGATCCAATCACTGGAGGAAGTGTTGCGTGCCTTTCTGTCACTGCGAGGAAGAGTCCATTGGCTGAATAGTGTCATATGGATTTAGGACTCCAAAATTCATAAGGCATTTCTGGGTCTGTCTGGTGCCTAATGGACAGCGTGATATAGGTAGAGGGAGTAGGACTACATTTTAACCCAAAAAGAGAATTGATAGTCAGGAGGTAAATTCCCGCCTGTTTCCCCATGTAGAGCGTTTCACTGTATTAGCCATCACTAATCACCGTGCAAATATACCCTGTCCAGTGGACAATAATAGCATTATGACTTTCCTGCCACAGAATCTTATCTTTCTCTAAGTCACAGCTGAGTCAATCTCTGCTTTGAGCAGGTATTTTTGCTAATGCAAAGGAATCCAGGGGAAAGAAAGCCGCTGTATATTTGAATTGAATTTCAAGTTCCTTCATGTCTCCATAGCTGATAATTAAACCAACTGACCTGCTTCTGCATCGAAGCCTGCAGGAAATTAAGCAGATAATACTCTTCAGGTAGATAGGCTTTGGGGGATAGTTTATTAAAAGAAAAAGAAAGAGTCCCCAAACAAAAAATAACATAGAACTATGAGTCTCGGAGCAAGCTCATCACTTGGCTATGGGGGTCTCCCCCTTTTTTCCACTGATAGCAAAGTTTGGAGAAATGTTAGCAGGAACTCTTGAAAGAAGAACAAATAAAAAGACATGTGAAGAATTTGTCCCTGTTAGGCTCAGTCATTCAAGCCTAAAACTCACCTCAAATATTTAGTTGATTATTCCAATATTAATCTTTCACAGATGGCATATTCTCATTTTTCTTTCCTTTTTCTATTTTTTTTTTCAATTTAAACCACTAAAATATGCTAAGGCCTGAAACCTGATTTGGTGTCTATCTACAGAAACATATTATTTGATTTGAAATGGTTTTGTTTTCTCTTGACATGCTGGAAATATATCCTTAAAAGACATTTTCATCTCCATAAAACATTTGTGTTTTTTGGACTTGCTGAAAAACTGAAAAATCCAGGGGTCAACCAGATTTAACAGT
This sequence comes from Callaeas wilsoni, assembly GCA_013398955.1. Taxonomy (NCBI): domain Eukaryota; kingdom Metazoa; phylum Chordata; class Aves; order Passeriformes; family Callaeidae; genus Callaeas; species Callaeas wilsoni. The sequence goes on along the minus strand of VWPU01002707.1, from coordinate 168,183 downwards.
TAATTTTTTCATTATTTGTCTTTCCAGCTGCAATTACTTTGGGGCAAACCCAACATATGCTAATGTTTTTATAGTATGCCTAAAATGTCATAATAAATTCAAATTATTAATAAAACTGACATGTAAATGTGGGAGATACCTTGTATGTGGGCAATATGTGTTATTCTAGTTGAATATTTTGCTCTGTATTTCCAATCAGCGTGAGGGTCTTTTTCAAATATGAGAAGATTTATGGCCTTGTTGTCCTTAAAGAGTTGGCTGGCTGCAGAAAGGACATGTGTACATAGACCATATATCCACCAGAAATTTAACATTCACTAGAATAAAAAAATTCTTCTCCTAAGCAAGGTACAGATTTTTTTTTCATAAAAGTGCATTGTCCCTGTACTGCAGGTGTCAAACAGCATCTCTGTTTTGCATTCCTATAATACAGTCAAAAGGGTTTGAATTTTTCTATTTATTATGTAGCCAGTTCACCTCTACTGCTCAGTAGGATGTTCTGCAAACTGATCTCACTGTTAGGGTGACATCACTATGTTAAAAATAAGCCATGGTGGCATATCTGTGATAAAAAATAATATTATTATTCAAATAAAATTATATTTCAACTGTGCAAAGCTCCCAGTGTGTTTGAAGTGTATATTTAAAGGAGACAGCCCAAGCTCTCTGTTGTGAGAGAAAAGTTATATTTTACCGTAATATTTTTATGTGGCTATAAAATGTGATGAAAAAAACCCCCTCTCAAATGATGTCTTGTTTATTTATTAATTTAGCTTTTTCAGCTGTCAGCAATTGAATCTCCTTATATATGGAAGAAGTTCATCTTTCCTGATCCTAAATTCAGTCTCCTTTTGGAGGACACATGCAGGTAAGGGACCAGGTGTGCATCTCAATATTTAGAATTTCAGCTCTTCTCTCCTTTTAGGTGCTAGATCTACTCCTAGAGGTGGGAGCAGACCCTGATGAGCAGACTGAGACCAGCTTTTATGAAGGTGCTCAGGGGGAGGTTTCATTTTGATTTCTTGTGTTGTTCTCTCAGCCTGGCCTTTGCCCCTGCATAGTGCACCCTTATCCTCCAAACAGCGACCAGCAACCAATTCTACAGTTTCACACCATTTGTGCTTTGATAAGGCAGCAGTCATATTCTCAGAAATCATCAGGGAATAGGACTGAGCAGCCTGGATTCTCTCCTGCAAAGGGCCAAGTCACACAAACGGTGAGAATTCTCACAAAGCTGGTTAACAGATTGAGGTTAAGTGCTCAGCTGACTTAAGACTGGGGGGAGGAAACAGATATGTTGGTTCCTAAATCATAGAAGAACGTTCAGAATGTTGTGTTTGGGTATTTTTTTAATCTCTTGAGAACAGCTGAGAGGATTCTTGGTTTCTTTCAGGCCGTGGTTTCCTTCAGGAAGCGCTGAGGAGTTTAGCTGGCCTTGCAAATGTTGATCTCCGAGTTTTGCCCTGGCTAGTGGGTCATTGGGTAAAGGACTAGAGAGACAGATGTGTCAGAAGCTCTTAAACTTGTCAGAAAAGATACCTTGCTTCTTCCTGTAGGAGACAATGTGTTGGGTTTTTGCTCCTTTCAGTACTGTATAAGATACTTCTGATTTTCCTTATTGAATAATGAAACTCTGTTACAGTTCTCAGCTGGGGCAAACTGATGTTAATTCCACCAAATTTCATATACTGAAGCTGACTTGCTGTAGATGGAATACTGGTCCAGGTTCAGAGGTCTGTATACTAAAAAAATTTTTGTTCTAGAGTGTGTATGCATGTGCAGGCTCATGTACAGCTTGGCTGATTTGTGATCTTGGAGAATTTTTGACATTATTAGTAATATTCCTCCTTTCCCCTCTTCCTAGAAAGGACATTTCCATAAATAAAGCTTTTAGACTGCTCAGCAGATTTACCTCCTGCCCTCTCAGGCACACCCTAACCTCTTCTAATAATACAAATGTTATCTTAGTCTAAAAAGTTATTCTTGTCCTTGTTGTGCATTTTGTTGTACTCCTATCAAGGGCCAAAATAGAAAGAAATCAGGGGCAGTGTGAGGAAGGGTCAAAACCGAGCATGAAAAGATTCCTCTGCCTTCATGTAATGTACAAATCAGGATTGTTAGAGCAAACAGCCACCAACGAGCCACATTATTCATAACACTTCACAGTTTTCTCATGGAAGCCGACAAATGTGCATTGCCTGAACATATTTTGTTAATTCGTTGGGTTTTTGCTATGAATACAGCTGAATAATTTCAGAGCATTTTCCTGACAGTAATGAGTGGTGCTTTGTACCTTCCCTGGGATGCACATTGCTACTGTTTTGCTCATTTTATGGATGGGCAATCTGAGGCATAAAAAAGAACAGGTCAAGTGCAGGATTACGGAATTAAAAGGAGCCTTGACAATTTTTAATTACTACCTAATATTCTAGAAAAACTCTAAAATAACTTATTAATCTGGGACCTCAGCTATTGGAAGCATAATATTTCAGAGAAGAGTTAATACATTTAATTAAAAGAGGCAAAGTATATACTGAAAGCATGATATTTTGGGGAAGAGTTATTACATTTAACTAAAACATAGCAAAGTATTTTTGTATTGCTTAATGAATCTTTAGATGCTAGAAACCTTTGGACCATTTGTTTGATCTTCATATTTAAACATGATTTTAACAGTAACAGTTCACCCATGGCACTAAGAGACATCAGTTGCAGAACAACACACTAATACGGACCAGAGCTGAATTAAACTGTGTTGATGGAGATAACCAGTTGCATATGTTTTTAGTTAGCAGGAGCCAAATCAGATAACCACCATACAGAAACACTGGGCCTGATGGACATTTTTTTTTTTTTAATATATTTTTCTGAGAAAAAACTGAATTGCAGCCTGAGTCTTGGTTACTACCGTTGTCCGTTTGAACTCGGGAATCAGGAAAATGAAATTCTGGATAAAGCGAAAAGATGACTGGAGAGGAAGGAAGAGCAAAGTATGTGAAGGGCAAAGACATAAACATTGGTGCTGTTCTCTTCGTGTTACTCCACAAGGACCTTCTATTGATTTCTCCGGGCATGCTTGCACTTCCTTCCTTCAGTGACTAATGATACGCCCTTTGGGTTATGATGACACTGCATTTCATAGGCCTGCAGGTCGAATACCTGATGTATTCTCTGCCCAGCTCTTACTTTAAGTCATTGTCCTGCTCCAAGCCAGGCTCTTCTCAAACGTGAGGCAAATAAGAAAGGGACATAATTTACGTCATGCACCCCAGGTTGGAGAATAAAGCACGACACTTCAAGTAGGTTCAAACGTAGCCCGATATTGTCTGAAGCCTCATTTCCAGTCCGTGGCATAGCATCGAGTCTGGTGTCTTTAATGTTTTTCTCACAACAGTTTCCAGAACTCTGTTTCCTTCTGCAGGAGCCCCAAAGTGCATATGTGTTAGGCACACATTTCCTCGCCCACCTCTGCGTTGGAACACAGATTTGTTTTAACTTTGATTAACAATCCTCCACAGAAATTTAAAGAAAGAAGTGACTGATTCTTCTCTCACTTTCAGTAAATTAGGAATAATTCCCCTCTCCCTCCCACCCCTAGGCCATGGAGTTAACATAAATAATGTGAAACTGGTGAAGGTGACAGAAGAGTTAGGCTAAAAATGAAGAAACCTACTGCCTTCAACACCGAGAATATGGGGCGCAAATTATATCTCGGCCTATTTAATTGCCAGGCAAAATGTGGGACAAGAACTCTTGGGGGCTCCCAGTCACCAGCAATATGAAGGATTTGATATAAGTAGCCCGTAATAGCTGCTCTGGACAACCTTCTTCTCATGTTCAAGAAGCAAAAACAGCAGGAGGTTTTCAGAAGCGTGAAGAAGAAGTAAGCATCTGACGTTCACTTACTTTTAACAAAAGTTTGTCCTATGGCAACCCTGAGTGCCTTTGAACATATCAACCTATATTCCACCAGCAAACTAGGTTTTGTGTAATGAACTACCCAAGCTTCCCCAGCAAGCACCTGGAAGACCAGTAACACCACCACGAGATTCAAATTAATGACATGTAACCTTGAAATGGCTGATTTGACATAAAGGGTTTGTTTTTTTTCACAATACTCAACACTGTTTTTACCGTCTGGAGGAATACTTTTGTGAAGCCAGAGATCCCATCATTTAATGTGCAAAATTTAGGTTGTCAATCAGGATGCCTAAATAGCTCATGTTTGTAACAAAATGTAGCTATCAGGCTTTTTCTTGAGTGTTTCATGACGTAAATGGGAATTACTGATCCAGAGATTGAGTTTACAGCTCTGATTTGAAATTTCCAGTCTCTCAAGAGAATACTCTGATTTGAGAAAATCTTAGAGGGCATAAAAATACATTCCTAATAGTCTGAAAAAAACACTGATATTGAGAAGCCTCCAGACTTTTTTCCACAATTTCCTATTCTTACAGAATACCTAGTACAGAGAACAGTTTAAATAAATGCAGACACACTGTCCCTGTCTCGCCTTCATTTGGTGCTAAGTCCCCCAGAGAGGAGAGAACAATTTCTCAGCTGAAAACTGGGAAACTGCCTTTGGTTCAACATTTCCTTCTTGAGTTACACAGTATTTATGCTGCTCCTCTGCCAGGTGTTGATAGGAGTGGTTGATTTTTAGAACTTTATCATATTTAATCATTGCTCTGGTCATTAGTTAAGATGGTTCATGTTCTTTCTTCTTTTCCGCGTCTCTCCAAACATATCAGCCAGGGGAGCATTGGATAAAAAAGGCTGCAGACCAAGCACTGTGGTCCCACTTGTTCACCTTGGCAGTGTTAAGAATCATCAGTTTGGCTGGACACCACAAATTTTGGTCTTAGGGCAGATAGACCAACAAGGATGGGGATGGAAAGGGAGCAGGGGAACTTTCCAAACACTCCTCTGGCTGCTGAACGAGGGATGGCAGAGCCCAGCAAAGCAGAACAACCACCCATGTCAAGTTCCAGTTGCATCCCAGGCACTGTTGGAATGAGCAGAGTTGTTTGGAGTGGTGAGGAGTCATGGCCAGGCACCATGAGCCATTGCCCAGGCTGGGTCCTGTCCTGCCAGCAAGGCCACACACCCCACCCCGGCCAGCAACAGCCCGAGCAGCTGCTGGTGCTGCAGCTTCCAAGGATGGGAAGGTGCCTCATGCTGGAAATCTCAGGAAGAAAATGTATAAACAGAAAAAAGACTTTTTTTTTTTTTTTTTTTTTTTTTTTTTGGTGCCTTTATGCAGCCAAATTTGATGAGACCAGAATAGTCCTTGAAATTTAATGAAGAGACATGGACAAGCTTAGGCAGGACTCACACCCATAACGTGAGCCCCTCAAAATTACCTGCCACAGGCCAGTGAAATGAAAACACACAAATCTGAAGGCAATTTCTTACTCTGTTGTTCCTAGAACTGTTTTTCCTGTTTCATTCCTCTTCCTTTTGCTGCCACCATTGGGAGGTGCTGGCTGGATGCTTTCAGTGTGGTTTTCCAGTGCAGAAATACATTGCACCAGCTGATAGAGAAATACATTCACACACAGGGAATTCCTGAGCCGACTGCTAGTTATAGAAATATTATTCAAGAGCCAAAATTATGTGATCCTTCTTGGAACAAAAAGACCATGAAAATCAGCAAGAATTTTCCTCCATTGAGGATCTGGAAATCTATGCCATCTCTTAATATCCAACAGACTTCTCGAGTATCTGGTGTGATTTTTTTAAGTGAAACATATGATAGAAATGGAAAGCTTAATCAAGTTTCCTGAGCTTACTAATTACTCATTCTTTGGGTTTATTTTCTTCCGTGCTTTGCCTGACAATTGAACATGGCAGAGACGTAAATCTGAGAGGTTTGTTTTGCTTTCAACTAGCTCTTAAAACACCTTTTCTATACACACACAGAGATTAAAATAAGAAAGAAAGGATGTCAGCCATATGATAACAATGAGGAATGGCTGGTCAGAGGATTGGACTCCTTAAAATGAGTATGTTTACCATCCCTTGATTGATGAATTACCAGGGATTTTAATTGTAAAGCTCTGGCTGCTATTGCCATATTTCACAGACTAGGATCAGCAGCTATTTCATCTACCTGTAATTTTATTTCTTTACCAAGTGCCTGATCATGAGAAACAATAACTGTCAGCAGTGTAAATTCCCACAGGACTTTGAAGATTTACTCTGACTAACTACAGATCCATCCAATATCTCTCAAGATCAGTCTCTACCTGTCCCAGATTGAGATGTAATGTGGCTGTAGACTGTAACTGTTTACAGAAGTGGGAGCCTTCAATAGATCAGTGTATGAAATCATTCCTATTCTTCCACAGTAGTTTGTAAAGTTTCCAAAGAGCTTTCCAGGCTTTCTGGATGAAAACCACTATATAAATGCAAGATGCCATTATTATTTATTGTTTCAGTTTGACAGAAAGATGGAGGGTTTCATTTTGACTTTATATTTCCACTTCGCCTTTGTTTCATAACTTTCTGACATGCAGAATTTTCCTTTGTATTCCTTGCAAGCCTTACAACCTCCCTGTTAAGGCAGAGGTTGAGAATGCTGCAGCCACAAATAAAGATTAAATTAGAGCAAGTTTTAATTATTTTTTGTGTTCTTATGACATACTAGAGATCATACTAAAGGTCCCAATTTTCAGTGTCCTGTATCAGAGACTAGCTGGTTCAGGATTTTCCAAAAATGAGCAAAAAATCCACTTGTGACCAGCTCTGAAAGGCCCTTACAAGAAAGGAAATTTTTTTTCAGAGCCTTACATTCCTGCTAACCTTGGCCCTTAGAAATAATATCTTATATTGCTGTGAAAAAGAGTTTCTTTGCTGTCTTTAATAGCAGTTAATTTTCTTTTTACATCTGTAAGGAGGGTAAATGATGGGAAACCCAAATAGCAGGAATTATGTGCTGTTAATTTGAATACCACAGAATTTAGCCACAGTTTGCATGTATCTGAAAAGTGAGATATCCACCTCATTATTGTCCCTCTCACAATTTATTTTTTCCTTTAATTCATCCCATAGTATTTTGTGATGAGAAATCCTATTATATAATTATGCTATGAATATTATTTCTTCTTGAATGTTTAATTTCTTAAATTCTAATAAGGTAACTGTTATTTGCTTGTACTTTGAGCAATCCACAGCTTTGTTGACCACAGGAAAAAACTGCTGTTCATTATGGTTGTTCTGCTTGAGCCAGTTGGAGTCTCAACCCAGTGTCATTTTAAAGACCCTTTAGAACAGTGGATGAGAGACTCAGCTCTCATCCCATTACCAGCTTTATTTAATCTAAAATGCCTCTGAGAGAGAGAGACTCCCTTATCTCTGAGTTGTGCAAACACACCGCTGCACACCGATACAAGATCTGTTGTGAACTGTGTAGGAAAACTGGTGGTGAGTGGAATCCTAAGTACGTGGATCCAGCAGGTAAAACAGGAGCGAGGGGAAGGGCTGAGGTCTGTGGCCATGTCACAGGCACTGGAGGAGAAGACAACTGCTTCTGCAGTGCACAGAAACGAGAGGAGCAGAGATCTAGTTTGATGGATACCATCACCGCATTGCTAACACTAATATCTTTAGCACAGCACAAAAAGAAATTAAAGAAGGCGTGTGCTGTCTGACATATTATGGTGCTGTGCAATCCCCCAAATGCTGAAATACTCATGTAGACATTTTTTGGTGTTGTTGTCTTACTCATAATTGCTCCAGTGTCAAATGAGGTTGTAATGAGAAGTGGAGTTGTTACAGAAAGTTCACTGTTCTGGAACTTCTGTGAGATGGTGTCAAATAACAACTTTTTTTCCCCATGTTTTTCCCACTTTTGCAGCTGCCTCTTCATTCCCTGGTTTGGAGACTGACTCAGAAAATAAGACATTAAGCTTTAAAGCTAGCTGAAAAATAAAGGGTGGAGATGTGAAAAATGTCAGGGACTTGGCATTCTTCTTTTCATTAGCTTTCAAACTTTTACAACATTCCTTAATAGTCTTGTTTAATACTGGTTGTTCCAGCTACTTTTAGAAGATATTTTGGAAGACATGAGGCCTAGATATGCAGACAAGAAGACTGATGACTTGAGGCACAGACCAACCAAAGATTTATTCCAGATGTTCTGTATGCATCTGATAAAGCAGTACCTGGTGTTTCATTAGGGTTTTTTTTGTAAAAATCATGCACAACATATAGGTTGAGAATATCTAAGTTGCAGACTGGACTTGTATGAACAAAGTTGTAGGGATAAGAATATTTTGGACCCATTCTTCAGCTCATTTGTGTGCCAGTGTTTGCAGTGTGTGGTTAATGTGGACAGTAAGGCCCCTTTCCCTTCAAGACCACACTGAGATGGTTTCTGTTGGTGACCATTCATAGTTATTATTTTATTTGTGAATCTCTACTTATCCTTGCAGATCTAAATGGAATAATTTCAGCTCACAGGAGTTTACTAGTACTGCCTGTCTTCTAGATCTACTCTGTGATCTGCAAAAAGCATTTAATGTGAGAATTGGCCTTTTCTGCTACTGACTTATATTTTTGTTTGACTTCATCCTGAGCTGAACAGAGCTTTGCACAGAGCAATGAAAAGTCTAACTCTTGCTCACTTTTGAATACTTAAATGAAACGCCTGAGTTTGGAGACCTGGCTGTGGGACAGATGGACAGTGCCAGGGAGAAAACCATCTCTAAAGATCATTGTGGGAATTTAATTTAATATCTGGATGTCTTGTTCTTTCTCTGTCAGCCCAGAGGACGCAGGGCTAGCAGATTCCCATCCACTTCAGCCCACTGCCTCAGGTTACATTAAATGAATCCAGACTTCAGATGAGCTGTCTCAAGAAGAGAAAAAAAGAAAAAAAAAAAGGACATCAAAATCAAAACCATACACTAATATATCAGTAAAGCAGCAAAGAAATAAAGAAAAAAGGGATAAAAGTACCTGTAGGTTGAGAAGTGCAGCTCACTGAGTATTTCCATCCTCCAACTGCTCCCTCTGCTGCCTGCAAGACAGTGAGAGGGCAGCCAGGAAGAGACGTGGTCTCTGTATGGCTGCCCAGGTGGGCTCTGCATCCTTCTTCCTCTCTCTGCTCTCAGCATTAGAGATTCCGACAGTTCCTAGATAAAGTTAAAGACTCATGTAGTGATCTTCACACTAATTGGACTGTAATGTATAGCCTCGGTCAAGCAAATCTCTCCCAGCACTCCTCTCCACAGACGGCAATCAAGCCATTTACAGAAGATGCATCGGCTGCTGGGACCCTGGAGTAACCTTAAACTGCACTGGCCTTTTAGCAGAAAACACAATTAATTTTGATACTGAAGGGCAATTAGGACTGGGGTTAAAATAAAAAATCTTCTGAGCAGAGAATGTCAAAGACTGGGAAGGAAACTCTTTCCCTGTACGCAGCGTGTTGAAGGTCTGTAAGCACAGCAACTGTCAGCTCACAGTAATTCAGGTCACTTTAGAAACCCCCTGTTTCCACAGAAGAGATGTAAATTCAGATTAATAAGCACCACACTCAAACCCCACTAAGACTGATTGCCACTTTCTTTCAGTCTTTGCTGCCAGAGTGAGCACAGCTTCTTCTCCTTCTTGCTGGGGAAACCTGCTTTACATCCCAGAATTTAGTGAAATGACCAAATGCATTTATTTTGTGCTGTTTCATTTCCAAAGGAAAATGCCCTCACAGCTGACACTCTGCAAATCTCAACTCAGAGCAAATCATGTCAGCAGCTCTGTAAACTTCTTTTTAGAAGCACAGAAGGTGTTTACAGTAATACACATCTACGTTCACCATCATGCCCTGGCATATGTGAAAGGCAGCCAGAATTTTGGCCTCACCTGTGCAAAAGGCTTAAGCCCGTGTGACTCTCCATAGCTTTACTGTGAAGGTGGTGAGGCCCTGGCACAGGTTTCCCAGAGAGGTTGTGAATGCCCCAACCCTGGCAGTGTTCAAGGTCAGGTTGGATGGAGCATTGAGCAATCTGGTCTAGTGGAAGGTGTCCCTGCCCACAGCAGGAGGTTGGAACTAAATGATCCTTGAGGCCCCTTCCAACCCAAATCATTCTATGAATCTTTTCTATGAACTCAATCAAATGCACCAGATTTTTTGGTTGTGGGTTTTCTTCATCGTTTTTCCTCCCCAGAGCAATCAGCTGAGCACTCAGCTGAAGTCTTTGAGTGTCACTGGCACAACCCAAGCACCAGAAAAGCCATTCGAGCACAGAGAGGAAGACAATGCTCAGTGTGAAAATTTTAATTTCACTTTTTTTTTTAAGGACAAGGGATAAAAGATGAATGCTTAGAAATTATATGGGAAATCCTGATCCAGCAACATCTAATGGGCAAACAGAATATCTCCATGTATGCACACACAGGGTGTCTGGAAATACGTGGAGGAGGGTGAGAAGGAGTCTTCATGTAATTAGAAAGCATCAAGATGCTACTTCCCTTGATGCTATCAAAACCACTGATTTTTCTTTGTATTTCCAGGTTTTCTTTTCCAGTTACAGAGCCCTCCATTCTGCAGTGAGCTGATTTCACATCTGAGACTCGGACAGCCATCCCAGAAGCTGAATGAGGGAAACCACTAACTGATGTTAGATTTTCACAGTGGGTAGGTTTTGTTTTATTTAAAAACAGCATCCTGAGGGAATCTCTCTGTGGCAAAAATGGCATGAGAAGCACTAGCAGCTAATAGAGCAATGGAGTTCACAGGGTTAAATCTATTGTTTTCAGGGATTGATTCAATCTCTGTTTTGTCAACCAGTTTAAGTTCCAGGGCCCCCTTCCCACCAGCTACAAGGAAGGGAAAGGAGCCCAGAGTAAACTCATTTGGGCCTTTTAAGTACAACATGATTCATATTTGTGTGCAGCCTCTGTCATGGGTTGTGCGCAGCCCACTGCCAGAACCCGTGTCACCCTCTCAATCTTGTGCCAAGGGGGCAGGTGGACAAGATAACTTAATAGCTCTTATTCATTTGGAATTTCTCTGGTTATGGGGTAGGTCACCTTGTTCAGTGAGAGAGGAAAAGCATTTAAATCTTCAGCCCAAACTCAAGCTTCCATGTAGGCAAGTTCCACAGGAGCTGAACTTAACATTTCTTCTCTTGTTGTCTTGCAGTTTCTTGAGGTGTCCCTTCATGACGGTGATGCAAGGGCTCCAATGGTAACAAAAATAACAATAATCCCCCCTGTTCCTTCAAGTGACATGAAATTAAAAGTTCTCACCAAGTGACTTGCATGAGGGAAAGGAGCAGGTTTAATGCCTGAAAAGATGTGACCTTCTGTTGTAACCAGACTTAAGAGGGGTTCCCACATCCACACAGATGAGGGGTGGGAGGGCAGAGCATGTCCCATCCACTCCTGCAGAGACTGGTCTGCATCAAACCATGCAATCAAACTACTTGATTGCTGATTCAGTTCTGCTTGTAGTCCTTCCTGAAAACTGGAAAGGATGGAAAGGATAAGATACATGGGGTTTATTTTAATTATTGTCTTCCTGGGTATATTATAATTTCCTTTTTTAGAATTTTAAACAATTTCTAAACATAGAAGCAGAAGTGTTAGTCTGGATGAAAGAGAAGACAAACCTCCACATTTGAAAACAGGTAGCATCAAACCTTACAAAGGCATTAACAAATCCTGATGACATGAATGCCCTGCATTTTTACACCCTGAAGCACGTGAGCATCTGAAGTACAATTTAAATGTTGTGGGGTTTTTTTGTTTGCCTATTTGTTTTCACAATGCTTCCCATGGTGATCCCTAGCTTTTCTAGTTGCTAGTACAGGCATCATCATGTATTTACATGCCAAAATGGACCAAAAAATATTGCAAACCATTCCCAGATTTTTGAAGCTCAAACTGAATCTATATGAGAAAAAAAAAAAAATTAAGTTTCCACATTGGCATTTTTCACACACACACAAACTCACCATGTATTTCTTCACTGTAAAAATTCAGAGTTGTGATTTTTGCACAAATTTCATTAATAAACAATACATCTGTCATGATTTTCATCCAAAGAAAGGAAATCACCTAAAAACTCTATTTAATTAACCTTTACAGCCCCCTTGTGAGCTTGGCATTATTATCTCCATTTCACAAATGGGCACATTGAAACACAATGAGCTTAAGTGACTTCCTTACAAGTAAAGCTACATAGCAGGTCAATGGCAGAGCTTGGAATAGTTCCCAAATCTCTTGGGCCCTGGTCCCGAGTTTTAAGTGCTACAAACCTTCCTTTCTTAAAATGGGTGGTGTTTCAGATCATTATTTTTTGTTTTATTGAGCACAAGGTGCTCACATCTGGGATAAAACTCTGGAAAGCATCTAAAAAATGCTGTGCAATTTGAGCATCTAAAAGAGCGTCTAAGAAGGAGAAACAAGCTCTTTCATTTTGTTTAAGGGCTGTACACAAATGTCTCTGGTGGAAAATAAGGAGTCTTTAAGAATGATGTGTGACTTCTAGTGATGGAGCCTGGGTTAGCAAGGGTATTTATTTTTCCCTTCATTAAGAAACAACTTATCATTCCAGTAAAGGAGCTGTTAATGAGTTTGTTCACACTCGCTGAGAAATGACTGCAGGATACTCCTCAGAGAACTTACTCTGAATGCATACATAAACCAGCCAGAGCTCTAGGTACAACCAACAACCTGCGGAGGGAGAGGAAGTGCTTTTGGATTTCTGCCTTTCCGTCTGTTTGCTTCTTTGTTTGTTTTTCCTCCCCCTCCAGTGCTGCTGCACAGATCTGGGAGGAAACCGGCAGATTTGGAGCATGCAGGTCGAGGTCTACGTTCCTGGACCGACACCAGACCCATGCGAGGGGCACAGTGACAGCGTGACACTGCCAGCCAGGCGGCTCGTGGGGGGAAGGCAGGAGCATGTGCTCAGTCTGCAGCTCACCCAGGAAGCCAAGATCTGCTGCCCAAACCTTCAGGAGAGGGAGATGCCCACGTGTCTCGTCACACTCTGTGCTGTGGCCCTCCATCCATGGCATGGGCTGGTGTCCTCAGCAGCTCTGAGCAGCATCCAGCTGCACCCTGAGGAGGCCGCTCAGGTCATGTCCCAGCAGCACACGTGGGGGTACATCCGCTCCCCAACAGAGGAGGACAAGGCCGGCACTGAGGTTTTCTTCTGCCTCTGCTTTCAGCATCGCCTCAGGCTGCTGGCTTGGAGTGTGTGCACTTCTGTACAGGGCAAAGTTTGGGATTCCCCAGCACTGGAAAACATTCTCCTGGCATGATTTCAGACAACCTTTTGATGGTACAGGCTTCCAGTGTGGGTTAACGCATAATTAGACTGCGCAATGCTATCAGAGAATTACGGAGCAGACAGGGCAGCCTGCCCACTTGGGCAGTCCAGAGATGATTGTCAGACTGCTCCTCATGTCTTCAGACTGTTTCCAGCAAAACTGGATGTCTGTGTCTGGGCTATATATATAAGTGTATATATATAATCTCTCTTTACCATCCACCTATTGTCCTCCTGTTCTTTTTTGTCAGCTGTTTTGAGAAGTATTTCCGACTCAGCAGCATGAATAATTGTTGGGGTTTCTTGTTTGTTTGACAAAATATGGATAACAAATGGCAGCATTTGCCCTTCAGACTCCAGTTCTACCCTGAGAAGACCCACCCTGACCTCCAAAACGAAATCAGTAACTTCACCCCTCTTCATTTCCTCATCCTGTGTCTAAACCCAAGGGAAGTGGGTTGAGACCTTTTGCACATAATCTGACACACGGCACGCAGGGCCGGAAGGCAGAAAATCATTTCAACAAAAGGCCAGAGCTCTGGGTTAGGTAAATTCAGGAAGGAGAGAGATAGGAAATGGCAGTAATGTCGCCAATAGACCAAGAGGATCCTGGCACCAGCCGGGGTGTGAAATATGAGGTTGTGTCTAACAAGGACTGAGTAAAAAAAGTTCAGCTCACTTTGAAACATATGACACCAAAGACATTTACAAAAACAGCTTTGGAGAGGAGGTGGAAAGACATTTATTTTCTTCAGGGAAACTGCCCTCAAGGAAAAGAATCGTGTTTGACATCCAAGGCTAGGACAGCAGATAGGACTGCCAGAGGACTCACCCAGACACGTGACATAATCCCAGGATGAGTTTCCCTACGTGAATCTCACCCTTTCAGCCAGCCAAAGGCCCTAGAGTCACCTTGCGTAGCATATGTGTGTATATTTGTGTATATTTGTGCACATGCTTAGCTCACAGCCCTACGTACACGCAGTGCAGTTTCACTCATGCTGTCCTTACAGAGCTCTATCTAACCACTGTTACCTCTTACTGGAAGAACTCAGTTGTACACATTTTTTGAGTATTTCCAGGAATGCTGAGTCCATCACTTCCCTGGACAGACTGCTCCAATGTTTGGCCGCACACGTGAAGAAAGTTTTCCTAATATCCAATCTAAACCTTCCCTGGTGCACATGGAGGCTGTTTCCTTTTGTCCTGTCACTTTTTACCTGGGAAAAAAGACTGACCCCCACCTGTCTACAACTTCCTGAGCTGGAAATAGCACAACAATATCCTTTACTAACTACTTTGGCAGCTCCTTGACTGAATCAGGAAGTTCAGAGGTAGACTGAAAGGAAGAGAATAAAAAAAAAAAAAGCAAAAATAAAACCGAAAAAACCCCAACCCACATACCAAAAAACTGGGACCCAGAAAACTTGACTTTTTTTTCCTGAGACTTTAAAACTTGCTTGATATGAGCTTGATTTGTTTTGTCAGTAAAGGGTTAAAGTTCTCACTTTCAAACATGTAGGTGGATGTTCTATTAAAGGCAATGACAGTTTTGTTATTAACACCAATGAAAACAGGATCCAGCTCTTCATCACCCATCTACCTCCCAGTAAACCCACACATCCTGAGAGAATAGAGGTTCCTTTTGACTGTTACATGTTTTTGCTACACTGTCCTTGGACCCCATCTGCGTCCTCTACCTGAATTAAAATGAACCCTCCTTTCTTTATCCTCCCCCTGACTTCATTCCCACTGACCCTCTATTCAGCTGATCTCATTTAAGACTGAGTGTATTTTATTTCTTTTACGACTTTGTCTTCTGTAAGAAACTCCCTGTCCTTCCAACCTCATGCCACGTGTGACATTCTGTCCCCATCAAAAATCACGTCATTCCTTCAAAATAAGAACTGGCACCAGGTCAAAGTCCTGAAGATGAAAGGAAGGGTTAAGTTTACTTTCAATATTGGAGGAGGGTTCGGAAATAAATGTTGAGGTTAAAAAGTCCAGATGGTAATTCAACTGTATCCCTGCTATAAACATGATTTGATTTATGGGAACCACTAATGGTATCTCAGTTTAGATCTGGATGGCTTTGCTTTCTCTCATCTGTAGCTTGAAATTCATCGGATTTTTTTTCACTCCCACCATGAATCTTTCACTACAAAGAGTTACTCCTATCAAGAATTTGGGAGTTCTTTAAAACCCAGCAATTGATAAACGTTAACAATCCTAATCCATGCAAATTGCCGTCTGAAACCTTTATTTATAACGCCAAGTGGATGTGCTTATTCAAAGCAGTCTAAAAGAGCTTTGACAAGTTCAGTCCTACAGAACTGTATCTCCTATTGCTGTTTTCTCTCTCCTGTCCTTTGGGGATCAAACTGAATCAGTTTTCACTTTTTTTCTGACGTTGCGATTATTAGGTTTCTCAGTTTTGTCAGAAAAATCCATCAGAAATGTTTATCTCATGGGGCAAATAGCAATGGAACAGCATGTTTATCACTTCGAGGGCCATAATCTACAGCCAGCAATGGCCCCAATCTGGTTTGTTTTAAAACACAGAGGCTGAAAAAGAAAAATGCCCATGTCTGAAATGTGTGATGGAGATGTGCGGAACTGCATTAGCCCTGACACCCATTTCTTTATGTCTCTATATTTCGGCTGTCAGTCATTACATATATGTTGCCTATAATCCTTGCAGTTTACTACTTCCAGCCTCAAAAAAGCAAAAACAGTTGGCCTCAACCATTAACACCTAAGAAAGGTAACTTTACATGGTGGACTTTTCAGAAATCTGTGTTCCCATAAGAGTTACTCTAAATTGCAGGCTCCTGGGGGAGGTAAAAATCTGGTTTAGGATGTGGGGACAGGAGTGCGTTGAAAAGAGTCATCATGGATGGTCTCTGTACGACCACGCTCGTGTTATGTCTGGGTACCCGGTCTGTGTTTAAGACACCTAAACTGCAGATAAATGTCCATTTTTAAGGCTATCCAAACAAGCAGAATAATAAGTAGATCAATGTTTACAAGATACATTTTTTTCCTTTATGCATGCCATGGAGAAATAACACAGAGCACAGCACACAGTGAAAAATGAAGAGTGTCTTAGGAATACCCCAGCCTCCTTTGTTGGGTCAGCGCATAATGAAAGAGTAACCAGGTATTCAGGATCTGAGTTTTACAAGGATTTATAGATGCATTGATTGGCTTTGAATTGCTTGTGTCTCCAAAGACTTGCGATGTGCTTCCACCAAACCATCAGCATTTCTCCTAAATTCCTCAGGCTGAGGGAATGTGGGAGGGAAAGAGAGCAAATAAACCACATGGGACAGATGGCAACTAATTCCCTCATGTGACATCAAGTGATACCAAAGTGATGTGGTCACCACAGCAAGGCAGGGAAGGGAAAGGGGAAAGGGGAAAGGGGAAAGGGGAAGAAGAAAGGGGAAGGGGAAAGAGGGAGGAGAAAGGGGAAGGGGAAAGGAGAGGGAGAAGGAGAAGGAGAAGGAGAAGGAGAAGGAGAAGGAGAAGGAGAAGGAGAAGGAGAAGGAGAAGGAGAAGGAGAAGGAGAAGGGGAAGGGGAAAGTGGAAAGGGGAAAGGGGAAAGGGGAAGGGGAAAGGGGAAAGGGAAAGTGGAAAGGGGAAAGGAGAAGGGGAAAGGGGAAAGGGAAAGGGGAAAGGGGAAAAGGGAAAGGGGAAGGAACTAAATGATCTTTAAGATCCCTTCCAATCCAAGCCATTCTATGACATTGTGAAAATAACTGTAAGAGATCAGGGACAGACATAGACATTTCAGCCAAGTTATTCTTATAGAAACCTCTCCTTAACAGATTGGAAGGAAACCAACATGTAAACTGGAGTTTTCAAGCAATCCAGGCCTGCTGATTTTCAAGACTTGTAGTCAAATTTGCGTGGTGGTTCTCTGTAGAAGTCAGCTTTTATCTCCAGCTGTGGCACTGATTTGCTGTGTGGTATTGAGTAAATCATCCTGTTTCATTACAGACTTGGACTGCACACAACCTCCCGCCAAAATAATAAAAGGTGAGAAGTCAAAATCAATTTCATTAAGCTGGAACAAGTCAATATTTGGATGCTCTATACTGGGAATGGGAGTGGTTCAAAGTCAGTACCTGAAGGGTAGTTTTAAATGGGCAAAATAAAAGTCATCAGAATAGGAAAATTGATTTTGGGAACTTAAATCAATGAGTGTGCCAGTTACAATTTACACACCTGGCTAAAATACTGTAAGATATATGCTTACAATCACTAAGTATTGCTATTATTACATAAATGTTGCAAAAAACCACTGACTTTCCACTGAAGGGAAGTGCTGAGACGTCTGGTCTGAGATTAAGTAGCACAAAGGCCTTATCTGCACTCAAAAACATGCTGGTTTCGTTTATGTGGGGCTCAGCTCCATGTAGCTCTGTGTAGCTCTGTGTAGCATTCTTGTTTTAGTGTTGCTGAAAACTGTTCTTCATTGACTTATTCTGGACTGGAATGAGCCTGCTTTAACATGCCCTAGGACATCCATTATGCTTTTGTACTGGTAGATCTAAACTGGTATCAAATTAACACTTTCATTTAAATCAGTGCAACTCAATGTGTGATCACCAACAGAACCAATTCAGTGAGTGTTGTCTTTAAATGAGCATTTCAAATCTCTTTGGCTGCAATCTGAAGTGTCTACAGGAGCCATCAGGATCAGCTCTTTCCATACATATCAGCTATATTTTCCATGATACGTGCAGAGTATTTGCAGAAATAAATGGGAAGATGTTTTTCCCATATGTGCATGAACTCTGAACTCCAAGAGTTCAAGTGGGTTCAGTTGTTCTCCTCAA
The DNA here is from genome assembly GCA_013398955.1 of Callaeas wilsoni. Lineage (NCBI taxonomy): Eukaryota > Metazoa > Chordata > Aves > Passeriformes > Callaeidae > Callaeas > Callaeas wilsoni. The sequence continues at coordinate 150,060 of VWPU01002707.1, read as the reverse complement.
ACTGTCATTCTAGTCCTAATTAGTACATGGTGCCGTGAGCAATTTAAATGGAATATATTAATAGAGGAGAATTCAGGGGAGGAAAAAAGAAGCCCTCCCCCATACCCCTGCCTGCAAAAACTCTTAAATAAACAGGGGATTTCTTAAGGGTGCCTCACACCCTTGCCACCTCCCCCTTTCCCTTAACAATAAAGATTGAGGGTGGGATGGGTCCGGATGCTGCCTGCCAGGGAGGGTTTCCCACAGGAGGAGATAGCTGTAGACTCCCACTGCTTCCAAGGAGTCGTGGGGGATGGGGGGATGCTGAAACTGAGCCTTGATGGTTCAGGGAAGTGCTGTTTTATTTAAACCCTCAAATGGCTTGACATGCCCCTGGTACTTTCACTGCCTAATTATAAATGAAAGGAAAACGGCAAGAGAATCCCCTCCTGTTGACCATCTCCCACTTAACAAGGCAGCGCATGTCGCAGTCTCTACCTTTTTAGCTCTGTCCTTGCTTTTATCCTTCTGCAATTTAATCCTAACTCAATTATATTATTACAGCGTGTCACTTTGAGTCACTTTCCCCCTTATTGGCATATGGCTCTTTTCAGTTTCACTGCTAATTCTTTTCCAGTGGACTTGTTTAAAACGTACTCATTTTCTGCTTAGACTCTGTGTTATTCACGCATCACATTTCTGCAATGCCTGGCTAACTTCCTCGGGAGGAGAACGGGAGCCGGGGATCGTCGCTCTCTGCATATATTTGCTGGAGTTTCCATCCCGAATTGTCAAAACACAAACTAGATGGCAGGAAAGGTGAGCAGCATGCCCTGTCTGTCAGAAATGTGGAGAGGAGGCTGCCCTCCGCTGGGTCTGTTCCAAAGCCCTGGGCTGGAGTGATGAGGAGAGCTGGTGAATACTGAAAACTGTTTTCTGTCTCTATTGTTTTTTCCTTTTTCATTTTTCCCCCCCTTTTAATTTTCAAATGCATTTGCTGACTCCTTGCGCTTCTTTTGACTTTCCTCCTTGTGTCATCCACAGCACAGGCTCTTCCTAGCAAGGTGGTCCTGCAGGTTCTGATTTCCTGGGGAATATTCCAACTGCCCATCCATTCAAGTTGTCTTGAAGTTTGGATATGGGCTACTTGACTGATAGCTAATTAAAAACGGATCTAAAAAGTCACTACTGCAGGTATTTACATGTAAAGAAAAAAAAAAGATAATTCTGTGGTTCTCCACAAGCAGAGAAAGAGGACAGTTTTGAAAATAGACACATTTTCCCCCCTCTCAGCCAGTAAGAGGAGATGGTAACTGCTGAGACGACCATAATGCTACCATGTCCCAAATGTCACCTTCCCAAAAGAAAAACAATCCCTTTTAGGTTTTCATGGAATCCCAAAACAGTTTGGTTTGGAAGAGACCTTAGAGATCATCTAGTTCAAACTCCCAAACCTGGGCTGGGACGCCTTTCACTAGACAGGGCATTGTTTTCCTTAAGGTTGTTTACAAATGAAATTGTACTCCAATACAGAGATTCTAGACAATTTAGCTTCTTTTGGTGAAAAACACCTATGTTTCTTTTCCGCTTGCATACATATTCTTATTCAGGATTGCCTTTTACAGATTGAGTTTGTAGGTGGAATAAGCTAACTAAGGGAAAAGCTTTTTGGTAAACATCCAAATAGATGAGCCCAGAGAGGAATTTCCTGTTTGAAAAAAAAAACCAAAAAAACAAACCAACAGTCGAAAAAAAAACCAAAACCAAACTCTAAAGAAACAAACAAACAAACAAACAAAATTAATGAAAAATAAAAGTCAGGACTCCTTTTTCCAAAATCACGCTTACATGCAGGCAGAGAAACACAAGCAAAGCAGGATAAAATCCCCTTACTGCAGAGGCAAAGACAAAATTAAAATCAGTTTGTTCAGAGATGATGCTTTTGGATAAGAAGAGCAAAACCTTCTGTCTCAAGGTGACCTACAGTTTGTTCAACATCTTTCTTGAGTTCAGCAACTTCACTGAGGGAAGGGGCCACATCCTTGATTTTCGCACTTCTCCACATGCAGCTCTGGAAATGAGTGACTTGAATTCAAAGGTCAAGATCTGTTTTCACAGGCAAAATACATATCTCAGTGCTGACTTTTGCAGTTAGATAACTTGCACACTTCAATGCTGAGATAAGGACCAGGTAGGCTGTTTACAAATTCAGGTCGTTGTAAGTTGATAGTGGAGTGCCTACTACACCTGATATGAAAGGAGGTATAGAAAATTACACATGGGGCTCTGCTACTAGCAGCCATACAAGCAAAGGTATCGATGGGGTTGATTATAGATCTTCTTTCTGAGGTAAATCAAATGTAATAATTATGGAAATCCTGTGAGTTGTTACTTTTCATTCCAAGATGAAATCATGTGAAAAGATGCTCACAGTTTCTGATAACAGGTTCTTAAGCCTCAGGTACTCAAACACAAAGACACTGCTCTCTTTATCCTTTGAGTTTTCCTTTCCTTCTGTTAGCACAGTTCAAACTTGGTAGCTACATTGCTGAGCGCTGTAATGACTCTGAGGTTACAGCTAGCAGTTAAGATAACATGGCATTATTATATCCAAAATCATGTCCACTTTATAGCAGTCCTGAGTGTCCTCTGTTTTCAGACTCCATTTGGGATAAGAGGCAGCTAATTCTCCATCCTCTTGCAGACCACTGGGTGAGGTTGGCCCTTACCATCACATGAATTTCCCTAAATCCCTCAGTCAACTTCTCTGTCAGGCATAAAATTTAGTCTATTTATTCTAGCTCCTCCAGCTCAGCTTCATGTAGAATAACTTCACTCCACAGTAGATTGTAGTCCATGCACCATAAAATTTCCTTAGAAGTTACATTCACTGATTAATTGCTAGAAGCACCAGGGGAAAGAAAAGATCTTGATAGATTTGGGAGGAAAATGTAAATAAACTTCTTTTTGGAAAAATGTAAATATAGGACAACTGTTATATTTTGTTCTGGGTATTTGGGTTTTTTTAAATAGAGGTGAAAATAATTAATTGATTTCTTACACCAGGGTATCTATTGTATTGTCCAACACATTTTGTGAAGATACCTCTTTGAATCAGGTAGTTCTTAATGATTGCTGAGCAAATAAATAGGAGAAACAACAGCCCTTGGAAAGCAATTTATGGAAAGAAAGCATGAAGAGGAGGTGAAACCTAAAAAAAGTTACATCTGAAATGAGTTTTGAAGGAACATATGCTCTCATGCAGCAGATTTTTCAACCTCATAGGAAATATGGTGCTGAAATGAGAATAGGTTGATGAAAGGATGGATTTGTTTTCTATGCAATTTCCTGTACATTTACATGGGAGTATTTCCCCCTTTTACTCTGTGAAAGTCTTTGACTTAATGCTTAGAGGTGTGGGAGCCAGGACACCTACATTCCCTTCCTGGTTTGGAAAGCATTCACATTTATCCTGATGACTCTGTTTATCTTCCCGCACCGCTGATGTTTGTGGTAGGTAAAATAATGACCATCTTTGCCTTAACAAGCCTGTGGTATGGCTCATCAGATGAGGATATTGTGATGAAATCCTTGAATTAATGCTAAGAGTGGTTATTATTTTGCAAGATGGATAGCCCACAAAATGCCACTTTGCTATTTCTAGTGACTGGCACTTGTTTAGCAACACAGAGCACAATTTAGAGGAGGCTTTCCAATTCCTACTGGATGGGATCAATTTGACAGAAGCATCAGTATCAGGAGATCCTCTGCTAGGAAAAGAACTATCGCTCTCCACTGTCTTTGCCATTTACAGGAAGGATTGGTGCCAGCAATTTGACTTTCATCAGCAATAAAACAGAGAAGGAAAAAAAAAATTTAAAAGAGTCGCAAATGATTCTATAATGTCCTTGAAATTAAATTAAAAATAGCCATCACTGCCAAAACTCAGAAAAGGGACTCGCAGCTTTTTTACAGTGCCTACTACAATGTGGATTTATGATTGCCGGAATACTGCTTACTGTATAACAAGTGTAGTATTAAGTGCCATATTGGACTACCATATGGCTACTAACCTCAGAGGTTGGTAGCAACTATCAGTGTAGAAATTAGTGTGCAGAATGAGCCTGAGGATAAAACCAGTTATCACTCAAGCATGCTATATAATTGGCTGTAGCAAGAAACTAAAAAATGTCTCGGAAACCAGATGGATTTGAAATGTTCCATTATTCATAAACAATTTTTTTTTTTTTTCTGCAGCAATACTTGTTCCTTTCCCAAATATTCTGTTGTTAAAAAGAATAATTACCATGCAGAAGCAAAAAGTAGGGAGGATAAAAGTCCTTGCTGCTGGGAGGGGGTGGCATGTGTCTTGCGTCTGTGTTTTGGCCTGGGCAGCCCCTGTGCCCAGAGTGCCTGCGTTGGGGGCAGCTGCTTTGTGCCAGTTCCTGCAGGGACTTCGCTGTTCTCCTCCCATGGAGAGCAGCACTGGTGAGGGTGGTGTGGGTTTGCGTGGTGATGTTATTAACAGCCCTTCACAGCTGTGGAGACTCATCCCTTCCCCAGTGTTTCCCTCCTTTTTGATCACACAGATGACAACCATTGTAATCTCCCTGACAGGAACTGCCTCCCCGGAGGACACCACGTCCCCCCACGCACACACGCTCTCTTCCTCTCCCTCCATTTCGTCCCACTCCTCCCACCTCATGCCTTTTCCCACTCCTTCCCCAGCTGGACCCACAGCTGAAGCAGGAAAAGAAAAGAAAGAAAATAATAATGAAAAAGATGCCTTTTGTGTGTGTGTGTGTGGACAGGAAAGTGCAATGATCTCTGCATGTAATATCAAGTGGGAACAGAAACAGGACTTCAATATACAGGAAAGGGACACTGCATAATCCACCTAAATTCAGATCAGGGCAGGAGAATCTCTATGTGGGATGAAGAGCAATCCCTCCCTCTCTTGCCCCACAGCCAGCCTCTTGCAAATGTGTTTTCCTCACTGGAATAATAAAAAAGACAATCCAACTCTTATTTGTATGAAATAGAGGACACATGGGGAACCTCCTCTTCCCATCGCCCAGTTAGCTTTCAGTGTTCCTCTGATTTAATTCTAATAATCCAGCTATGTGTGGAAGGCCAATTCCAGCTGAAGCAGGAAGCCAACCTACAGTTTCATCTAACAAAGCAGGAACAGTGTAGTAGGAAAAAAAACCTCTTGGTTTGGCCTTTCTCTGAGCTGTATGTTAAGATCAAACACTGAAAATAGGGATGCTTTTAGCATTTGATTTATGCCACACATAGGTTTGTGGCAAAGTGGAAAATCAAATTTTCCTTTCTTTGAAGGATCTGAAATTTATTTCCATTGGATTCTCAATAAAACCTTAAAGTTGGATATTTTCCATGTTTGGGTTTTGGTTGGATTTTGTGGTTTTTTGTTATTGTAGTATGAGAAAATACACTCAGGTTCAAGTGAAAACTATTGAGAAAATGAAAATATTGTATTATCTTCTCAGATTTTAAAATTGTGCAATAAAAATTATGTTATAAATTGTAAGAGAAAAGTTCCAAAATCAATTACACTTTCAAAGAAGCCACCAACTTCCAAGTATTTCATTCTGAAAAGAGAATATCACAACACTGTTAGACTTACTGAAATAAGAACCATTTCTTCTTCCAAAGGCATTCAATTCCAATAAAACTACAATTACCCAAATATCTTTTTCTTTCTGTTGAGGAAAGAAAGAAGGAAGCCATCCCCATGCAGTGATGTCTGGTTCCTGGTCAATGGACCAATGGAGCACTGGTGTAGCTGCTGAGTAGGAGGGAGTTATAAAAGATTCACTCGATTTTCTACCTTGCCCCACAGTATGTTGTGTTACTGAGTCAGTACTGATGCATGTTTTGGCCTGGTGACATAAAGAATGCTTCACATGGAAAAGGATTATACTGACGAATTTGTGGCTATGTAAAACAGAGCATCTGCAAGGGCTGGCCAGACTTGGGAAAGGGGCAAACCTTCTCTGAGAGGGTGAGAATTGGAAGTGCAAAGCTGAGATACCTGCAGCTTGTGCATACATCCTTCCTTCAGGTATGTACATTGACAAACAATAGTGAACAGCTGAATTTTTTCCTAAAACTAATTTCTGGAGGTGCAATACCTCAAGCAGAAGCAAAATTATGCTCAGAATCAAAGCATGGATGTCCTCTTTGGTTCATACTGGTTTTATTCTCTAGTAAATAATTTATTTTCTCTATTTCCCTGAACAAAATTTTGGTACGGCTCACCTGAAATTAGAAGAATTGCCTTATGTATTCCACTTGTCCATTGCCAAGGGCCCATTGCCTTTTGTTGCTTAAAGTCCGTTATGATTTAGACTCATTTTCATTATTAAAATGTTAAGACACAAAGATCAAGATACTGAGACAAAAATTATTTAGAGAGAGATTTGGAAGAAGAATGAATGAATGGGTGATAAAAAGTAAGTTCTATGACCTCTGCTGTAACAAGGATATGGGATGTCATGAGGCTGTGGAAGTTTGCTTGTCTATCTGTGTCTGTTCACTATCATTAAATATGTTTAGCCAAATAGTGCATTAAAAAAACCAAAGACACAACTTGCAGTGTTAGGCCCTGCACAACCAAAGCAATATCTATCCATCTATTAAATCTGTAGATAGTGTTTTAGACTAAAGTTATGGTGTTGCACATACAGGGCATTTATTTTATGCATTGCCAGCAATACCACTGTAGCGTAAAACACTTATTTTATGGTGTACTGGGTTTGGTGGAAAGTTGCATGAATCTACTAATTCCAGGTCAGCAAGAGAGTTTAAAAGCTTCCATGATCAGCCTATGTCTGACCTGAAATACGCTTTTGTCAAGACAGGCTATCTAGAAAATTTAAAACAAAAAGAAATGTGTCAAGGAAGCATCAAAAATTTGTGGGCAAAAGGGTGGGTTGGAATGAAATACCTCTAACAGACACAGTCCTCCCAGTTTCAGACTTCTCACATGATGGTTTTCAAGAATAAAGGTACCTCTGGCCCTGATGTGGAAGGATCTTGCTTTCAAAGTTACCACAAAGAAAAGTAATTTCATATTAAAGTATTTCTTTTGGTATTTCTCTCATCATTCACCTCTTTTAATAATTTTGCTTCCTAAAACCACTGTGGGAGACGATTAGCAGAAATTTCTAAGAGAAGCAACAGAGCTAAGAGCAGCAGATTCTGGTCAATCCATTGTTTATAGGATACTAACCACCCCATCCATAAAAAAACTGGTATGGTAATTGACTAACCAAATAGAAGAGTAATTTTCCTGTTTGCTTCTGAATGCTGGGAAATTTAATCTAAAATTTAATCTAATTAAAGAATGTGATAAAGAAAGAGGAAAATATCAGTAGACAGGGATCTTCATCTCCGGATGTGAGGTAGAGTGCCAACAATCTTATAAAATGCCTGAGTCTGGCATCCCAAAACATGACTGTGTTAGGAGAGAATGAGCCAAGCCAACCTCTGCGGTGCGTGAAGGTGAAGGAGATGCCTAGGAGGTGAGGGAGAACAGATGGGAGAGAGAGAGAGCTTAGAGCTTGAGCAACGACTCTATTGTTTAGATCTACTTCTTTCCTGGCTCTCCTGGAGCCCTTGCTCACACGGAAGCACCGGCTGGCCTGTCCCCGGAAATGTCATGGCTGCTGGCAAAGCCTGCCCACTCGTCCGTGGATGTGCAACGGGGGACAAAAGCACACAAAAAGTGCTGGAAAGTGAAGAGCTCTCCAAGCCAGCGTGTGCACTGACCATGACCTGGCCACCCCTCCCGTCCCTACATGGAGCTAGGAGAGGAGCTGTGGTCTGTGAGCTTCTTCCTGAGGGATGCATTCTTCATGTCCACTCTTCCAAAATACACAAGCTAAGAAATTTAAATTCTCTGTCTATGCCTTCATGGATCAGTGAGACTTTGGCACTGGATAAATGTGTTGATATTAATTTCTTTTCCAGATAAGATTTGGTGGTGGTTTTTGTATGTCTCTTAACATACATCATAGAGCTGTGGGATAACATATCTCATCATTTTGAAAATCATGCATCAAAACCGGGATATTAAAATATTTGCTATAAGACATCACAGATGTAAGTGTTTCAAAATTAGTCTTGCATTCTTGATCTCAAGGAAAGGACAAATTGAGTCCATTTGCCCTGTAGAGATCAAAGAATCGTAGGATTCAAACACAGATCCCAAGGGCACATCTCAAACTTGCCTCATGGCATGATGATTTTCAGGTGTACATGAGTCCTGATGGATGTTTGTGCAATCTGCATTTAAAATCTTGATGTCTGATCAAATCCCTTATACTGGTCCATATGCACAAACGTTATTCCCTTCTCCTCTCATCCGGGAGTTCACAATCTGTCATGATAGAAGGTTTCTTGTACCTTTGGAAGCATGGCCAGATCGTCCTTTAAATGTAATATTCACCAGCTTATAGATTACTGTGGAAAAAAGGAAAAAAGTGGATTTGTGGCATAAAGGGGAGGAAAAAAAATGAAGGGAAAAAGAAAGAAAGAAAAAAAAAAAGAAAGAATGGCATTCGGAAAAAAAGGACAACCCTGTCAAAACATGACAGCTGATCCACTGCCTGTTTTATGCTATTCATAGAAAATGCCAAATTCTGCAAATAGTAACCACATGTACATCGGCTTCGCAGACTCAATGTTCTGCTGCAAAATGAGACGTTCTGTATTTTAGTGTGTCATCAAAGGCAGTGAAAATATCACTCCAGCCTCCTAGGCTTAACCCTCTGGTCTCTCAACTGTTAAAAGTTTAATTCGATGGCGGTGGGAGCGAGCAGCAACACATCCAGCTTTGTGAGCGGTGCTAACGGAGCTGCCTAATGTATGCCAGTTGCACATAAAGTCAATTAACAAATCTGTTACCGCGCCATTTTTATTCATAGCCATGAGACCATTAAAGCGACAAGACTGCATCTGACGTTTATGATCTTGTTCGCATTGCCAGAGGAAGGAGGGGTGGGGGTGGAAACAACTTTGTGGCTCTGTAGCATGAGAGAAATAGCACCATTCAGAGACATAAGGGCTCTTGAGCAAACGCTGGAGCTTCTGAAGTCTTTTTCTCATCTCAGTCCCTTCCCTCGCCTGTGTCCCCCCACTTTTTCCCGGTCCCTCCTCCCCTTAGCCCCTTGCTTGTGCCTTTCAGGTTTCATTTCAATGCGGAAAGATTGGCTTTTTAGTTCAAAACTATAACGTAATTGTCCTTTTTTGTGGCTGGCTGATATTCCCTTTCACTAACATTTAAAAGAGTACTTATGCTGAATTGAATATGGAATGGGAACAGCTCCTGGCGCTTTTGTGTGCGATGGGGATGGCTTTGCGAGGCGAGGCTTGGGCTTCAGTTGGCTGTGTCCTTCTCCAGGAATGCTTCCAAGACCTTCTAAGTGACCACGAGCTCTGAATAGAGTGTCCTGTTTAATCATCTCCTCCTCAACAAACAGCCTGTGCAACAGCTACAGTAAATTGCTTTCAGCCTGGAGGAGCCAAATCTTGGGAGTTACACCATTTCTGCCTTGGATTTTCCAAAACTTTCCAAACTGTGCTGGCCTGTGTGCTCTTCTTTCATTTTTTTTCTGAGTGCCAGGAGTGTGAAGATGAGGAAAAGAAGCTGTCAGTAGAGCACTCTGACACATCAGTGTCCACACTTAGCTAAACTGTTAGAACACTTCCAGTGTAATCTACATTCCCTGCTAACAAAAGTAATTTCTACATATGTCTCCTGAGCTTCACTAGGTCCTTTTTCAACAGCAGTAAAGGAAAGAAGATTTAGAAATGCTAGGGACAAATTATTTGGTGGAAAATTCTTGAAGTCATGAAGTGTCCTTCCTTTAAACTCAGACTCATATTGGTAAGAATACAACTGGCTGGAATAAGAGAGTAAATGGCCATTTTCGTGGGTAAGCAGTTAGGTAAATAGTTAAGTAAGGAGACCAACAGGTTTTATGGCTGAGTGAACTGATTATGATACAGAACTGATAAACTCTGAAATTGTTTCTAGTCTGCAGACAGGAAGGTTGGAGGCCAGCTGTCTTGAGAATCTCAGATCACAATATTTGTCTGCTGCAGAGTGCCAAAATTCAGTGGCTGACATCCTGGCTCCATTAAAGTTGCTGGGTAAAACTCCAGCAGATGTTTTACCATTAACTTTAGCTGGATCCGTTTCACCAAATAGCTGCAGGGGCTGTGTGAGATGGCAGGATTCTCTCCAAGATTGTAGCAGTGGGAGACATCCTTGTGAATGTTTCACAGCACTGGACCTCCGGAGGAATTTGTCTCTTGGGGATCCTTGTTTGGGAAGAGGCAGGAAAGAGTGTTATTGGGGAGGAATATTGCATTTTGGTTTCTGCAAAACAAAAAGGAATAAAGAAAGCATAGGAAAAATCAGTTGCCTGTTCAGCTGAGGGAAGGCAGCTGGGATGGCCAAGGTGGCAAAGGCTCATAAATTACAAGAAATAACTCTCATTGTGTGCCAGCAAAGCCTTCCAGTCAGATCAGAGCTATGTTTGGTTTAAATCTCAATTTTTAAAAAAATTTTATTCAGAGAGCAATATAATCTGAAATCATTGATAAAATTCCTCTAAGTCCACAGGCAAAGCAGTAGCAGAAGAAGGAGCATTTGTAACAGCTCGATATTAATTTTTTAGGTATTTGTATTACATAGGTATTTGTATTTGTATTATAGATGTGAAGACACTTCTGCTAAAGACAGAGGGGCTACAACTCTTCTCACTCACAGAGCTTTCACTTGACCCTTTTGAATCATGGCATTGAAAGTGCTCCCATTTAACAAGAGTTGAGGAAAGGAACAGGTAAAATATTCACATTTATCCTATGGGTTTTTTAAAATTTTCTAAAGAAAAAAGTAATGAAGAAAAAGCTGAAACATTGGCATAGTCTCACTGCTCCGGTTCTTACCCTGGAGTGGTATCTTACTCCAAAGGAGACCCATTGAAGCCACTGGACACAGATATGGCTAAAACCTGCCTTCATGAAGGATTATCTTAGTTTGTAAGGGTGGTAAAGTGCATCCTGAGTGTCAGATCTAGCACTTCTTTTGTTGATGGAAGCCTTTCCACTCCTACTGCATGTTAAGATCTTTTCCCAAAGGATAAACGCATTATCCTGCAGTCCCAGTGGAAGAATGCAGCCTTCAGCTGTCCACTGCTGTTTTCCTCACCCAAGATCAATAAGGTTGACCTCGCCCACAAGACTTTAGAAACTTAAACAAAGTTCTTATGTTGTGGCTACCTAAATCCCACTAAAAAGCACTTCTGAGGACCTAGACTTTAACATTTGTCAAGCTTTCCATGAATGCCCGACAGAAGAGAATTACAGTGAAAAATTACAGTGAAAGACAAGGGAGGCTAGAAAAGAGCTACAACTAAACTTGTTTAACCACTGATGCCATTAGATGTGGAAATAGCTGCAGACAAAATGCTAAGAGCATTCTCCATCTTTTCCAGGAGCCGTGCATCCCTCTGCACGACTCAGCGGTGCAGCGTCATGTCGTGGGGGGAATGGGTGCTCTGGAAATCAGCCTCGAGCATCTGAGAGAGAATAAATCATAGCCCAGCAAGAGCGGGGAGCCTATGCCAACATTCCTGCACAGAGAAATGGGCAGCAGGCGAGATCCTGCAGCTGGTGTACGCTGAGTACAGAACACCAAGGCCTTGAACTTTTTCCCCCTCCTGGGTCTCTTCCTGCACTCCCCCTCCCTTCTTGCCATCTCTCCCTTGAGCACCCGGGAGAGGAAGCAAAATTTATACCGCTCTGCCCTTAAAATGCTGACTTTCCATGTTTACAGGGATTGTTTACACAGAAAATTAATCAGTTACGGTTTTAAATTTTAATTAAAGAATGCTTTCCACTGTTATTGCAAAACAGACAAAAGCCCATAAAATGTATATTTGACTGCCGCGCTGTGTTGTCTTTGGATCGGCAAGCAGCCTTGAGATCAATCATGCGTGGTATTTTTTGAACTTTTTTTTTTCCTAAACACAACACTCTTCACACAAGTTGCACTATTTTTTTAAAAGAAATGCCCTTCAAAATAAAAGCCAGACTGCACAACAATATGGAATTCTCCTTCATGCCTTTCTTTTTAAGACCAAAAATGAAATCCTTAGTCTCAAGCTGACCGTGGGATATTTTAGCCATTAAAAAACCACAAACAGAATCACAGCTTCCATAGTAAAGGCCTTAGACTGGCTTACTTCAAAGCCAATAACAAAACTCCCACAAACTTTGATTCAAGTGTTTATTACATGCTGTTTGTTCCCACAGCTGCAGTTCCTGGTTTGAAAATAAAGTGTGGCCGTTTCTTTCCCCAGATCTCATGGCCATTAGCAGAAGTTGAAGATCACTTCAGGGTTAGCCATTCAACCTTTCTTTCCTAAACTGCTTATCCGTGGTGTGTGGATATCTCCTGAAGGTCTGTGGAAGAGCACGACTCTAAGAAACTGAATCTAGCCCCAAAATTTTACAGTCATGATGAAAAGCTACGGTTAAGTCTGCTATGCCTGTGCCCTCTCGGCAGTACAGTTAAGCATGTTCTATTCTCTTGAACCAAAGTAAGTTCTGATGAATAGATCATCAATGACAGCACCACTGGCTTAAATAAAAGAGGCTCCTATTTCTCTAGCAATACTTTATTGGTCTAAGTTAAAGTAAAATTTTTTTCTGACCCTTCTTCCAATTTATCCAAATACCTATGAAAATCTGAGAATACCCTAGCACAGTGAAACTTGATTACATTAACATGAATGATTGGCAGTTCAAACCTCAATAGAGTCAGATAACCAGATGGAAATCACCAAGCTTTGAAAGCCACTTTACTGCCCACTGGTCATGCTGGAGCCCTCACTGTGTCACACAAGAGATGCTCCCTGACACAGACCTTTCCTGCTCACTGTGACACAACGAGAAGAGACTTCCCTAACCCCATGTGGAAGATGACGTACATATTCGCATGGTATCTAATTTATTTCCAAAGATAAGAACACCCACAGGTTGGACAATGACATGAGCATCTGGACCACCAAATGTCAAGCAAAGCTGCAGGTTGACTGTTGCACACTGACAGGAAGCAAAGGACAAAAAGGAGAGAAAAAGCTCTCGATAGGCAGTCCACAGAAAGCAAGAAACCATGTTAAAACGATAAGTTAAGGTAATTGATCAGTGAGACACCTCTCTTTACACTGATGTCTGTGGCAGAAATTACTTTGAGTTTCTAGAATACACACAGTTCTAAGGACATGGAGGAAATAAGAAATTTTGCCCAGATGTTTTACCTGTTGCAACAACAGAGGTGACAAATCATCAAGAAGTTCAGCCGTGTTCTAGCACTGACAAGCAGGCAAACATCAATGAATATTTTATCTGACCTATATCCAAATTATTATAGCAGCTTTGGTCCATGGAACTCCTCTGGAAACTTTGCCAGAAAGATAACAAGTCCTTGTATGAAGGTCACAGCACGAACAGAACTTTGAAGGAAGGTGTTTGGACAAGAATAGAAACATCTGTTAGTAGAGATGCCCTAGAACGGTCACTGCGATGTATGGGGTATCAGCTTTCAGCCTGCAGCCTCTGAATGACAGATTCATGGAAGTTAACAGCAAAAAGACCTTTGCAGTTCTCTCCTCTGCTAGCCTGCATGCCAGAGGTCATAAAATTTGCTTGAATTCTTTCCTTCCTTCAAGTCCAGTAGCTGAGGCTAACTTAAGGTTAACATGGAAGGGGAATAGGGGAGAGATTATTTTAATCTGAAAACTTCATTTAGTAATAGGCAATGAAAGCTATAACCGGAGTAAAAATGATTATTCCACTTTAAAATTTAACTTCATTGCAAAAGTCTATAGACATATATACTTTCTTACCATATACGTGTGTGTATATATATACACACATACACGTATCGTGTTTCTGGTCTAAATTTGTCTATCTTCACTCTCCAGCCAAAGTAGCAGTATTCGGTACTTGACAAAGTACTTACACCCACTCACTTTTGACTGAGATCAAGTCAATGCTTTATCTTGTCTCCAGCAGCTCCTTCAGAGGCTCTGTCTCAAAAATGTTTTTCAATCCTTTGTTTATTCATGGGCCATTTTCTAATCCACCATCACCCCCCATTTTTTTCAGCGCCTTCAGGGTGCATCTATGCTCCTGGTTTTGTTCAGATCAGGAAAATATTTTCAAAGGAAATCTCGTGATTGTCCTCACTTATGCTGCTTTCGTTTACACTGTCAGCTATCTTGGGTGGCCCCAAATGGAATTATCTTTGTGGATAAAAAAACAGTGCTCCAACCTCAAAGAGCCCCAACTGTTGAGGGGACATCGGGTGCTCTGCATTCGTTTTTCACTGTACAAATCCTGCACAGATCCTCTCTGATTGCTGTGAACTAGTTCTTAATGCAGACACAACCTCAGCTGTGGATGCCAAAATCTGGATGTGATATTTCAGGAGTGGCAGCACAAGTGCCAAAGAGAGAGCTATTATAAACACGCTTCTACTCTATACTCCTTAATCTAGAGGTACACGAGTCTTTACAATCATAACCAATGAGGGAGGCAATGCCACATGGGAAGAAAATATGTATATAAACAGCTCCCTGCTACTGAAAATTATAAGGAGTACTGAGTTTGTATGAACAGAGACCTTCTGTTAGGCAGTTTCAAGTGGGAAGAAGATTCCTAAAATGGGAAATACTGTATCATCCCCAATGATTTTTTTTTCTTTTATTCTTTTTAAAATCTTATGCTATTAGGCAGACCTTGGTTTGTTGAAAAGGTAAAATATTTGTGCTTCAGTTGTGTTTTTATAAGCTCCTCATACTGAAACCTTGCCAATGAATTATTTGACTTCATGTGCAACGAAGTCACCTTTGGGATTCCAGGAGACCTAGGTTAACTTTCCTTGGAAATGTTTATTACTGGACACTTACAGATGTGTCTGATCCTCAATTAATAGATGAAATATTGTCTGTTTCTTTTCTTAAATGTCTTTTAAGGCATTTCATGGACACATAAAATCTTTGGCTATTATTTTGAGGAGTACCCATGATAGCAATTGAACTCACTCACTAAGTGCATTTTTGTGCTAATTAAATATTCCAAACTTCTATCAAGATTATTGTCACCTATTTAATGGTTCATTGAGTTTATGGGCCATGCAAGTCTCTCTTTTATATTTTCACCAGGATAGTTATAGCAACTATTCTAGTAATGAAAAATTAGAGAACATGCAGAGGAGATGAAAGAACTTCAGTGAAGTAGGCCCAGTTTTTTCCCAACTTATGCCAATTTTATGATGTTGTAATAGCATTGACATTGATGGAATTATTCTTCATTTTCCCTGGTGTCAGTGAATGATAACTAGTCCTGCTTAGTTGATATTGAAATGTGGTAAACATGGCGCTCCATATATTTGACCATTTTCACCTTTTGACCCCTCTCCAAGAGTTTGTAGTAAAGATCCCATCTTTGGACTGGAGTGAGAAGATTGGAATAATATTGTCCTTAATTTTATCAATAAGAGTTTTCATCTTTTGGACTATTTACCTGCTGATCAGTGGGAGAAGGCATTCTGACAATTTGCAGTCAGAGAAGAGAGTAAATGTAATTCTGCAAGTACAACTATGCAGTGGAATATTTAAGATCAAATGTAAAAGTATCATTACTGGAGAAGGGGATGGCTGTTTGGAAAGACTTTTAGAGAAGTCTTGCCTTCATGAGACATCTTTGAACCAAACTGAAAATAAAGTACAACTTAAGGACTTTCATAAATTGATTATTTTTGTTTCAGTACCAATAGGGCTCTGCTCAAATAAGTCTATTAGTGAAACATTCTATAATAAAACTGTTCTTTTTGCTCTTTCTGGTTTTAACTTCATGAGAGCAAATGCACTATTACTGCTAATAGCAATGCAGTTTGATATAATGAATAATAAGTAAAACAGTGTGCTGATATTGTACCTCTCACCTCCAGGTGCAGGATGCAGAATTTACAGAAGAGCCTACATGATTTAAGGTCAAAAATCTAATTGACTGACAAGCCCCTGCCTCACTTAGGGGCTAATGAATGTTGTATTGTGACTGTTTTTCTTAAAAAGTAACATCGAACTGCTTTCTATTCATAATAAATTAACACATTTTAGAGACTTTTTAATATTTGCCTCCACAAAGCCATGATTTTTGTCTGAACAGACCTGCAAGCACCTGTTGTAGCCAGTTTTAAAAATGAGGTCTTCTAGCTCTCAGTTAATACCTCATAGAAATAGCAATGTGATTTCAGTGGCACTGCTCTGATTTCTTCTAGTGCAAGACGTTCACGTTTTCTCTAAGTATTCCATGCATAATTCATGTGGGGGCTCATATTTGATTATTTATAGACCTTTCTATGACACCCCCTCAGTGAATATTTGCACATCTCCATGATAGCAGCGTGAAACTTTCTCCTGAAGAAAATTTCCAGCTAAAGACTTAACACCACTTCACTTTGCCTTAGGTCTCAAAACAGCTCTGAGTACAACATAAGTGTCATACACATTTCATGTCAGTGCTCTGCATGGAAGAGTGTTTCCATCCTGAGCTCCCTCGTTCCTCAAGCAGAAGAACCAGTCCCCACACATTTGAGTGTGTGTGTGTGTGTCTGTGTGTGTGTGTGTGTGTGTGTGTGTGTGTGGAGGAGGCGAGTCTGCGCCTCAAAAGTCATGGAGACAGTTTGTGAGAGTCAAGAAGGGAATTCAGGCCTTCCAGTTCTCCAGCTCCTCATGGCTGGAGCCTTCTTTCATCCATAATAAGAAATATAAAATCCTTCTGCCTAGTTATTGGATTCTCCATAGCAGGAGCATAGAAAGGAGAACAGAAAAGACACTCAAGGATGTGTAACCCTATTCCAGCCAGGAATAACTAGGCCTGTATGCTCCAGAAAAATATTTGTGCAGATGTTTCTAAAAGCTTGGAATCTGCACAGCAATTAGCTGTAGTGTTTGAAATATCTTAATGATAATAAACTTCCTTTCCCAACCTAAATCTTCTACAGAGCAATTCAAGCCTGTTATTTCTTTTTCTACCCATAGTGAAAACAGATAGCCTTTTATTGTTTGGCTCCCTCCAATTGTTCTTATATGTTGGAGGACCACATTCGGGCCATACTTAGGTCACTTCTCCAGACTGAACCATCCCACTCCCTTAAATCCATCCTCACTCCAAGATCCACTCAAAGGTGATCATCTACTCAAAGGAAAGAGCTGCTCCCCGTCAGGTAGGATAAAGAACACAGGCTTGTGGATGGTTGAGTGCTCCTTGGAGCTGCCTTTCCTAGACACTGCTTTTGCATTTCCCTCATCTTATGATCACAGAAGGGAGCAGCACAAGTCTGTCTGTCTTGCAGCTTCATACAGGATCCATATGTCTGGTGCTCAGCATGCAGTTCTGTCTCTCCATGGAATGTCAGCTCTTCCCTGAGCTCCCTGCCCTACACGTCTCTTGCTTCCCATCTTCCTGTGCGCTTTTTCCCTCCTGCGAGGTTTTGACGAAAGACTTTAGAAGACAATACATATGATAAATGTATATATGTGTGTGTTTTTTTAAAGAGAAAGTCATAGCTACTGATAGAAATGCTCTCAAAAGCCACAATGTAGAGATTGGTGGTGTGAGCCTGAGTTTTGTTCTTGTTCACAGGGATTTTATTCGCATATTTTACTGTCAGTTTCTTGACATTTTTGTCAGCTTGGATCCGGAGGCCATAGTTGCCGCCAGCAGGTCCTACCACATTTTTATTCTCCATTGTATTTGCAGGGAATAAATAAAAACAGAACAAGAGTGAAAGCAAGAGAGAGACATGGCGAGAAAGAGTCAGAGGTTACTGGAAGAACTGCTTTATGCATTTTTTCCCTGCTAAAGAACATCCACTCAATAAAAAAAAAGCCAAATGACCATGGAGCATTTTGCACTGAGAAATTTCTTTCCTCAGTTACGCAATGCAGACTTCGGGCAACGTGGTTAATATGTTTGCATAAGAAATCACTCATTCCCTCTCACTCTTTGTCTCTTTTCTTTTTTTTTTTTCTTTTTTATTTTTCCCTTTTTTTTTCATTTTCTTTCGTATGTGTTTCCGGGCTGCTGTGAGATTTCCCTCACAATACATCTATTGTTTCCCAGTCACATTACCACTGGCTGTAATCAACTCTGATTTCTTTCTTTCTTTTTATTTCTTGCTATAACCATGAGATTTACACATGCAACAAATAAACATAATCTACCGTAAGGTTATAAACAAGTTGACTATAGAAGTGTTTATTCCTCAAGGCTTTAGATGTTGTGAACAAGAAGGAAGAACAAAGACCTTATTTTCACTTCTGAACTTATAAATTAATGTTTGATTCCCTATGCTTGGTTTCTGTTTCATCAAATGTCTGAACCACAGTGTCTGGCATTGACACCGTTTGTGTCTCTCCTGCATACGAGTCATAAAAAGACAGAATAGCAGCACATCAGGTGTGCCCAATGTTCAATGCAGACCCAGACAAGTGCAAATTTCAGTCTCTTTGGATGCCCCAGCATCCAGGATGATTTGGTGCTTCTCTTTGCTGATGTTTGGTATAGCTTTAAGTCAGTGTCTCCACTATCAGCTTTTGTAAAGCTGGTACAAACTTCTTCTAGCCTGTTCAGTCTTCTTCTGTGCCATCATTTTACCCCTGTGCACTATCTCTGGCACAAAGGGAAAAAAATAATTTACAAACGAGCCAATCGTAGGGATAAGATAATCTTCTGTCTCTGGATTCTTCCAGGATGCAATACAGAGTCCATTAATTACAAGAATGAACATCCCACCTTCACTTGACTTTGGATAATGCTCCATGGTCTCAGCCTCATGTTTCAGACTTCCCAATAACTGCGTCAACTATTGCAGTAGTTCCTGGCATGCACTTACCCACTAACAATTGCATCAACACCATCGATTTCTTTTCACGTATGCAATTCTAACAGCAGCCACAATGGTGTTCAGTCTCTTAAGAAGTAGATCAGATCTTAAAATGGTGGCAGGGAGGTTGAAAGGCTCTTTAGTCATCAAGCTACTCAAGCAGGTGCTTTCTGAAGTAGAAAGAAAAAAGTCAAGTATTAAAAGTCAGTTGCGGAGTAAGTGCTGCATCTCTTACTTCAGACAAAGGGAGTTTTGTAGAGTCCCATCATCTACACAAGTGAATTGGGAATTGGATATTAAAGACAAAAAACAAAGAGATATCTGTCCTGTAGCTTGGGGCACCGATCAAAACACAGCGTGGGAGGGCAGCTGAGAGGTTAACCCTTCCTGTAGCCTTCAAACTGCACTAAAAATGGCCTTTGTATAACAGAGAATAAGCTTTACAAACCCCAAACTCATGGGTCATTGTAGTAGTGAAAAGATACCCATTGAAATGGGAAATGGATCATGTTTTTGTTTCTTGCATATAAAATTGTTTTCTGAGACTTTCAAATGACCTTCCCATGGATGCTGAACTTTCCATCATTTACCAACATTCAAGTGTGCAAATGGTTGCCCAAAGGGACTACCACACATGGCAAAATAGATTTCATCCATTAATTCCCTTCTCACTGAAACGTTGAGAAAGTAGCCAGATAGTGTGGGTGAACATTAGATGCATTTGAAATATTGTGACGGTCTGAAAAATGTGGAACTGAAATAGAGTAGATTTAGATGATATGTGAGGGGGAAATTCTTTACTGTGAGGGTGGTGAGGGCCTGGCACAGGCTGCCCAGAGGAACTGCGGATGCCCCATCCCTAGAAGCGTTCAAGGCCAGGTTGGACAGGGCTTGGAGCAACCTGGTCTAGTGGAAGGTGTCTCTGCCCATGGGAGGGGTTGGAACGAGATGGTCTTTAAAGTCCTTTCTAACCCAAACCATGATTTAGCCATGATTTAGCCCTTCAACACGCTGACATCAAAATAGAAACCAAGTCTTTAATTTGATGAAATTCAGATACCTCATTTAGTATAATAACCAGCTGCATATTAGAACAGTAATTAGAACAGACCCTACAAAATGGCTCCAGGATAGAAACGGAAGAGGACCCTGTACCTTTGCTTTAGCTAAATTAAACTCCAATTCATAGGTCTAGATCCTGTTCAGTTTTCAGCTGAGTGCTGCATATTGCACAGTATCAGGTCTCTGTTGAGATGGAGGAAAAAAGACATTTCAATGGGCTCAAATAGGCTTAAAAGTCAAGTAAAATCTTTCTGAACCAGGACAGGTCAATTTTCTATTTTTATTGTTCCTTTGTGATTCTTTCTATGCATATTTTTCCTTCAGTTCTTTATTGCTGACTTTCCTACATAGGCCACACAAAACTGTCTTCAAGGTAATTTCTGTGTCTTACTTTGTAGCAGTGCTTTTGACTTGAAATCCAGTCTTGTATGAAGATATCACCAGGTTTGCAAGTACTAGAAAATTAGAAAATGAGCTCAATATTTCCTTTACCCGTTGTTAAATACAGGTGCAAATCTCTAAACTATGCACTGAGAGACCAATTACCTCATGGTAGTGCTCCCAGTGCCCTTGCTTTGCCTCCAGGTCCTTGAGAATGTAAATGTAGAGGTAAGTCCAGGTAAGCACTGCTCTGACAGCCCCCTGGAAGCACCTGTCCATTGTCACCAAGACAACAACCTGCGGCATTCCTCTGTTTTTGGAGTGGCAGAGTGCTCAGGGGTTGCTGTCAGTGTATGGTCAGCTGGTGGCTTTGGTGCAGATGGGGACAAGAGGGTACATTGTGCAGCTGGGTAATTTCCCCACTATTTCACCTCAGTGCTGAGCACTGTAATAAAAGTTTGCAGATGAAAATACTAAGCTGGTTGGAAGGCAATAATTCATGTTGGGTTTTATGATACTGGCCATTTAAGAGCTGTAGGAGTGTTTGAAGCAGGAACACAGCCTGTTTTCTAGTCAGGGTCTAGCTCCAGCTCTACCACAGCAGTGTTTTCCATACAGAAGAAGATTTTTTTCCCAAGTCTGATAACTTGCCACTGCTGTCTGGGCGGGCTGTGTCTATCTTTGGAATCTAATGATGTGCAAAGCAAGGTGCCCGGAGGAGTGATGTAACCGCATCATATTGTGTGTGATTTCTGCCTACTGCAAAAACAACAAGGAGAAAAAGTACACACATGCATATACATAAACTATTTGGTTTATGAAAGGGTGAATTCATAAGCAGCTGCATCTGGGATAGAGCAAGATCTATCCTCCACTCAGTTAATAATAACAAGACCCAGAAGTCACAAGTGGGGAGGTCATAAAGGGGTTTATAAAAACATTTCACATGCAAATAAAATGTGGCACAACCCATTATGTAATTTTATTTATATAAGTTGGTTTTAATTTCTTTACCATGTCTTTTGATTTAAATGATTCCCCTCTAAGATGGGAGCTGTTTTAAACATGTAGTTCTTTGGGAAACATGATGATAGGCTTGATGAAGATGAAGAGTTTGCCTGGCTTTGCAGGTATGTGGTGGGACAGGCATTTTATGGCTTAACACGAGTTCCAGTCCTGCAGAAAAAAACCAGTGAGATAGAACCTCTCTGGTGTCTTTTTCTCCAGCAGGGTTTGGTGAATCAGTGTGGAGCTCACCTTGGAGCCATACAACCACTTTCCTGAGTACACTGCTCCAATACTGTGGACAATGTTAATGAACAGAGTCTAGGTCTATTACAGGGTAAAAATTCAACCCAAACATGTCCCCACTCTGTTGAGGAAACCCCAGTAAAACTGACCTTGCCAGAAGTCGATATTACAAGGGAATGGATTTGGTGACTTCTTAAACAGGGTTCTAGAACTTGACTGGGATATTTGGGGCTTTCCTCCAAAAAGCTTACTTGGGATTTAGAAATCAGGTCATTACCTATGGATACAAGCTCAAAACCACTCTTTTTATGACTGACTGCTTTCTAACAGCTCCAAATACATACACATTTAAATAGTTGCAACATATAAAGCACTCTATTCAGAGAGATAAGGATCCCATGGTGATGAGCATGTAAGGGATATGTAAGAGCAAAGGCACACATGTGAAAATGTAGGAGTGTGGTTTGTTGGTGGGATTGCAAGAATCTGTAGTGGAATACAAGCAAAATTAATAATTTAAATAATAAAGGGAAGAAAGGCCCTTTCCCACAAAAATCAGACACATGCCAGTGGTACTTTCCCAACCTAACTGAGAGGAAAAGCCCTCTTGGCTAATTCATTGCAAAGCTAATGAAAACCAGACAAGGGATCGAAACCAAAAAAGCTTTATGTTACAGGGAAAACAAAGCTTTCCAATGGAAATTATTCATTATAAAGAACTGGTTCACTGAAATTAACAAAAAAATATGTGAGAGAAACACCATACTGAATGTGTTTTTGGTGATAACAATCTTACATTTATATATAGCACATTTCAGCCAGATGGACTCCAAAGTGCCTCTCAAGCTTTGGTACTTACACAAACGAAATGTAAAGAATCACTTTTATTCCCCTCCATTGAAATGTATATTTTCTGGATGAATCACTTCAATTGCATAAAAAATGCATTGTGGCACGCAATAGTTTAATATATATATGGAGGCAGAGAAGTTGACAGAACTTAACTATCCAGATTTTTCCTTAGCCAGGGCTGGTTTAAAGGGTTAACACCTCATAGGAAAAGAAAAAGAAAAAAAAATACAACTTGTTATTAATGCCTAAAGTAGCCAGAGCTCATTTTCTTAAGATGGTGTTGTCCTAAGCAAACATGGAGTGATCGTCTCATTAACTGCCCAGTGGGAAGAACGCCTATTCCAGTCATCAATCACAATGCGGCACTTCAGGTTTTCATTAGGAATCTCCAAAATCGCACGGTGTGTAGCGTACGAGCCCGGATGTGTGTAGCCACTGAAGGCATCCTGGCTGCAGTTGCTGTATGTTTAGGGAAAGCCACTCTCTGCTCTTGTCAAACTCCTCTGACAGCCCCGACACCTGAAGCACGGGGCGGTGCGGGGAGAAGCTTTCACACGGTGACCGGGAGCTCCATCTTGCAGATTTGCTTCCCCTCCCATTCCTTTATGAAAATGGATTGTCAGAGCAGCTGGTGAGACAGAAGTGTCTGCCTGTATCTCAGTGTGGCTGGTACTGTGATCCACCACCAGTACATGCTGAACCAGGCTCCAAACGGGGAGGGGGAAGGGGGCAGTTTCATTTGCTGCCAAATCCCTTAAGCAGTTGCTTGTTTTGTCTCTCTGTCTGAGCAGATTTTTCTTTGCTTTTCTTCTTACTCCACCTGCAACATTTTCCCCCCACTCTGTTTTCTCATAAAAGGGGAGGGAGACAGGCAGACACTTATAGAGTGGTTTTATTTTTATTTATTTATTATTTTGGGTGCAGAAGATGCCTGCCAAGAGGAAGCCTGCAGTTACTGAGCTGCGCAGGAGGGCGGAGAGGTTGGCTGCTCTCAGCGGTTCTTGGCGCTCGGAGGCTGATTGGAAACACCATGCGTGACAGTGCACAAAAAAGACACTCCACAGATCTCCAAATTTCACTGTCCCACCTCGGTACCTCCAGAGGAGCAAGGAATGTGCCCTGCCGAGCAGCTCCTCGCTCATTAGGCTGTTCCATTATTAGCAGATGTTTCTCAGCCCAGCCGTACAGATGTGCTGCTCTGCATGCATGATCTGCCCCAAGAGAAGGTCAAGCAGTGCCAGACCAAGGACCACTGGAGCCACTGAGCCTTTTCCCACCAATGGAGCATCCCGAGGCAAGCAGCACCACGCTCCCCAACCCACAGACATGCAAGGGAACCTCGGCCCAAGACAGAAGTTCCCCTCACTCTCTGCAAGCTCAATATTAACAAGAGCTGTGAGGATATTTACCCTTCATTTGCTTTCACAAAACAGGACTGGGGCATTGCCATGTTGATCCGAACAGCCATCAGAGCACACGTGGACAGGAGCAAGAACTCCATGGCTTCTGCTGACCAGGTTTATGGCACAGACAATGCCTGCCTTGGTGTGCTGGGAGGGGCTAAAGGTCTGGTGCTATGTCAAATGGTAAAGTTAATAACCGTGGTAATGAAAGAGTAAAGCAAGAGAGCAAAAAAAACACATGAAGGATTTTTCCCTCATTGACATGTAAACAAATTCATTGTTGTTAGTATTTTCAGTGAAAAGAATGGCTTTCTATTGGGAAACAAACCCAGAAAGATTGAAAACTGCCAAAGCAGAGGAGTTTTCAGCCAGACCTATTATTTTTATATACTCACACACCTGTAGGCATGCACAGAACACAATACATTTTAAAAGAGAATTCCACATGGAGGAGTTATTATTAAATCATTTCCCAGTCAATCATCTTTGTTCCAAACTTGGAGACTTGGTTTATCTGATGTTCTGACTAGCAGATGAAAGCTTTTGGTCTTCCAGTGTTTCCAATGCATCATCCCTAACACTCCTGAAAGAAATCAATAGTGGTAAAAAAAAAAGACGTGAAAAATAGAGAATTTTCCTGGTATGGAGAGAATTAATAAATTCACTTTGTGAGATAAATGGGATGAAAAGGATAATACAGTGTTTCCAATCCATGGGGTCTTGTACCAATTTAAATCATACAAAGTAGGATGCACTGGCACAAAGAGTACTGATTTTAACACTTCAATGCACTTTTGTAGGGGTTTTGTTTTGCTAAGAATATATACAGCTGGAAAGCGNAAGAGTACTGATTTTAACACTTTAATGCACTTTTGTAGGGGTTTTGTTTTGCTAAGAATTACAGCTGGAAAGCACAACTGATTGGTCTGGTCTGAGTTTGCAGGAGGGTACATGTGGTCATGAAGGTACATTTAGCTTTGCATACTCTAAACGTGTGTTGTATGGATGATCACTTTAATTCGAGGGAAGATATCACAAGGCAGATGGGAGATAAACTGGCTTTATGTCTTGGATCTCCATGACTCACGAGCATCTTTCTGGTTACGTATGTTTTGTTGATTGTGCTGGTGAGAGAATGTGGCTATAAATCGACCGCACCAAATTCCATCTGTTTAAAATTAACTTTTGAAACAGGCTTTACCTGAGCAAGCAGGTATCTGCTTTCTTTTGATATCCCTACACTGGAGGGTAACTGCTCAATTACATGTTAGGTGTCTCCGAGGAACCCCTGCCTAAGCTTCCAAATATGTTTTCTGGTATCCATGGTCTGCATGAATTTTATACATCTCCTTCTCTGGGACTTTATAAGTCAGCCATAAAAGTTTGTGATGGGGTGGAACATAGTGATGTCCACAATCTCAGTCTGGAAAAATGGTTTATATAAAGTGTCATTAAAATGGATTTGGCAGTTTTTTATTTTTATTTTTCAGCAGCAAGCAAAAAGGAAAAGGGGGAAGAAAGAGAGAAAACATTCAATCCTGGCTACATTTATTTTTTATTTTTTTTACTTCTATGATGAGTAAAAGAAAAGGGAAAGCTTTGATTTCTTTAACTGTGCATGACTCTAGAAGCGAAGGGGGGCTAAGCCCCTTTGGAAAGAGCTGAACTGCTCGTGTATTCATATTATTAATGGCTTTTGGTAATGATTTTACTGCACAAATTGTTATGAGACTGTTACAATGCAAATGGGATACCAGTGAGATTTTCTATCTGAAGACCCCAACCACAGACCATTGATATCACTGGAAATTCTCCTATTTAATAGATTTTGGATCACTTTCTATGCTCATAACAATGCAGACTACTTATTACTTAGTGGCATTCATTTTGTACTAGGACTAGAGTAGATACTGATGTTGAAAAAGCCTTTTTTTTCCCCCCTGTAACACTGTCTCCTCAAGAATTGCTGCCGAACGTCCTTGAACACATAATAGCTTCATAAACCCAGGTATGATTTTTCACAGGTAGTTCACATGGCTGTCAGTTCCTGTGCTTTTTAATTCATAGTTTGAGGAGTCTGCCTAAAAGCCCATGCACTGGGATACATGTGATGACAGGAACCCCCCATAAAAGTCTCCAGACATTTCAGGCGAGGACAAAGGCTTGCAGGGATGACCTGGGGACATGCTGAAGGCTGGGGAAAAAAGAGAAAATAAAAGCAGCAGGCAAATAAAAAGAATATATTACATATAATGTGGGGTTTTGCTGGAGAAAGGAGTACCTGTGAGTAATCCATACTCAAAATCATGGAGGATTTAGGGAAGCCAAATTCTTTGACTACAGACACTTTAGGCCAGGCTTAGAACAACCTTGCCATCCTGTAAGGGACATCTGGGAGTTTCCTCAGGGCCACTGGCATTGCGTGTCCAATTGTCCAGCACTGCAGTCTCTGCAGTAAGTGAGGTCATTGAAGCTGAATTCTCTCCTGAGGCACATCTGAGGCAGTGCTTGAAAGTCTCCAGAGCCTGACCTGCTGCAAAAACCTGCAGCAGCTCACCCACCCCACAGTCGATCCCTTGAAATCCCTGAGATTTAGTAATGGCTTTGTGAAAGCAGAGGAAGGAAGCAAATGGCTCTGCAGGTCACAAACTCTCTCAGCCCCATTTTCAACCAGACAAAACAGAGTTGCTCCCACAAATGAAAGGTCCAGTTTGTGTAGGCTCACAGCTAAGCACGTGTGTGGTTATCCCAGTTTTCCTGGCATGCCACGCGTTTGCAGAGGTATGGGATGTGTTGGCAGAAAGTCCCCGAGCACAGGGCAGTCACTCCAGTGCTTGTGCCTCAAGAGAGCTTGAAAGAGTTAAAGGCAATCATGTGCTCAGGAATGGCTTGTTTGCAGCATGGGCTGATATTTTTTTGTCAGCCTTGTGACCTGCAGGCACACACCTGGCCCCAGGGTCAAGTTACAGCCAGGATCCCTGGCCCAGGGTCAGGACCTGGCTGATGATAAGAGAGGGAGGCCCTCCTTTGGCAAAAGCCATCACTTAAAGAAACAAGAGAATATTAAGGAATATTAGATGTCACTCTGTCTTCCTTTAGGGTTCATTTCCCTTCCTTTAATTATCACAAAAGGTAAACACTAAATATTCCAGGGAGTCACGGTCAGGGGAAACTCCATGAACTGCACATTCATTATGGCCTGGCTGTGAAAGCATCAGGAAAAGAAGAGAAGTTGGTGGGCTGCCCTTATTAAACTTCACTTAGCTACTGTTAATTATGAACCTAGATTGAGACTGAACAGCTCTAGATTGAAAATTTCAGCTCTCCCCTACTGCAGCATCATTTAAAAACTGTAAGAAAATGTCAGTGAGAAGAGACCATCTGTTTTCTGAGTGGAAGCCCACAGAAGGAAGAAAGAAAGGAAAAAAGAAGAAACAATGCATGTATAAACCTTCAGCTAATGCTTGTCTTTGGAGGGAGTTGGAGAGAATTTAGGGATATTTATGCAAATCATAAATGATAGCTATAGACTATATATATTTTTAGCAATACCATTTTACTTATTTCACAGGCAGGTAAAGCAGAGCACACAAAAAATTAAATACCTTAATTGTAATCATCAAACCACCAAATATTGAATACTGATGCTCTTTCTTATGTTCTAACCACTAAACAAAACTGCCAGAGATGTCCCAGAGTGCTTAATAAATTGTGCCCAGGGGGTTATTTTCCTATGACTGAAATGCAGCTGGACTGAAAGGCTGCTGTCACTCTGCACAGACTTAGCTCTGTAAAATAGGGTGTTGCCAAAGGAACTCATAGGGGAAATTTTCGGTACAGTTGGCAAGGTGTGATTACAGGCTCTGGATTAGTGCCAGGATCTAATGCAGGCCTAACACCCTCCTTCCTGGAAAAAGTGTGGGCTCTTTAATAGCCCTTAGTTTTATGTTTCACCTGCACGTAAATGAGTGGCACCAATGGGAGATGGAGGCAGCTACAGTGCTGTGAGCACCATTAAATCTTCCTCAGAGCTGAAGCATTTCATAGTGATCAGTATTAGCCATTGACCTGATTTGTCAGCCTATCAAACGGGAACCACGTTCCTGGAATTACCCTTCTCTCTTCATTCCCCGAAAATAGTTCACGGCAAGGGTTATTCCTGACCGCACTGGTGCTCAGGTGCCCTGGTGCAAATGGAGAAATCTGCACTGGGCACTGGGCTTTGTCTTTAGTTTGTGTGGGGTTTTATTTTTCTGCCTTTTTTTGGTTTTTCTGGGGCTTTTTTTAGTCATTGAGTGTGTCTTGGACAGTTGGATTCAGAAAGTTCACCTTCTTAGAAGACATGAGACGTGATATTATCTAGTTAAAAATGTCCACTTTGGGAAGACAATGTGACTTTAAATCTCTCTTGGCCCTTTGTAATAAATGTTATAGTTTAAGCAAGCAATGTCTTTCCATTAAAACTATAAACTTCACTAGAATAATTAAGACTGATTTAAAGTAAAATTAAATTTGACATGTGGCAGGTGAAGCAGTGCTATTAATTTGGACTGCATATTTGGCAACAATAGTGAGGGAAAATGGGGGCATGGGTAAAAAGGGCAGAGCTGTAAGTCCTTTCAAGCTCTTGGTCAAGTTGAGGGTAGAGAATGAAGCGTATTTCAACTCTTTGTGGGCTGTCATTTTCCTCAGAAGTAGCAGACAAGAGCTTGTGTCTATTCTTGACTATTATCTGCGATGTACTGCATCCAAGGGAAAAGGGGAATAGTGGACATGACTATTTAGAAAGTTGTCCCTCCTTTGGTCTCTTCATTTTCACTCTTTATTTGTAGTTTCTGTATATTTTTTTCTTATTAATGCTACAATTTCTAAGCTGTGCACTTTTGAAATTCCTGTGGAAGGAACTTATCTGGTCCTTGCCATTATTTGAGAGGTGGTGTTTTCCTGATTCTGGTTTTGGAAGTAGGCAACAATGACAAACCCTTTCTAAACTGTCTGTGGTAATGAAATTGTATGCTAAGGGCCACTCTAGGATCCAGTCCACTTTCAGGCTGATTTCTGGTTTCTTATAAAATTCCAGCTGAAACCTAAACCTGAGTAAGACCAGCCTGATCTAGTGCCCAAATCTAGTAAAGACTAGTTTGGGTTTGAGCCTACATTGCATCCTCCACTGAGATTATCAAAAAGGTCTCGTTATTATAGTCATCAACCATCTCATTTCCTGCCAAGGAATATTGGCGTCAACCCTCTCCAGAGTCCATCAGTGCCCTTGATCCCGAGAAATTACTGTTGAGAAATAGAAATAATTATATTCTCCTCCTCCAACCCAGATGTGGTATCCATATCTTGACAGTTTTCCTGTCCAACGTCAGCCAAGGGAGTGAAACACAAGTACCCAGGGAAGGATTTCCTTTTTTGAAATCAATAAATTCTAATTGCCAATCATGCAAATAAATATGCCTTGCTGGAGCAATGTTATAGTCCACCAGGACTGAATGGCATTAACTCATTGAGGAAACTTCATCCTCTGATTGCCGATTGAAGTGAATGAAAATGTCTTTTAGGGGACCCTGCCACCCTGGTTCTGATTGAATTCTAATTACATACATATTACTTTTACCTTGCTTATTAATGACAAACATATCAACCTTTCTACCGGAAAGTGAACTAAAAATCCAATTTGAATAAAGAATTGCAAATGCCTCGTGTAAAAGACTGCACACAAAACAAACCAGATGTTCCAAGCTGCATCAAGAGAGCTTTACAGAGCAGCTGGGAGAATTTTTTTTTTCCATCAGCCATTGGTAAAAGATATACATTGCCAGCAAGCAAACTGCTTCCATTTTTAATACTCATATAATTGGTTTACTCCTGTAACCAACGCAATATTAAGTCAAAAGGGAGGGGTGAAAGAAAACAATGATGCTGGTCAAAGTTTAGAAAGGTCATGGGGTTTGTGGATGGAGAGGAGAGTGGAGGAGGATAGAGGTTATTTTTCCCCATAAAGCTTTCTTATTTACTGCAAGGCTGTGAAATTTGGAAAAAAATACTAATAAAATTTATTGCCAGGGGTTGTAAGAAGATCATACCTTGGTTCTATTTTCAGCTCCAAACAGATTATAGGACAATGGAGCATAAATGGAAATTAAAACAGATTTAGAACAGACGTTAGGAAGCACTTTTTCACATCGAGGATAATAAATGTGTGGAATGGCCTATCAGGCAAGGTTGTAAAGGCAAAGACACTGGGATCATTCACGCAACAACTTGGGAAATAGCGCACTAAAATGGAATGAGTGTGGATGGTGAGGCAGCCTCTGTTTAGATTTCTGGGGTGCTTCAAGTCTTCAGGTTCCCTTCCTTTCCTTTCCTTTCCTTTTCAAATTATAATTTCATCTATGATTTTTGGTTTTTTTCAGGCAGGTTTGTCAATCGTTTTTCCCGTGAGGTGGAAGATTGCTCTTAATTCCCATGTCACCTGCCTCGGTCGCTTATGATGAGGAGTACAAGAGAAGGGAACTCATTTTGGGAAGCCAGTCCTGCCTCTTGCAAGGCCCTGAGAACAAAGTGGACACTTTTCATTGCCATTTTGAGAGTGGATAAATCTACCACTACCTCACATTCCTGGAGGAGGACATGCTACCCTTATTCCACCAGATCTATCCTTCTCCATGAGGTTGGATCTCATGGCAATCTCAATAGAGTAGATCATCTCTGCTCATGCTGTGTATCCTTAGATTAATTTCAAGGAATCCTTTCATCTAATGGAGAACTTCTGGGAAAGGTACTGTATCCCCAAGCACTTATATTGTTTCCAGCACAGCCTTTCTAGCATGCACGGGTCTCTGCTATACTTATCCATACCTCAATCACATCATTTTAGGCTAAAAGGATGGAATGGCTTGCATGAGTGCCTCATTTCAAAGTGTATCCCCGCTTTATCTCACTATTCATGCTCTCCACAAAGGTCTCAGAGTAAAAATGTGGATGTAATGGAAAGGAGAAGAGAGACGTTGAGCCACAGACCAGTCACTTAGTGCTCACCTTCTCCTTTTCATTCCTTGGGTCACCTGCATCTGTAGCTGGCACATTTTCCAACCACACAAGGCACAGTGGACAACACCAAACTTTAAAGCGTTTACCTGCCTAACTGCAAGCAAACCCTGCTGCACTCAAACATAAGAGGAGTTCTGTTCCACCAAGATGTCTTTGAATATTTCTAAAGCTGAGATTCTCTCTCTGCCTTTCTCAAAGACACCCAAGATTTGGCCAAGAGTCAACAAAGTTCAAAGCTTTGAGGTACTTGTCTAAGACCATGATGGTGAAGCCTTTGAGGATTGTGTGTGCACAGAGGTGATTTCAGGAGCTTAAAAATTGACCAGTACCTACCCAAATTACCTCATTTCTTGTCATTTTCCAGAAATGAGTGTGCACATCACCTGGCTTGTTCTGCAGCGCTCTCAGTCTGGGCAATAAATGGAACTTCTCAAATAAAATTACAGCTCATAAACACAAACACTGTAGGCCACCGTTTCCTGCACAAACCTGCTGAGCCTTTGGGGCACTTGCCTAGACTGAAGATGTGGGAAGCCAAGGTAAGGGGGCACTGAAAACTCTGGAAAGTTCACCAGGTCTGACCACGACCAAGTCAGAGAGCAGATGAAGGATCTCACCTTGAATTCTCTGACAGGTCGGTGTAGCTGCAATCTCTGTGTGAATACCAGTGTTCTCCAGAAACATCACAACAACAGTTTGTTGCAGCTTCCTTGGACAATGTTATTAACCAGAATTAACATATTTCTGCAGGGATGCACCCAGAGAGCCTGGCCTCACAAAATAGCACAAGGAAGTTGCCAAACATGAAGCGACAACCCAGAGAGTCGTAGCCTGGGACACCCATGTCCATTATTGTCTGCATGCACTCTAACAGTATATTCCAGCCAAGGATTTCAACATGCTTTGAAACATAAATTATCCTGACAAAGCTTCTCTGAAGGAGATAAAACTTACACAAGAAGAAGGTCAGAGCCAGAGAGACTGAGGGATTTGCTCAGGGTCACAGGACTGGTGAGTCAGTCTGTTGCAGAGCAGTTATAGGAATCCTCCTCTGCAGCCTGGGCACTACACATCCTCATCACACACAAGGTATGAAAAAAAATGCATTACTTCCCCACTGCATGCACTGCAGTGTAATCATATGTGTGATATTATTTTATTTGTTTAGGATAGGGTATTGCATGAATCTGACTGAAGAAATCACACCTCTGCAGAAGAACTTGAAAAAATATATATTGGCAGCTTCTTTATTCAAATCAGTAAGGATACCACGAGAAATACATAAAGGTATGAGCTCTCTGTGATGAAGGTAATCAAAGTGGAAAGTGTCTCTCCCCAAGGCAGGGGGGCTGGAATTAGATCATCTTTAAGGCTCCTTCCAAAACCAAATCAGCCTACAATTCTATGAAAGGTCTATAAGAAAAAAATAGGGAGAAGAGGTTCTAATTATAACTCAATTGTCCTGAAAGTATGACTCTACCAGACTTTATTCAAAGGCACAGAGTGTGTTTATTGTGGATTTATGACAACATTGGAATCAGGAACAATTGTATCGATCACACCAGAACCAGTAAAATTGTATTGTTGTATTGATGACAGTTTTAAGAGAAGTAGGCTGACTTACTAATACCTGTATCTTGCTGGGAAAAGCTGTCTCTGATAAATCAAATCTTAGTGTACACACCTTTTGCCAGCTTGATCAATAAAGTATTTACATGCACCAGTAAAAAGCAGGGTTTTTAGTCTCAAAATAATAACTTGTTTTAGATCCAGGAGTGGGATTCCAGAAAGTGGCAAATCACAGTATCCTGTGTCACTATTACGTTGCAAGAGGTTAGCTGAAGGGTAATCCCAGAAAACACTTTCCTTATAAGTTTCTCATGTTAGGCAACATCTGCCCAGCTCCAAGAGCCGTCCTGCGATATCCGCGGGACTGCAGGGACTCGCTAGCATGGGAGAGGTGCCTATGCCAAACTCTTTTTATCTGAGGGGCCAGGAGCAGCATTCAAACCACCCAACTACTGAACAGAGACTGCGCCTGATCAAAATGCACTGTCAGTTGTCAGGGATGATTATGTCCCTGTGCTGAAGGGACATTTGGCCTGAGTGGGCAAAACAAAGTGGGATGCTCGGGGCTGGTTACAAACCTGACTCCTCATGCCATGGCAGCAAGAGCGCAAAACGTCCCTTTTTTTAAGAAATGAGGCCTAAAATAATCCCATGTGCTTCGTGTTTTCAACCCCCACCCCTTAAAGCCAGATTTATTTATTTTTTCAATAAAGCCATCCCCTGGGTTTAATAGCAGCTATTCTAGAGTCTGAAGTTAGATTAATCACATCCCACTAGCAGCATTTTAGCCGAATGCAAGGGAGGCCTTTTTTGCAGAGCATCTCCTGCGCTGAGCCCAGCTCCCCCTATGCCATTAGAGTGGGGCTGGTGCCCCGTGTTTACGGCACAGGAATGTCGATGAGGGGCTGGAAGTCCTCATTGTCAGCCTGCCACTGACTCTCTGTGTGACTTCGGAATTAAACACAATTTCCCCATGGCTCGCTGTGTCCCTTTTTGTCAAAGCTGAGCCACAGTGACAGAGGGTGATGTGTGGGGGAGGTTTACACTACCACTGCAATTTCATGTGCTATCCGTATCCTGTGGACAAATAAATACATTCACTTCTAAGGACAGTCAGTCCACGCCATCCATCATCACTATAGACACATAGAGGGGAAAAATGATTGTGAAATATGCCCAGAATTCAAGCCGATTTTGATATCAGTGGATGAGATGCCATTTTTTGGTATAAAAGAGCTGAATGAAAGGCTTGAAACTGTGTATAATAATTATGAGTAACAAACAGGGTTTCTCTTTCAAGACCATTTACACATTTACTATGTTATCATTTCTAATTCATATTAATCAGAGGGTTCATGAACTCGTAACTGAGAGCCATTTGCAGCATAAATAACTTTATCGGGCTTCTAAAAATACACATATTTAATATGAAAAAATAGGGTTAAATATAAGCAATATGTTTAGGTAATTAACCTGCTGTTTCCACAGATTAATTTAGTCTATACAGGTGGCAAAGCAGCACCCATCACTGTGGCATGAAAACACTGTTCAGAATTTAGGAGGCCAAAGAAGGAAATGAAGCTCTATAAATCGTGTTTCTTTCTCTGCCTGGTAGGCAGTTATTAAAAAGGAATAACCTCTGGATAATTGCACTGCAATAGCATGGTAACTACAGCATATTTACAGTCAATCTCTAATAACAGATAACTCACATAGTTTTTCCTCCCAGTGATTTGCCAAGTGGAAGCAAACCCAATTTGAATCCTGCTTTTGCAGCTCAGTGCAGTCTCTTTGCCCCGTTATTACTCTGCTGCTAACAGCGGCCTCGGACTGTCAATATCTTCCCTGCCACGGTTTACACTGGTAGTTGTTATTATATCAGACCATGAAAATTGATGGTGATAACACACTCTCTAGGAAGGCTCTATACATGTCAGTTATTCAAAATATGTCTCGTTAAATAAATATTTACAAGACTTTCGTTATTTAGCTTATAAACTGTTTGGACTGAGGCAGCTTTGGAGCAGTTGAAGAGCGTTCCAAAGAGTTACTGCAGATTAATCCATGTAAACCACACCAGTGTGCTAAAAATTGCTATGGTGGTTTCTAACTGCCAAGTCTATATCCTTCCAGTCTAAGAAATACAGGACATATTTTCCTTTGTAATAAAATCTCTCGATAAAAGCAATAAAAAAATACTAGTCCAGAACATGTGATTATCCTGGGGGGGTGAAGGGGAATCATACCCATGGGATGACAGGGAAGTTGGCGTATTCTTGCAGCTGGGAGAATGGATAAGGGTTTGGATTATCTGAGCTGCAGAAACAGGGAGAACCTTAAAATGGAAAGAGGGAAGAGGAAAGCTATTCAGTTCATAGTTCAGTAATAATAGCTATTTTGTTAGCGTAGTAATAATTCCTCAATAATCAGTCATTCCCAAAGCAGGCTTAATTTTGTCCCAGAGAAAGCCAAAGGACACAACAAAGCCAAAGTAGGCAGGAAAAAAGGGAGCCAGTCCTGTTTCTGAGCTTCAGATGTCTCTGCCTTTCCAAGACCCCCAGATCAGTGCTGTACAAGGATTTCGAAACAGCCAAACTAATGAGGCTACATCAGGCAATAATGATGAGGCTCTGGGAGGGCAGGCGCTTTTCACTCCTAAAGATTTCTGCTCAGCAAGCCAAGTTTCCTGGCATAAAACCCAGAGAGCAGGAATGTTTTCTGTGCTTGCAGGGTCAGGCTTGTGAGCGTGTGTGTGTGAGAGAGTCTCTAGGTTTCACACTGTGCCTCAAGCAGAGTCATCCAAGAAACGACACTGCTTTCTGCCGTGCTGGATGGCTTTGGGATGCTGGTTTTCCACGAGAGGGAGCAACTCACCAGCACAAAAACCCCCTTTTCCCAGACCAACCACCAAATTCACTTGGAGCTCTCAATTTACTCAGCTGACAGCAACCTTGATTTTTATCAGTTCTACTAGATTTGAGAATCATATACCCATTACTGATTTTTCATGCCTAAAGTCACACTGGCTGCGTGTGCATTTATGCATATCAGGGGAGAGTTAAAATGGACATCACTCATTTAGAGAAGTGATCCTTTCACTAAAAAGGAAACATTCATGTTTCCAGCTTTGCAACAGATGTTGGGCTAATTATTAGGATGCAAAAATGATGGATTTACCAAAGCAATCAACTGAAGGTTTATTCTGTTGGTGCTGAGTGAGGTGGCCTCAGCACGTTGGGGAATTGAAGCCAGGAGGGAGGTAATTCTAGATTTGCCTGAAGTGTGCTACCCGTGGAAGGTACTGGCTGCTATTCAAGCTGTTCAAGCCTGCAGTCCCTTTTCGTCCCTAACAGGAGACACGGGAAGCAAAAACAGCTGTCAAAAGGGGTTCAAAGTTATTGATAAGCCCTTTGTGTCAACTGAAGCCCCTCCACTGGCAAGTCCAAACAAAACAGCTCAGAATCTGCGTATCAGTGGAAAAACATGTTGGGCTGCATGTGGAATAAAGCAACAAGAAGAAAGTGAGAGTGTAACAGTCACAGTTGATTTTTACAAATGACTGTGCAATCCACAGAGAAAATCCCCAGAGGGACTCGAAGTCGTAGTCCTGATCCCTTCCCTTGCCCACGCTCCCCCCGCCCCCTTCCAGCAGCCACTGCAGCTCCTCTCCCGTTTACAACTCAGCCCTGCCAGAGCTGGCTTTTCCAGTGTTTCCCCTGTTGTTTCTGTCCTGGCATCAGGAAATATATCTTGCTCTCTTCTTTCAGACTGTTGCACTCTGAGTATGCATGTTGAACTGCTGGACAAAGGGAAGCAGTTCCTTCCCCACTGCCCATTTCTCATTTACAGGGCATTGAATACAGATGCAGTAAGATTTGGTTCCAAGTTTTGATTCTTGTAAAGAGTTTCATTCTCCTTCCTGGCCTGATGGGCTCAGGCTTGGGAGTCACAGCTAAGTCCTGTGCTGGATTCCAGAAACCTGGCTTGCTTTTGCACCTCTGTGCTTTATATTTCATCAGGGAGATGATTATCTTGGTCCTCCTGTGACTTTCTGTTGTCTTGCCTCCAAGGTAGGAAAGGGTTGGAGTGACATAGAGACAAATAAAAGCTGACCAAATTTGTGATGCTGGCTTCTTTGTTATAGGGGAAAATGTACCAGTGAGCTTGGGACTTTATGTACAGGACATATCCAGCACAGATGGATTTGGTACAGGCTTCTACAAACCAAATCTTTCTTCCCAAAATGACTGGAAGCTGTGCTGATCTGGAGCAGGTAACTTTCCACTGCAAGTAATTTATATTTTCATATAATCTCAATCTGATCCAATCTATAGTCAATGCAAATGTAAAAATATATAAGAAAATGTATTAGAACATTTGCTTCCTACTGGAAAGAAGAATAGCTCGGTTGTCTCCCAAGTAAAACTGGAAATGTGAAACTCTTGGTCCTATTTTGCACACGTCTTTTTCTCAAACCGTTGCTTTCAGGGAAGCAGTGTTGTGATGTTTAAACCAATAGCCAAACTACGTGCTAATTTGAAATTTATTTTACATCCTTTGGACTTAATAGCCACTTTTCAGCGTCCGTAATTCCAGGCTGGAAAGTCCTAACAGGCATCTGGGGACAATCCCAGCCCCACGTGCGTGTCTGTGCATTAGGGGTCACAAGGCATGTCCAATACATTAAGACCATGACGGCTACAGCCCAGCTATGTAGGTTTGACTCCAGTTCAAGCTACAACAACAGCAGTTCTGGAAGTCTGGAGTTTAATCACTGGTGTGTCAGCCAGGATGGCAGATGTCACCTTGCCAGCAGTGGAAATCATGTGTCCCCTTTATTCTGTCGCTTATTTTTATCCTTCTTTCAGCATTGCAGTGTATGGCAGCACAGCACATTTGCAGTGCAAATTCTGGTCTGTGGTGAGCAGACTGATGCAATCCAAATGCATTTGACAC
Organism: Callaeas wilsoni; assembly: GCA_013398955.1. NCBI lineage: Eukaryota > Metazoa > Chordata > Aves > Passeriformes > Callaeidae > Callaeas > Callaeas wilsoni. The sequence continues at coordinate 112,560 of VWPU01002707.1, read as the reverse complement.
CTTTTATACTGCACAGTGTCAAGTCCCGATGAGATTTGTCACATGCAAAGTAATTTATGAATCGTCCTTGTTAGTTTATGTATCAAGAACCATTCACAGAGTCATGTTATGCTATGAGCTTAACTGGGTTCCCTCAGCACAGGATCAGGACCTAAAATAAGTGCTGGAAATGTCTGGCCTTCATCTTGTGTTGAGATGAAATGGCTCAACCAGGAATTGATTTTAAGAGTAGAAATCTCTCTTCAAAAACAGAGACCTCCAAAGAAGGGCACGAAGAAGAGACTGTGCATGCAGTTTAAACTGCTCTTCTTGCCTGATTCACCATCATTCACACCAATGACTGCAACAAGAAACCACCACAGGGAGCTATATTTGGCTCCCATGTCAGTGAAGTCATCCTGCTGATTTTAGGGAGAAAAGAGTGGAACGCTGAGGGGAATATATTTTAAAAAATATGCAGTGTCAAAAAACCACCAATACATTCTGTAAATATAAGGAGTCAACCACTGAAATATTTGCAACAACCACAGCTCGGTTTTCCTCACCAGGAAGACGTACACCCCACTGTCAGCAACAAAACAATTTTCAGGGCAAGCTCTAAAATCTTCAGGACCTCACCACTTGCCCTTGGAGACCAGTAAGTGCAGTTTGCCCCTTTCACAGACTGTGCAAACATGTGAATGGTTCACAGCCGCAGAGGAGGTCAATACTAGAGCTGATATGGACTATTCCTAAAGTATTTAAGTCCTTTAGGTCTTAGAAGAGCCTCAGTAGAGGTCCTGTCATAGTTCCTTGATCAAGTGTCCAACCTCTCAAATTAAATTTTCTACATTAAAGGGCCCAGCACTTCTATTCATCATAGGTGAAGCTGATTCTGTGTGTCTTCAAAAGCAGCCACAACAGCTGTTTCAACAAGAAGGAAAAAATTGACTCTGCTTTATCTTAAGAAATATGAAGGTCATCTGGGAAAAGCCTGAGTTTACCCCCAGGAAGAAGTCACCATCACAAATCTGGCCAGACACCTGCGAGATGCTGATAGAAGGAAAGGATTTATTTTGCTTTTTCTCACTCCAGTTTCTACCTACTCCAAGCTCAATGAGTGCCTTGCTCCCAGCCCAAGTTTACAGCCAGTAATAACTAATACTAAAATGGCTGCATAGATTAGGCTGATGATTCATCTCAGGAAAAGCACAGCCCTAAAAAATGCCTGAAAGTAACTAGTGACATGATAACCTATTTTCACAGGTGGACTTGCCCCATTTTTGTAGTGTTTCCAACTATCAATATCAGACACAAAATATTGGACATGTGATCTTACTGGTGGAGCTCTTCTTATAGTATTAGGAATTTTACAGAGAAGGAGTGGCCTTCTTCCTGTTCTAAACTAAGTTTTAGAATTTTTTAAAATTCATCTAGAAAAAAACCCAAATGTAATGGGAGATATTCCGGGGTATTTGTAGTGCCAAGTAAATAAAACCTTTTTTTTATTATTTTTCCCCCTTTCTCACTTTCTTTCCAGTGAAACGCAACACGTGCTTTAGCTCTATATTGTGCAATGAGTGTAAGTGCTCTATCAGAGCTTTCTGAATTTGGAAATAAATATGCTTAAATCAATAAGAATAATAATAACTCAAATGCAGTGTTATTCAATAATGTTATCTAGCTCAGAGAGAATAGAGCCATGCATTCCTGGGTGAGCACAAAGGAAGGGCTGGTTGTGTGCCTGCAGCTATGGGCACCTGACACATTACCCCAGAAACATAAGAACAAATTCACTCGGAAGTTATACTCTAAGTCTGCACATTTGTAATTTGTGATGCTTATGTGCACATGCCTAGTCAGGAAAAACTGATCCATAATGCCTAGTTTGGAAAAAAATAAAAGCAAAATATGACTTTGAGTGTATGGAAATCACCCATTTTTAATGTTTGGGGATGTTTCTACTTATAGGAGAGGAAAAAAAAAAGACTAACCGAGTGTGCTAACAGCTGACATTACCTAAAGGTTGAAATTATTAAACTGACAAAGGAATGGGTAGTTAACGCAAAGGTCAGAATAATGTATTTAACGTAATTAATCTCCCCATGTCTTGATAGAGCCAGGGCAGGGGCCCTAAATCAATGTTATGTTTGAGGTGTGATGTAACACAAAGGTACAAAAAGTTAAGGATGGAATGTCAGCCTTGACTTTAAACATCCTTTTATTTGTTGGACTGTATAACATAACACGAACTTTACTTAAACATTGTATTTGGTGTGTTACATAAAACCGCGGTGTGTAAAAGGAGGTGACCGAGCAGCATTCAATCAGCCACGCAAACAAAGACGACTTTCTTGCAGTCTTTGAGAGTGCTTTTGGACACAGCTTTGTTAAATACCAGTAGCAAGGATTCAATTTTGGTCCACCTGTATTAGTTAATTCCCTGCGCCCAGACCCCTCCGCTGCCAGCCCGCTTGAATTTCGGATAAGAAATGCTTTCCTCAGCGGTGGCTCAAAACCTGTATGAATTTCTCAGCCTGCGGAAGCTGCTTGTGGCAACAATGTTTAATAAAGTTCCCCTTTCACACAGCCTAGGAAGAAGGGAAGGACAGGTCCCAGCAGCCCTTTTCGCAGCCTTATTTGCATATTGGGTTAGCCTACTTAATAGTCTCATTAGCACCATCTGTTGGGAACCCGCTAACAATGCACGGCACCAGGTAACAGGAGGCATGAAAAACCACAGGGATAGACCAGTGGCTCCTTTCCAGGCCAGTTATGGCTCGGGGGGCACTGGTTTGACTGTACGGCGGCCTTGCAGCTCCATGAGCAACTGCGACTCAGAGCGCTTTACTAATTCTGCACTCATCAAGGTACGTGTAGCTGCCACAGGGCTTCGATTCAACAAATTCGTGGCAAGGAGAAAACTGCTCAGTTCCTTGCAGGAGCTGCCCAGCACCTCGTAGCATGGTTTTTGGATGACTAGTCCTAGACCAGGAATGCGTTAAAAGAAACCCCCGACATGTAGCAGCTTCCCAAACCTGGCGTTTCCCCACACCGGGCATGTGGGTCTCTTCTGGAGCTGTTACCTCACACACACACAGGCATTGGAACATGCTTTAGCAAACTGGAAGGGTAAAAGAGCTGGGTTATTTTCGGTGAGTAAAACCAAACATCTCTTACAATAACAGCAAAAATATAAGCCGGGAGACCTCTGAAAAGGTTGACATTGCCAAATTATTATTGGAGTCCAAACTGAATGTCACTGCTTCGTTTGTTTTTACAGTTGGCCAACCTCAGGACTGAGACTTAAATACCAAAGGCAAGGCTGGTTCCTCAGCCTGATGCAAGCGAGGCTTTACCTCCTGACGGCCGAGGCAGTGGGAATACCCTGGGCACAGCAGACTTGCGCTGTCTGTGGAGCTCTCCAGGGTGGTTTTGGTCTTCACCCTTCCGCTACCAGCTCTCTTCAAACCCTACACCATTGTCCAATTCCATATCCTACAGTATTAAGTTACATGAGGCAATCACTGAAAATATTTCATACTCATTCTTTCAATACAGGTGGTTATGCTATTAAATGGAAATTAATACAAATTAATATGAAGCAGATGGATTCCTTCCTTTCACTCTGGATTCTTTCCTTTCTAGCAAGCCCCTTTCTCTTCCCTCAAACCTCCTGGATTCCTGTTATTTTTAGATATTGTGCTATTAGGCAAATTTGGAATCCAAAACCTACCCCTGGAGTATTTATTTTTCTGGATCAGTTTCATTTTCCACTAAATAATATACCAGCCCTATTTCTGCTTGCATAACTGGCCTGAGCTAAGGTGTGTCAAGAGTGGAAGCCTGAACTTCTGCTCAAATGCTGGATTTAAGTAACACATATTATTGCCTAATAATTTTTTTTCTTTTACTTTTTGTCTTTTTTTTTCTTTTGGCAAAATGTTTAGTGGTTTCTAAATTAATCTGAGCATGATGTTCAGTTCCAGGGCCTATTGTTGACTTCTTTCCCAGCCTCTCTTTTTCTGGAATTCTCCTTTTTAGGCGAGAACAGCTGTGCTCTTATATCTCTGCAATGTGTCCGTGTTACAAAGGTGAATACTTGTGCATTTGTTCCATCACTTTCTGTTTAATTCAAAACTAATTGCTGATATATTTTTTTTTGGTAGGGCTTCTGGGGCTTAGAAATTATGGGATGAGGTTAGCACAGTAGTTCTGTTTTGTTCATAAAAGAATGTAGAATGGATTTGTTTAAAAAGTTATCTGAATTACTCACAGAAGGTTCAGTACAGGCTATTTAAGGCCTCCATCCTTTAATAGGATTCATTTGCATTATGGCGAGGACTAAACTGTTCTAATCTAGACTGATGCCTCTCTCTTCATATCACTGCAAAGACATAAAAAGATATTCCCTTCCATGCAGCTTTTTTGGGATAAACATGTGACAGAGGTAGAAGAGACCGAGACACAGCGGGGTGAAACAGCTGGTGCAGCAAGTGAGTGGAAGGTGTGCTGCTCGCTGGTTTATGGTGGTGTCCCTGGATTAGCTTGGATCAGAGGAGAATGTTCTGTGCACAGTGGTAGCTCTGTGATGGTTTCTAGGAGAGGGAAACAAGGCACCATAATCCTTCACGGGCCCTGCAAGTGATGAGGCCCTTCTTGGAGAAAGCTGTCTTGGTTGTCCGAGCCCAGCTGGCCAATCTGATGAACACCCAGTGTTATGGACAGAGTTCCATGGCCCACAGTTGTCATTTCTTTGTACTCAAAGAAACATGGAGCAAAATAGACTTGCATGAGGAACATATGAGTATGTGAATTACAGGTCCTTTCACTGAGTGGAAAACCTGAAAATTCCGTGCAAATTCCATTCTGGCTCGGAAAAACAGGAAAATGTTATTCTGATAAATCTGAATCATTGATCAAAAGCATTTTAGGAAGGGAAGGGTGAAAGGAAAATAGATGGAAAAGGACTTAGATAAACTTTCTCAACTTTTTTCTCCATCTGTCTCCCCACACATACATATGCATGACTTTTTTTCCCATAAGCATGGGAAAAATGGACAGAACTTTAAATATTCCAACTCTAGATATACAAAACCACTTTAACATTTTTAATTCCCTCTTTCTCATTTCTTCTCAGCCAAAATAATTTATGAAATATGCCCTGAACTTGCTTCTAGCATTAGGGTCCCTGGACCTTAATTAGCCATGCACCTATTAACCACTGAAAACTCCTTGCCCCACTTGACGTACACTGGCAAATTCCAAGCCAACTTGCACAGAAGAGGAAGGATTCTGAAGTAAATTTTTGTTCTCTTCATGGAATGAAACATATTTTTTTTACATTTAGTATACTTTACTGCTTAATAACATATTTATAAGAGCTCCCCTACCTGTCTCTTTCTGGAATTATAAAACACACGCACCCACCTGCAGTCTGCAATACCAGTATTTACAAGCTTATATAGGGATTGCAATATTTTCCCTACAAGTTTGTTCTGTATTTTTCATTTCCAGCTGTTAACGGCTCATAGAAAGTAGAAGATCTAGAGGTAAAGGTGTGATTTAACCACCTACTATAAAACCCTGAAAGTCTCCACTGTACTTTAATGTAAAGGAAATTCACCTTTCCACAGGCACTATCGTTTATTATATCTGCATATTATATATCTACATATATCTGCACATTATAACTGGTGACTCTGTTTAGGTCACAAAACAGGCTTAGTGGCATTGTTATAAACTGCTGGAATCAAATGCTGCATGTTACCCATCAATGCAATATGCCCCCACTGCAAAATGTGAATTTGAAAAATATGTTTTCTGCCCTTTTCTTTTTTCTTAGCTTTTGGAAACGTCCATTTAAACTAATTATTTAATATTAAATGAGCAAAGAGAAAGTGTTTGGATGAAAAAAAGAGACAGTGGAGAGTGAAGAATAGGCAGATTTTTCCCCAGAAATTAAAGTTGATAGGATGGATTTCCTGACTGGAAATTTTTAAAATTTTATTCAGCTCTAAAATGGACAACTCATTAGCAGAATATAGGGTAAAGATCAATCTATTCTGTCAACATGGGACGGACCAGCAGTTTTATTTCGTATTTCTAGCATACTTAAGTTGATGAACTTCAGCCAAGAAATTTCATTGAATCGTCTGTTGAAATATTAAAAAAAAAAAAAAAAGTGTAACTTAGCCTAAAAAAATTCCCATGATGGCATTGTCAGAAGGAGCTCTTAAGCAAACTGGATTTGTCCTACATGGTGCAGCAGCCTTTCCTTTCCCTGCAATGTTTGTTAGGCAGGAGGCCAGGACAGGCTCTGCCACATCCCAGCTCTGACCAGCAGCTCTGACCACTGCTCCTGTCCTGGTGACTCCATCCATGAGAGACTTCAACAATTTCCATTTCACTCTGACGTGGAATAAAAGCTCCTCTTTTCATCACAAATGTAATTGCCTGAAAGGCAGATTACCTCCACTATTGGGAAATATTACCCTGAATAAAATGAGTATGAGTTAGTCCACTATTATGAAAGAAAGCCTGCCTGAACTGTGTAATTTAAGGATATAAAATTTTCAGAAGAACCATTGCTAGATATTTAAGCAAAACATTTAAACACTTCAGCTTAAGCATATCCTTCATATTCCTAGAATGAATATGTTCCTTGAACATCAGAGGAATCTCATTAAGAGAAGTTTCTCATTAAAAAAATTCCTCCTAATTCTCATTACACATTTAAGTCTATATGTGCTTTAAATGGGGATGTGTATATATATATGTGTGTGTGTATATATATATGTGTATATATGTATAGTGAAATATAAGGACAAATACCAGCCAATAAAATAGCGACTGCAGGATAGAATGAAGCTGTTCTACTGCATATTAAGAACACCCAAGACTGTGCTCTCCTTTCTGCAGGTGTACATCCCTGGGAGCTCAGCTGGCTTCCAGGAGAGTAGAGCCTCCAATTCTCTCTGTATTTTATGTGTTCTACTTTCACTGGTCATCCATAATTCGTATTAGAACAGGTCATTATCACCCTCTTCTAATGCTTCAGTGTTTTGATGTGTTTCACGTGATTTATGGTGTCGTGGTTTTTCTTCTTTCTTATGTCTCGATAGTTTCTAGTTTAGTAGGTGGCATTTTTGCTGCCCTTTTAGGATGATCACATTTCCGCATTAATTACTAATAAATTTTCCAGTTTTCTTGATCATATTTTCAACCTTTATTTCTCATGTTAGGAGACAGGATGTAGCAGACTTCGCAATTTTTTTTTCTTTCTGCATGTATAATATAATATTTACATATTATTTAGTCTAGCCGAGTCTCCAACAGAATTCTGACCTTCAAAATGCAGTCACAGATTTCTTCCAGGTCATGGCAACATGGTTCGGGTTTTTTTTCAGATCCATAATATTCTTTAGCAGTTGTAGAAACACTGCTCATCACATTTTTTCCTATATTCTTTTTTCCTTTTAATACTGAAATTTCTTACAAGCTGGATTTGATCTGTACTAAGTTTTTCTTTTTTTTTTTTTTGGATATGCTTTTGCACATTAAAATCAATGTATTGCACCTTTTTTCATCCACTTAAAAAGTCCAGTGCTTGCTGATAGCCTCAGGTCTATAAAAATGGAATGTCCTTTCTGATAAGGTTAATTAACAGCTCTGCTTGAGTGGCTTAATTGAGTATAAATTTCCTATTATTCTTACACAGCTCCAAAGGCTTCAATTTCTTTTTTTTTCTTTTTTTTTTATTTTTTTTTTTTCTGGGGGAAGCATTGTCTTAGATTTTTATCTTTTTCTTTTCCCTTTTCTTTTTCATTTTGTCCTTTCCAATTCATTTGAAATCTGACTTAAGTAATAGGACAATGACTCAAACTCCCTCCAGCATGGATTCTACAGAACAGTTTCCCACTGATACCATAAAGGATAAATCTACATTTTTGGTTCGAACTCCCAAAAAATAGACATAGCTGTTTCCTGATCAAAAAATATACAGTTTGACTCATTGCAATGGTATAACATTTGGACCAACACTAGACCTACAGACTTTATTCTTACTGTTGACCATCATGGTCATAATGACATTTATGTGAAAAGAGTTAGATGGGTCCACACGTAGTAGGCTGAAACGTCAGTTCCACTCCTTCATATACTCATGAAACTCAGCAGTTTGGCTTCTGACAGTATTGCTCAAATCACAGGCTGATGGCATAACAGTGGGATTCCATTCCTTTTTTTAACATTATCACAGAATCATAGAATGGTTTGGGTTGGAAGGCACCTTAAAGATCATCCAGCTCCAGTCCCCCTGCCATGGGCAGGGACAACTTCCACTGGAGCAGGGAAAACATAAATACTATTAATAATAGAGATAGATGAACAGTAGGACTGATATGTTCCTCCTTTCCCTTCTGAAACCATAATTAAATCCTGCAGAAGTAAAGACAGGTAGGTAAGTGGCTTACTCAGGTTTGCGTCACATCCAAACACTGCAGCCCAGCCACAAGCTGAGCCAAACCTGATCTCGTGGATGACCATCATCATTTCAGATGGACATGACCTGAGACAGAAGGATCCCACTGCTCCTGCAGGGCTGCTTCTTCAAACAAACTTCAACGTCCACTGTCCAAAGAGACAGAAATGTAATCATACATGCAGTCTGGGAATAACCCTCAAAATACCTATTCATGCAGCCAAGGATTTTAAGCCCATGTACTTGATTGTAGCTATCTCAGCTTCCACTGATCCCTCTGAGCTTAGATGACCTTAGCAGGGTTACAAGGAAGCAAATGGCAGCTCAAAGAATTAACTTTCAGGTTAACAGTTTTAATTCTGAGCCATCCTTTTTCTTTATCCCTTTCCCTGCAATGTGTAGAAGCAAGCTCTAGTCTAAAGCAGGATCAGACACAGTCACTCCCCTAAAGCTGTTTTCTCCATGCACGTACCAGACTAAAGAAAAATGCACCCAACTGGTACAGAAGCAGCATTTTTCTTCAGGGTTTCTTGGTGCAAGTATCAGGTACAAGAATGAAGCTGAAACAGTTTTCACATGTCACCCGACTCAGAGATGAAAGCGCATCCTTATCAATATGCACAGTTTGGGTGTATTTTATTTTTCATGATGTGGCAGTGTAAACAAAAAGCCCACAAACATGCACCAGTAATGTCAATTGGAACATTTGTATTCACTGATTTTCATAACTGACTTCCTTTCAGGAGGCATTTGTATTAATATATGTTTGATGTTTAGCAAATCTTCCTCTCTGTTCTTCTGATGAAATATTAAATCTGGGTTCTTTTGAAGACATTTTAGCTGAAGCCCAGTATCTGGCATTCTTTGCAAGCATTTCCAGCCCTAAGCATAAGATATAGATAATATCAGTTCTGCTGTTGCTCCAGGAAAAGAGGTAGAAGAGCTCCCTTCTACTCCACGGGAGGAGGACCTGACTCTTACAGGGAAATGTATTCAGCATAAACCCTCTTCTGCTTCTCTCAGTTCTTCTCAAAAAATGTGAGTTATATTCTGCAAATTCACAGAGGCATTTAACTCATGAGGGAATAGTTCCACTGCAAACATTGGAATTACCCGTCTGTGTTGCACGTATAACACAAAGATTTTTATTAAAGTTTTCATTTGATCCTGAAGATACAGCAGTTTACACCAGAAACAGAGCTAATAGAGTTTTTTTTTATTTCAACTGCCTCATTTCAGGTCACACAATTGAGAGTCCGACCCTATGGAAAGAACCAGCATATGAAGTTGGAAGGAGTTCTGCCACTGCATGAACTATGGGAGCTGTGAGAAAAGAAACAAAACAAAACAACAAAAAGTGCTGAAAAAAATTTGAGTTGGTCCATAGAATCAGACCTGAAGACCTGGCATCAACCCTGACCTGGGGAAAAATCCACTGAGCACAATGTCCTACGATCAGCCCGGAAAGAACAATCATGACTTGTGTCAGCAGCAAATTTCATCGGGCACGACATCCTAGCAAAGGGGTGAGTGGGTGTAGATCATGCCTCTTACCCAAACTTTCCAAATTAGTAACCATAAGGATTTAGTTTATTTCTTTGCTGTTTTGCATTGCTGACAACTTGCACTTAATTTTCTGAACACATCTATAGCTTGACCAGAGTCCCGTGTTTAGGTTATTATACAAAGAGGGTTGTGTGACTCCAAAGAGAAAATGAAGTTGAAAAGACAGGCCAGAGAGGCTGCCCTGCACACACAAACATTTTCCACTCCTGAACAGCAGCTCTCAATCCTGGTGGCCTGGCTTCAGCTAACTCAAATATTAAACCACACTTGTTAGTTTACTGACTGGTGATTTGTCTCCTTAGCATCTTTCTCCCCTTTCTTATTTTTTTTTAATTGTTGTTACTCTGCTTTGCCTGAAAGCTGCAGCATCTCACTGTTTATTATTCCCACTTCAGTCAAACCCTGTCCAAAATTAACACGTTGCATTCTGCAGCTGCTTTCCAGATCCAGTTATGCCAAAATGCAAGGAAATGTAAAATAAACACATGGAAGCTCTTTCAATTAGCACAGAATTTGATCCTGCAAAAGAAATTAAGCAGATAGGCAGTTTTACCCTGATGAGTAAGCCCAACCGAACATTTATGAAGTTAATCATCTGTTTAAAGTGAGTGCAGGATCAGGTCCGAGGCGAAAATGAAAAAGCTGCAGTAACAAGTGTATTTATGTTCTGTATTCCTTCTGGACTTTTAGTAAGATCAAAGAGCTCTCTGAAAGGCAGAAAAGCAAATAGGTTGCAGATGAACGAACAAAAAAGTTTCTAAGCAATTACTGATTTAAAGCATCATTTTTCTTTAAAACTGCTAGTTCATGGCTGGCACAAACAAATAACTGCATAAAAGTCAACTCTCCCTCCTAATTCCTCAAAATTCGTAATAAAAATGAATCAGTAATTGAAAGTCAATGGGAGTTAGGCACCTTTTGTGCCTTTGAAAATCTCCCCCAAAGCCTTTTCATCTATGCCTTGCTGTTCTCTGCCTGGTTTTTATGAGGGTTTATTAAGAAGTAGCCATTTGAGGCTCCAAACACAAAGCAAAAGAAGAAAAAAAAAAAGAAAAGAAAAGGCAAAAGTCAATAAAACCAGAAAACTAGTTGGTCTGATCAGTGTCAAGTTACATTGTTTTCAACTTGAATTAACTGTAGCCATCAATAAAACTATAGAAATGGGGAAGTTGCTGTTATAAATTAATGATTATTTGCCATGAGCTTTAACAGGGCTGTGTGTGCCACATTTTATTGTGATGGTTTATTCTTATTTGGTACAACAGTAATTGGGTCTTAAACATGATAAAGCATCCTAAAGGCTGCATTGGTAGCAGAGCTGTCTGCAGCAGGTTTTTAACTCTAGTTAAATAAGGTTAATCAAAGCTAATGAATCTGTTTTATCCATTGCCACAAGTATATAAAAAAAATGTATCACCAGGTGAAGGAGCTGAAATATGAATTGTTCAACTGTGAACATACATTTTCAGCATGGTAATTCTGCCAGGCCCTTGTTATATATTGGATATCTTAATAGTTTACTGCACTTCTACATTTGCCACTAGAAGAGGAGGGGAGAGGGCTGACACTTGCAGAGAAATAGGGAGAACTGTCTTGCAGCCTTCATTGGTAGGATTGCAGTGAAACTGTTGATTTCCCATCCTCAGAGCAGCCTGGTGTTTTATATGAGGCTCAGAAGGAGCCCCAAAATCAGCCCAGCTCGTTTGACCACGCTCTCATTACAGACAGTCCTCAGCCTCACACAGCAAGGGATGGAAGGTGCCTGCATTACCTCTGCAGTGTGCAAACCCTGCTCACCTTCTTCCTTTGCTCCCTTTCCACCTTTCCCTCTCCCCAAGTGCTTCTTAGCATTTCTTCTAGTTTTGGAAATCTGGGGGATGGAGTCAGGAAGAAAAGGGCCAGGACAGCGGATTGCTGCATCGGTGTGTTTGCAAGCACAGAGAGAGGAAAGATTTCTGTTCTGGCCACAGCACAGGACTAGGGAAAATTAATTAGGGCAAGATTGCTACCATGCCACCCTATCAAGATACCCTTCCTCTCTCAGTAGCCCCATCGATTTCATGTGTAAACTAAGGCAGACAAGTCTGGCCCTTAGTGATGCTCAGTCAATGCCATGAAGGGAGGAATTTTCCCGGGTGCCCTCCAGCCCCTCTTTGCCAAGGTGCAAATGCTGCTGCTTGAATTTTGAAGCCAATAGCAAAAAACATACAGCCCAGTCCCAGCTCTCGTTTGTCCTGAGATTCCTTTGCAGAAATAGATCAGGAGAGAAGCACTGAGCACAGACACTCAGAGCCTGCTCTGGTACTGAGGCATCAAGCGGTGGAAGTAGGAAGCATTCACCCTGTCTCTGGAATCCTGCAATCTCTGAAACTGCAATCCATGCTTGTTTTGGTTTTCCACTTCTTTTTTTTTTTTTCCTCCTTTGGCTGAATTTTTGCCTCAGACTGGGACAAATGGTCAGAGCTCTTCAGCAAGGTCATGCGTGCAGGGTATCTAGTGAAGGCTAATTAAAAGAAAAAATACCAAAACAAAACCAATTAAAAATAGGCAGATTCCTCCATTCTCATTGCCCCTGACCAGTATCTTCCCAGTTTCAAGATCTGTGGGTGGGGGAGAAGTTAGAAAAGGGCGGCTGATATAAAGGAAGGCACAGCCTGCTGGAAACACTGAGGGAGGGGAGGCCCAAGGACTAATTGCAGCCTTGATGAGGGAGAGGTCCAGCACAGGTTTCAGCACAACATCCCGCTGACCAGCCCCCCTCACTCTGAAAAGCTACAGCACCTCATCTTCCCCATGTTTGATTTCAAGGCAGGAAAAAAAGAGGGAGGAAAAAAACCAAAAAAAACCAAAACTAGTTGCAAAATTCAGGCCTGTTAGGCTTCAGCTAATTAGAAAAAATGGGTTTCTTCCCCCACCCCATCCTGCTCCCCCTCTTCCCTTTCTTTCTTCAGCACCTTTTCTTTCAAACATTTAGTCTCAGGAGGGGGAATCCAGCCTCTTGGCTGGGCTGTTTTCAAAACACGCCTTTGAATGCTTCTCCCTAATTCACGTCTTTTGTTTTTCCGCTTTTGTGTTTGCCAGTTTGACCATATAACGTTATACATCTGGTGTATAGCTTGTTGGGGGCTTTCTTTCTCCCAGGGATCCTATGCATTCCCTATAGGACCCTCCTGGGCTTCCATTCGAGCTATCGTGTAACATAAAGGGGGCTAAAGCAGGGCCAAGGGGATGAAAGCGGGGAGGAGGGGAGCGAGGGGGGCACGGCCAGTGAAGAGTGCGCCCGACACACACGCACACACACAAAATAAAATAAGGCGGGGGCCGGGGCTGGGAGGGGGAGAGGAATAAAAAGAGCTGAAAAGAATTCTTTTGCTCTTTCCTTTTCTTCTCGCGCTGTTTCGGCCGGACCCTGCGTCAGGCAGGCACTGGCCCTCTGTGGGAAAGTGAGGCGGCCACAGAATAGATAACTCATTTGAATTCCAGCGACATATTCGTAAATAAAGCAAAAGTGGCGAAGGGGAGAGGGGCTGGAGCCGGGGGCTGTGGGGAGGGAGGGACGGAGAGCCGGAGGCTGTGGCTGGAGAGAGATGCAAAGCTGCCCCAGCACCCATGGCTGGGACCCCTCTCCCATCGTCTCTCGTCCCCTGAGCCCGCAGATCAGCAGCCCCGGCTCAAGCCTGGCCTTTCCCCATCCCATCTCCTTCTGCTGAGAAAACAAGAGTTGGCTGAGCAAGTTGGATTCTTGCTGGTTTTGGCGACATCCTCTATCGCAGCCGCTGCAGCTGCTTGTGTTTATTGTTGTGGCCGATGCTCCTCATGGAGATGGTCATGGTGGGGTGCAGGAGCACGTCCAGCCCACCTCCCCACTGCAGCAGCCCAGCCCCTCCGCTGCAGGGATGACAGGAGGGGGACCTGGCACACCTCCAGGGCCCCCACAGTCACCTCAGGAGCTCAACTGCTGCCCCTGTGCCCGTTTTAGAGATGGGCACACTGAGGACTGAGCGAGGTTAAACAGCTCAGCCAAAGTCCCACCCCAGAGATGCTGTGTGGAGCTCCAAGTGACAGGCAGGGCTTCCTCCCAGCAAGCTGTCCATCTCTTCTTAAAAAAAAGAGAAAAGATAAACTTTTGGGCCAAAGCAACTTAAAATCTGGGATGCAGCTCAGCTTTCCTCTGTGCCCTCTTTAAACACTTGCCTTTGATCCTGGTGGAAAGTCGGGCATTTTTGTTTAAATCTGAAGTGTATGCAGTCCTTACACACTTTTTATTTATTATGTATATATCAGATGGTCACGATTTATAGGGCATTTTAGAATTCAATTGCATACATAATTGCCTATAATAAATTTATAGGCAGCTGGACAGGTGCAACCAGTCATACTGTAAACAATAATTGTATATATAAATATATACATGCACACTTGTAAATATGCATGTGTGCACATACATACATATATAAAGGTAAATTATGGACCGAGCATGTTTTTCTCATCTTATGCACTATGGCTGTTGTGACTTGTGCAAGAAGTTTTAGATGGCATTTATTTTCCTGTGCATTGAACAGGCATACACAGGACAGAAGCATATGTTCACCTCCACATCCACACTGAGATTCCTCCAAAAATGCTAATTAGGTAATCAAGAATAAAAGTTCTAGATATGTAGTTAAAACCAAAGTATTTTCCAATATTTTTTGCCTGGTTTCCTTTTTTTTTCCCTCATTTTTTAAAAATGATTTTAGAAAATGAGAAAGTCACCCTGACATAAAGCATCTGTAAACTGCACAGAGACTGCATAGGTTACAGAAATTACAGTGGGGACAGCTTTCTGCCAAAATTAAGTCTGCTTCTGTCACATCACTGTGTGAAACCACAACACTCCAAAATGGAAATTAGCAGAGATTTTCAGAGATTCCCCTAAGCCAGCATCATTGATGTTCGTAAGGGTAAGATTTGGCCCCGAGTGGAAAAATCTGATTTATTGAGTCACTGTGACTGAGGAACTTGCAAGCAGCTGAAAAACTCCCTTTAGGGACCACGAACCTGGGCCTCCTTTCTCCATCCACCTCTGCATTAACTACAGGCTCAAAGACCTTTCCCCTTCCCTAAAATTTTGTGAGAGTGCCAGACTAAATACAGCCCATCCAAACAAGCCTCTGGCAGCCTCAGGAGGGGGCTCCCATCCCGCTTGCCTGGGCAGGGGCAGCAGCTCCTCTCTGGGGCCCAGGGCTCCCCTCGGCAGGAGATCCACAACCTCCACCTCCTCCAAACATTTGCAGCTCTCGGGAGCAGCGGCAGCAGGTGAGAACATGGTGGCTGCTTAGAAAAATAGCACTTTGCCAATTGAACAACACCCTTTAAAATTTCAGCTATTAACAAGTCTTTACAGAAACAGGAACTGCCAGTAACAAACTTGATTTCTAATGTCCCCTAGGTAATAATAACTCTCTAATTTGACTGTGTCCCAACTGGCCTTGTACAGCAGTTATTGCTTGAAGGGGTTGGAAGGAATTTTTTTTGTGTTGCTGTCTTTTATTTTCCTTATTAGTATTTTTTCTTTTTTTTTCTTTTCTTTTTTTTTTTTTTTTAAGTTGTGTTTTGTTTTCCAGCAAGGAAATCTCTTAAAAAGAAAAATAAAAATTGAAGAGAAGATGGAGAAGGAGGGAATGGAGGGCAGCGAGGGGGGGACACACAGGCGGAAATTTAATGTGAGAGCTGCTCCTTGGAATGAAGATGTTGAGTTTGGCATGAAGATTGCAATCAGCTGGTTGCTTTGACACTGCTCGAGCCTTTCAGTGACTAAGACAAGCCTGAAGGATTAGGATGTCAAGCCTGTCCTGTCATCTTCGGGGAGCAGAGGAATGGAAGGAGTTGCCTTTTTTGGTTATGTCTTCACAAGGTCCAGAGGACACAAACCTTGCTGGTTAATTAAGGCCAACCTCAGCCCGTCACTGATCAACAAAGTCCTGCTTTTCAAGACAAGCGATGCAGCAGGGATCCAGAGCTAATCACCCTGTGCGGGGAGGAATTCATCTCCAGAGGCTTTCCCGTGCAGCCCCCGCGCCGGCCGAACGGATGGCTGCACACTTTGGGAAAGTCAGCGGCCTCCTCCCAGGCAGCTGTCAGGCAAAGCAAAAGGACCTGGAATAAGCTGATTTAAGCAAACCATATTTAGCAGGCCAAAGGTAACACCAGGCGTGCATTTCTCCGGCGTTGTTGGAGCTGACGGGAAATATTGATGCTTATCAAGCAACAGTTCTGCTGGTAAAGAGATGCAGCTTTTGTGGGTGTCTTTGCTTCTCTAATTATGTTGTGTTCCCAAGTGCCAGGTAAAGCCTAATCAGACAGCGGCAACAGGATCCCGGTGCTTTGGTTGTGTTTTGGAGATGATGTGATGCATCAGGAGTTTGAAAATTAAGAACTGCAGCGACCACCTGATGTAAATAATGTCGACCAAGCTTACTTGCATGAAAGAAAAAAAATAAAGCCAGTCACCCTTGCTGCAAACTGGCTATAAAAAAATCCAAGAGTAGAGCTGGCAACCCTTGCTCACAGACAACCAGTGTCCATGTGATGTGTCCGCACTGAATAACTTTCATTTCCCAAATGAATGACCTTTGTCAGGAGGATATAACACAGTGTCCCAGAGAATAGGCTCACATGCAAAAAAGCTGTTCCTGAGTGGGAACACAAAGACTGGGACAAGAGTGAACTTTACATAAACACCGAGAGCAAAACTTTGCTGGTCTGAACAGCCAGGAGAAAGACGGCAGTGGTAGAAAATGAGATTCACTGGAGTAATTTGTATGAATATTCAGTGAGTCTTCCCAGATACAGATTTCTTCCAGCTTCCTTCATAGTAAACTTAATATCTAAATAATCCAGTGCTGCCAATTCCTAAAATAGTTCCTGAAGTCCCAGCTCCTGGAATCGTGTGATTATGTGGGAAATTAGCTTCCATTTATTAAAAAAATACATCTCTAAACCTTATAAATCCACAGAAAAGATGGGAGCATGGTTTCCAAGGGTTCAAGATGCAAAATGTAGATTAAAAGAAATTCAGTGCCTCCAGCCTCATAAAAATAATGTAATATTCAAAACTTTGCTACTCAAGTGTTACAACACAGCTCAGAAGGTGGCATCATGCAACATATGGAAACTTTTCCATCTTATTTATTCTGAGGCTTTAATTTGACAGCAGAAAGGCCACTGTAGTGTGTCCCACCTTGATTGTACTGGAGGAAAAAAACCCTACCAAAAAACCCTTCTCACCCTTCCATTTCTTCTTGTTACCATTACACAGTATGCCCAAAGTAATTCCTAGAAACAACCAAAAATGGAAGTTGCATTTTTTTTGAAAACCCTCCTGTTGGCATTACAGCAGATATACTTTTTTTCAATTTCTGTTGCCCTTGTTTCTATATTCTAGATCTCACTGTGTCGCAAAAAAAGAAAGCAAAATGTGTAGCCTCACAATAAATGAAGTGAACTACAGAAGCCGCCTGTTCAGGGAGGGAAATTGCTCCCAGTTAAACAAAGAAATTTAGGGTCTTCTGCTTTTCATGAAAATACCATACATATGGCCTTTGAAATTTGTCACTGAAGAGTGTTTAGCTCTACAGGAAAATTCAGCACTTTATAGCGTTTCAGCTGCAAGACTCTTGCTTTTTTTTTTTTCTCTCTCTCTCCTTTTTTTTGGCCTGCAGCCCAATGTGAATGTATGATCACTAGCACAATAGTTAAACATCTGAGTCGTTTTGAAGTGCCTTCAACATTGCAGTGATGTGATAGGTTGGTTTTTTTTTCTCTTCAACTAGGCAATTCATGGAAGAAAATCCAGTCTCCCCCCTAGTGGTGGCAAGGAAAATCCAGCAGGAGCTGCCTGATCGATCTCTAAAAAGCTGCTTTACTGTAAGTGTAGTGCCTGGAGGTATCTGTTTCTGCAACCATTCCTGGTCATTGCAAAGAGTTGGAAGATTTGTGGTACCTTTTTTTTTAAATGTATGAATAAGTTAATTCAATAAATTTATCATGAAGGCATAGGTAAAAAAAAAAGAAAAAGAAAGAACCAAGTAAAAATAAAACACTATATGAATAAGTAAGATAAAATAGCCCATAAACTAAAAAAGAAAGCAAAATATCAATAAAAGGGAAAAACACTCAAGCCACCACGCACAGACCAGGCTGTGATGAGACCCTCAGTCCCCACACAGCAAAATGATTTCTGACTGTAACCATTCACATGTGGATTTTGAGATGGTAAACAGCTCAGGGGTGCAAGGAGCCATCCTGCGTTTCAGTCTAGTCCACACGTATTTCTGCTGCAAATGGATGCTGGGCAATAGCGTGTTCCCTTGAGACGGCATCACCTCTGGAATGAGACAAAGATCAGATGCATTTCAGGCAGTAAATGACAGAACCACCCTGAAATAACAAACCACCCAGGAGCTGAGAAACAAACCTTTGGCAGAATTGGCCAGGCAAAGGGATTCCACGAAGGCACCTGGCTTTTGGGTGGGTGTCTTGACCCCTGGCAACTTCCTCACCTCAACTCTCATCTCTTCTTCCCTGTTTGCTCATTAAAAACCTCTAAAAGCCTCGTGATTCTTCCCAGCCCAGAACAGGAAAATACTGGAATTGTTAACATTTTCATGGGCTGAGAAAGATATTTCCCATTGAACTCCACCCAGATGTGCAGCCCTTTGCTCTTCAGGGCTGACTAAGGCTCAGTGAAGCCACCAGGAAGAATCCCACAGGCTGTAAAGGGCTTTGCCCTCCCCAAAATGTGGCACCATTTTTATTTATCATTGGCTGCATCCTTTTGCAATTATCTTTGTGAGAGGCGTAACCTCTACCCCAGGGGCCAGGACGGAAAAGCCAGTCATTCCTCAAGCAGCAGGACCTAATGAAGCCTTGCCTCAGGGACATTCCTCTGCCCTGATTCTCTGATGTCTAATAGAGGTTGTGCTCTCAACCATCTCCTCCATTAGCAGGACTTCTTTCCTCTGCCTGCTGGCTTATCCTGTAAATGGTTGTGGCAATGGAATAGCTTGGAGGCCACTGCTACCCTCTGCCAGATACAACTGAAGGCAGAGGTTTCAGAAATGATTGGAGAGGTGTAAAATAGAAGAACAGCAATGAAAACACCAAAAATATTACGGCCACATAGATGCTCTTTCCTGGGAAGTGAGGCTCAGGAAAGGGGAAGAAAGATTTTCCTCTGAATCTGTGGTCTGAATTTTTAATTCTGTTGCTGTCAGCCAGCCTTTCAGCACCTCGAAAAAGCTGGTGGAAGGACGGATATATGTACCAAACCCTGGGGTCTTTAGCTGCTGGGTGAAATGTCCTTGTCCCTTTGCATTGCGAGAAAGGGATCACATCTTCTGTCCTTGGTGAGCCAAACCTGAGTGGGCAAAGCTGCCCCTGACTGTCCTCATGCTGCAGAAGATGGAGCAGATGAAAAAGAGCCTCCTCCAGCTCTTAGGAGAACACCAAACTTTCCTGCTTTGTGAAGTTCAGTGCTGCTGCTACCAGCTGGACTGTGCTACTGTGCTGCTCCGCTTTCCAGATTGAAAACATGCTTGCAGGAAAGGCTGCGGTAAACACGAGGCCATATGCAGAGTGTCAGCTCCTTCCTCTGTCACTGTGGTTCTGATATTTGGAGGCAACTGGAGCTGGGTTGAAGCCCTACAAAATCCGCCTGCCTCGGTGCCATAAGCTGTGAGGAGAAATGTGAAGTTTTCCTTCTGCTCACCTTTGATAACCAGTATTTTTTACACGTTTGTCTAAGTCCTGCTGGTGTGGCTTGGAAGACTTGATGGAGTAATTTTCCCTCAGGAATTTCTGCCTGGATTCAAGTCTTGCTGGGTGCCATAAACACCACATGAAACTTTCAGCTTCCCTTATACTTTTATCTATATATAAACCCTATTATATATATATACACACACACACACACACATACACAGAGTCCCGATCCAAAGGTAGGCCAGTAATAAATAAAACTATATTTTAAAAAAAAGGTATTTTATATGCG